>VXAC01007363.1:594983-688752 GCA_013399225.1 Rhipidura dahli
AAAAAAAAAAAAAAAGAATGTAAAGAACAAGAGGGTTCAAATAATTCATCCATGCACATGAATTAAATTGCTCCAGTGGCTCTTCTCTTCATTGAAACCAGTTGGACACATGTCCTTGCTGAAGCAAGCAGAGTCCAGCCCATTCCCACTGCTCTCCCCATGGCTCAAACATGCATAATACATGTGCCTCTGACAGCTTCTCCCAGTCACAGGACTGCGTGTCCTCATTTATTAGGACACAGAGGTTTGAGCTGGGACTGGGACTCAGAAGCCACAGGGTCCATGGTTAATTACCCTGTTAAAACAGACCCAAGAGTCCAAAGGAAGATTAACTTCTCTGCTTGAAATGAAGATCTGCTTGTAATTATCTTCAGTGTTGTTTCCTACTTCACTTGTTCATCTCCCAGTATATTTTCAACTACATCCAAGAACTACAATAAAACAGCGTTTTATTGCTAAGCCAAGCACTCCAAAATTAAGAATTGCCAGAATTAGAACTGCCCATTCAATTTCAATTTGGCCCCACTGTACATATGAATGGTTCTAATTACATGATCACACGATATTTTATCCTCAGGACCCTTGATTAATTTGCATTCTGAACACACTGCTGGAGACTTCAGAGCTATTAAAAACAAACAACCAAAAAAAAAAGAGTAGTTTTTATATACCAGCTCATACACAGTTCTGAAAAACACAAAAAACTCCTTCAAGACAGTATTTAACCTCATGTTTCTATACATCTGGGGAAAGAAGTGCAATAATTGTGACTGCCACAAGGTAGTCACCCACTGATGTGAAAGAGGGTTAGCACAAATAATTGATACAGTTCTGGCACACACCTACAGACTGCATGGCACCACTTGGTAAAGAACCATCTTGTGACCAGCTAGGGATTGAGCCCTCTTCTCCACCTTCCAGCATAGGAGAGGGTTCCCCTGGAGCCATCCACACATCGAGTCAAAGGGAACAATTTCCTGATGCTGTCACTACAATTCAGCTCTGTACCTGTGGCTGTGCACGGCAGCCTCACTCAGAGTCCTGCACAAAACCCACAAGTTCCTCCAAAACAGAACCCACAGGGGTTTTCTAGGCTCTCCCAAAGACTCGTGGAAGTGGGCCAGTCTATGATACTGATGCCCAAAAGCCCCTTAATTGAGCAGAGGAATAATTCTGGTGTGCAAACGCTGCCCTGTG
This sequence comes from Rhipidura dahli, assembly GCA_013399225.1. NCBI lineage: Eukaryota > Metazoa > Chordata > Aves > Passeriformes > Rhipiduridae > Rhipidura > Rhipidura dahli. Next base: position 596,181 of record VXAC01007363.1, read on the forward strand.
GTTTCTAACACCTCATCCCCTTCAGGCACAGGGGAGCTCCCTCTCCACACCCCAGGCTGGACTCAACTGCACCTCTTCCCCTTTTGGGGATCAGCTCTGGGCTCTCACAACACTGCACACAGACTAGAAAACTCTCCATCCATCACCTTGTGCTACACTGACAAAGCTCCATAAAACTGGTTACTGATAAAAACAAGTTATTTCTATTAAGTAACATTTTTAAGCCCTAACCATTTGATGTTTTTTGCTCATTTTAAGCCAGCACATGCATTCATTGTAGCAGCAAAAACACCAGAAACAAATTACATATACATCATCTTTTGTTTTCCGTGGGGATGAGGCATAAACACTCGGACAGCTTGTATAATGACAATAAAAACCTGGAATGCAAGTTTCTCATATAGAGCCAATCCAAATGCCAGCTGGATCAATTACCACTGGCCACAAGAATTTTCTTGCTTAACTGCAAAGGAGGCCACACTGTTCCCTCCTCTGAAATAAGTCTTAGGCAGATATTTATAACCTGTGGCACACTGTCTACGTGCCTGGGAGCTTCTCAGTTTGTTTTACTGGCATTGTTAAACAGAGTTTTCTCTGTTCATAAAACATCTAAAATAGATTCTCAGAAATATAAGTAAAGAGGGTAGAACTTTGTCATCTTTCCAGCCCACAAGGCACTCGTTTGCTCTTTATGTGGAGGAACACAAGAGGCTTACAATGAAAACAAACAGTGAAATTACACTGGAATTGCAACAAGGAATGTCAGGAGCAGCTAGTTCTAAGGAGATAGGAATGGAAAGTTTTCCTAGGGTAACATCTAAACTGTTCTTATAAATACATAAACTGCTATAAAATGGTATTCTTTAAGTGTGCAATTAAACATATTTAAAGGGTTAAAAAAACACATTGAAAAGGTTGCAATGATGCAGATACACAAACCACCAAAGTTCTATATTTAACCAACACTCACATGACTTTGGATTCTTTACTCTAGTTTAGGTATATTTTACAACAAATTTCATTCCATAATGCTCAAATGAGTGCTCTAAAATTCAGGAGAAAGTACAAGAGAGACCAAAACAGATTTCCATTTGGATACAATTCCAATTATATTCTTCTGGGCAGTTTCCTCCCTATTACTTTTAATTAGCTCCTCTGACACCATAAATCACACACAATAGTAAGGGTGGTTTGGATTTTTTTTTTTTCTCTAAAACATCCTCATTAAGAAACCCACCAAGTATGAGAAACACCACTGACAACAGCTAAATATTCCCAGGGCTACGAACATGCTTCAGTTTTAGGAGAACACAGGCAGACCAATGGGCACTGAAGAGAAAAAAAAAAACCCAAAAACTACATCACAATGGACAGAAGCAAGCAGACAGATTTCTAGGAACTGCAGCTGCCCACCTGTTGCACAGCACGGGGCTCATCATCCCCTTGCAAACCAGGGACTGGAAGGGAACCCTCCCAGTGAAGTGCTCCGAAAGGAAGCTGCTCCTCTCCACACCTAAAGCACCCAGCAAAGCTCTTTCCCTTAGAAACAAAGGTGGGAAAGAGTCGTGGCAGCTCTGTAAAGGTGGGCACCGTGAGTTCCTGGTGTCAGCCCACTCTTCCCATTCAGATTTGTGAGCATCTCTCCCTCCAGCACTGCTCTAAAGTCACTCTTCTCTTGCTGGGCTTCAGCAAAACAACTTCAATGCTTTTCATTGAACAACAGATTTTCCTTTCTTTGGTTGTTTAGTGTGGTATGACCCCAAACAGGCCAACACAAGAAAGAATGGTTTTCAGGCTGGTCAAGCACTGATGGACAATTAAAAGTAGAGCTGCATTTGAAACAGCAGGCAATTGGTGAAGGAAGCAAAGTATGCATTTAATGGCTTCAGAGCTTGAAAGGGAGAGGTGAGATGAAAGAAAAATCTGATTTACTGTAATTATAAAACCATAACCTGTGAGTGAGAATCTTCACTATACTGCTCTTAACTAAACCATTACCTAATTAATTACCCTGCTGCCAGATGAATAATGTTCAGCTGCACTCCCTTCACACCTGGAGCACACGGCAGCTTGGGAATCAGGTGCGGCTCCTTGATGGAATCAATACAAAGGTTAATGCCACCCTGAGGGAGTTTTGAGCACGTTATCCACAGGATAAATGGTTCTGAACTGGCACACGACTCTCCCACCTTATTTCACTGGCTGTCTTAAAGTAGATGACTAAAATAAATAGCTGTAAGAAGGAGCTCCTCAGGTGAAACTATTCAGTGTTACATTTCTAACCAACTTGTGGCTGCTCTGACAAGAGATTTTTTTCTCCTCCTTTCTCCCACCAGTGAAGGCACAGCTTTGCCCTTTCTTCTGAGTCAGGCCACTTACTCTCTGTGGCTTCCAGCAGTAAAGATTTTGGACACTAAAGCAGGAGGAAGATCAGTATTTCTGTATTTTGAAAGTTAAGGACTGCTTAGCAAAAAGAAAAAAAAAAAAACCTACAGCTCTGGTGTAAAACTTCCCTGGAGGGAATAATTAAGAGGGGAATATGCTCTGTTTCTCAAGACAGCAAGATTCCTAACCAATACCTGAATTTCTTTGTTAATTTGAGATTAAGACAGGATTGATATTACAGCCAGCAGTGGATACAGAGTTTTGAGCCTCTAATCACAAGCTACACCAATCTTGTTCCAGTTACTGGAACTCTCTGTATTTCAGGCACTCGTTATTCCACGTACTGAGGCACTGGCAAGGCTGGCAGACCAACTCCCTGGCTGCTCCTTGGCTGGAATTAAGTCATCGAATTTACATCACAAAGAATAAATGCGTTTTAAACAGTTTAATTCCTTCCCTCACTCTCTCAAGCAGCAGACAGCATGAGAAGCACCCACTCACAGCTCCTTCAATTGTTTGTGAAGACGGGAAAGGGGAAAAAACCATAAATCCACTAATTAGCAGAGAAACAGCAATGCACGGAATCTGGCCCCCAGTGGGATCCCTGCCAGCCAAGGGCACCCACCGAGTTCAACAACAGCTGCTGGAAAATGTTCATAGCTGCATTAGGGGTTTGGAGTGAGAAAACAAAGTCACTTGGCAGCTGGTTACAGAGGAACAGGATGGGACATCAGTGAAACAGAGACCATTTAACTGGCACAAGAAATTTTGGAACAATAACTCTGCCATCAGTGTGAAGGTACAGCAAAGGTTAGTTTACCTTCAGAGCCTGACTGTTTCAGAAAACATTTGGCAGGAAAAATCAGAGCTTAACTGTGGGAGTAAAGCCTTTAGGTAAGCATTCCATCCCTGTGTTTTCAGCTTTATACAAAGGGCAGAAGGCAAAAAAACAACTCCAGATAAAGTCAGGGATCATCCTCAAAGAAGCACTGTTCCACAGGCACACACCAAGGAATGAGCAAACTTGCCTTTTTCCAGGGGCCAGTCCCTAAAAACACCAACTATCAGCTCTCATCCCCCTTCTCTCTGCAGGGTGAGGGTGTTATCACAAGAACTGCAGCAATTCCCTTACCTTTAGCAGACCAACCTCTCCCAGCAGCAGCACAAATCTGCTTCCTCTGATCCAAGGCAGCAGGGAAGAGCTCCCCAAGAAGACAGAGTCCATCTTACATCCCCTCCTTTCCAAGCAATCTATTGCCTCTCTTGCCCTCACCTCTTGCACAGCAGGTGTTTCTAACCCACTCTGCTGCTCAGCCTCCAGCACAGGTGTGCCCCATCTCAGGATTGCACCACTCTCTTCACCATCTCCCAGCTGGCAGTGATCAGTAGTTGATCATGCCCAGGTGAAGCACATTTCCCTACTCAGAAAAGGCTTTTTTGCAGTTGTACCAGGTCTTATTGGCTCAACATCTCTTGCCTAACCCATAGATTCACCTACAGCATCTAAAGCACCCTCCTGGCAACTCAGGTGCCTTCTCAGAGCTTTTTACAGGTGCCTGCCAATGTCTGCCTGGCTCTTTCTGGTTCTCAGTCCCTCCTTGCACAAGGGGAGCATCCCCTGCACGACCCCTCTTTGTAAGTCTTAACTACATATTTCTTCTCAATACATCACATTTCTTTTCACCAAGGAAAATTTGGACTTCCCTTGAGTGTGCTCTTAGAGCTACAGAAAGTACAACATCTCCATCACTCCTGCTAATTACCTCCCTCCCTGATTGGCACCTGCTGTGGATGGGACAATGTCAGCACAGCTGATGGCAGTGCTGCCCCATACAGGTGGGCTTTGTTCTCAAAAGCATGGTAACCATCAGAAATCTGGGAGAAAAACATATTTTTTCTCTCCAAAACCTACAGCAGAGATTTTTTTTTCACCTGACTCCTGCTATGAATGACCCAATCTTTCTTTCAGTAGAGCCAATAGCCAATCTACATATTTTTCCATAATATATGTGAAATACTAACACTGGGAGGGAAAACTTGCCCATGACAACAAAACAGCAAAGGTGGAATTCAGACACTTGACCCCAAGAGTTCACAGCCTTCACCCTAGATTTGTCCCAAGTTGTTTTCCTGAAGAAGAAAATAATCTGTCCAGCTGCACCACAGGATGCAAATAGGAGGATGAAGTGGTGGGATAAGAAAATATTGCAGATCTACTGACTCTGTCAGACACGAATCCTTAGTAAGGCAATTCAACAGTATTGAAAAGAACCATCATTAATAATTGATTTTTTTAATGTTTACTGTTAGACATTTTATTTGTGTTTCTGCAAAAGCACCTGTTTTCTTTTAATATTTTGCCTCTGACAAGCTCCTTCATAAATATTTCTACTTTGTGGTATAAAATATTTAAGCTCTTAATTAAACTGTCATTGAAGTTTTATGGCAGTAAATGCATTGAAATAAATGACAGCATTTAACAAAATGTGCACATTTTTACAGAGATGATCACTGCTGATGTTCACAGGGTAACGTGAAGGATGGCAGTGTCTTCATGCTGCTCACAAGACTTTTTAATCACTGAGCTCTGAAGATTATTAGTTAAAAGCTGCTGATGGAAAAGGAGAAAGAGGGAAGAGTGGAGGAGGGAAAGGGATTGACTGACATTCTGCACTGTGAATGTTCAAGCAGCTCTTGAGCAGCAAAATGCTGCCTTGTACTACTCAGAAGACCCTTCCCCTTTAACCTTGGATTTTTTCAAAGTCAAAGCCCTGGTTCTTTGCATAGTTATGTCTAAGCTGTTCTGGAATTTGGAATTATATTTTTATGATCTACAAAGACTCTGGAGGAGTTAAATGTGGTGGGGAATATTATTCCACTACTGAAGTTCTTGTCTATACACACAGAAATTTCTTCACATAAAGACCCAAGATTTTTTTTAAAAAAGGTCTTGAAAAAGACAATATTTTCATAGCATATCATTTATAAACTGAAATGACTGAGCTGGAACGTTTCTTTGAGGGGGACCAGCTGTCAGATATAGGTGCATTTTAGAAGGTACAAGGTAACCTTCTCACAGCAATTCAAAGACAACCCTGAGGAGAAGAAGCACTAACCTTTGTATAAATTAAAAACATGATTTCACTTTCCTTTAGATATGTTCTAGTCTTGAAACATACATGAGAACTCTTTAGAGAGAAATTGGCTGTGAACAGCTGAACTTTATGGATGGGTAAAGACAAAAAGCAGACGCAGTTCATGCTTCTCAGGAAAACTTACAGAGGGACAAGACATGGTCCTGCTGCCTCCCTAGGAATTCTTACTTCTGCTCTCCCAGCAGCAAGAGACTGCTGCAATGGTGTGCAAACATCAGGGAGAGGGACTGGAGCTACACTGCAGATGGGGAGGTGCTGGAAATTTGCACTCTGACAATTTTTGAGCCATTTTATAACAAAAAAGAGAAAGAACAGCTTCCCACCCCTCAGCACTAGTGGGACCATCCATCACAAAGCAGATTAGAAACCTTTAACCTTATGTTCCAGCCAGCCTAAATGTTTCCTAAGGCCATTTTATGTTGCTTTGTTTTATTCAATGGCAAGGTAATTAACAGGAAGGACAGGGACACACATGATCCTCTTTCTAATTCACACCCTGCCTCAGAGACTGATGCCAAAAACTCTTCCTGTGAAGAATTGAGTGCCTTTGACTCCTCTGGTGCTGAGGAGCGTTCAGGATCAGTGAGTGATGCAGGCACTCCCCAGTGCCCTGTCCCAGGGGCTGCTACAGCCATTCCCAGTCTCCACTGCACACCTGTTAACTCACAATTATTTCCATTGCTCTGCCTTTGGCTGGGGAAGAGGAAAGACAGCTCTTTGAATCCAAAGGCACAGAAGTGAAAGCAAATCAAGCCTCTGTTAGAGTGGCACCAAGCCTGAGCCATCCAGAGCAGCAGCCAGACTGTGGGTGCAGAGCTGAGGGAGTGCAGCTGCCAGGGGAGCTTTGTGCTCACTTGAGATAAATCTCACTGAAAGGTCCTGAAACCTTACAAGTGGCACAGTCCTCTCCAGGACTGTTCTTCCAGCTCTGTGAGGGCACAGAGTGTGCTCTGGAAGGTGTAGCTGCTCTGTGTGACAGCCCAGCCCAGACTGAAGGAGACACACAGGGAAGTTGGTAATGAAATTAAATCTAATAAATTTGGTCATAAATCAACCATTCCTTTCCTAGCAGGCATTGAGGTTAAGGAATAAACCTCCAGCTTCATGAGCTTAGCCTGCTCTCTTCCCACAGTGTCAGAGGAAAGCACTCACCCTCTTCTGGAACGTGGCCTTTTACATCTTCTCTCTCCCACGGGGCAACCTCCACGCTCTAAATGCAGTGCCAGCAAATATGTGCAAGCCAGTGCCACAAGGTTATACAGTCTCATCCTCATCAGCCCCACAGCCAGGTCATATTGCCAGGACACTCTTGAAGGAACAAGGTTGTCTTAGGAGACCAGAATTGGACACGTTCCAGCAGCAGGACTAATTAAGGCTGACGCTGATCTAGGCAGAATCCCCACAGACACTAAAGGTTTATTTACTCTTAATTTCTTAAAAGTTTCACTGAAAATGAAGATCCAAGGAACTGTTCTGGAGTCCATGAAGTCACAATGACATAGGGAAAGAATTCAGCCCACAATTAATTAGGAGTTAGCATTTCTGGTTAATATTCAAGGAATAATCCTTTTCATCTGACCTTCACACACTCCCACTGGTTTGTTCCAACATGCACAGTTCCACTTTTCTTTGTCAGGAAAAAGAAACAAACAAACAAAATAAAAAGCTGAAAAGGCAGCCCTCTCCAGTTCTGCTTTTATGTGAAAATCTCTCTCACCAGCTCGTTCCCATTGCATGGCACACTGACATCCCCCAGGGAAACACGGGGTATTACAGAACCCTTTAGGACTTAAGGGGTGCTCAGCTGGGGTAAAGTTTGGAGTAATCTTCCAAAGCCCTTTTTAAGGATTAGATACTCATTCTCTACTCCTGTTCTGCAGATAACCACAGCCCAGAGAGGGAAAAACCAGCACATGCTCAGCTGAAATTCTCATTAATGAGGAGAGCGTTGTCTGCGTGATCTTGCTCCCTTTCTCCCTCACGCTGAGAGGGAAGGACACCACAACAGACATGAAGAGATAAAATACTCCAACACTTCATAAAGCATAACAGCTTTTTTCTTTTAATCAGTGACTGTCACTGGGCTATAAATCTTTGAGGTTTGTACACAGGGCTGGCAGGAGTTCTGCTGTTCAGACACAGACCCAGGACTGCACTCAGAAGTGTTTCCCATCTCTGCCACAAACTGCCCATGTGATGGGTGTTTCAGCTCCCCAAGGTTCAAACAAAGCTTCCCACCTCTTTACCATCTAAGAGATTTCAAATTGCAGGACAGGGACCTTGCTTTGGGTGTGTACAGTAACAGCCACGATGGCCTGAGTGCTGCCTCCATGAGCACACAAAACCAGGACAGAGAGACAGCCAGGGGTTTGGAAATTCAATATTTAATGTCCATTGCAGCACTAGATGTTTATACATCTAAATCAACAACCAGATTTTCTAAGGTGAGAAACAGCAAACAGCTACTCTGGCTTTTAATATTCAGTGGAGTACATCCCATCCAAAGACCAAGCAGTACCAGTAGGACTGAAATTGCAGCCTGGACCAGGAGGTAGGAACATTGCTACATCTGGGGATTGCTTACTTCTAGTCCTGCATGTCAGCAAGTGACTCACTCAGTTAAAAACATTTAACTCCCACAGATTTTAATAATTTAACATTCTCACATACATTATGGTTTTTTCTCTGCCTCAGTTACCTTTGAAAATTACCAACACAAAAACTGGAGACAAAAGCAAACTGAGGACTGTGAGGGACTCAGGTATTCTAAGAACAGAGATTGAGCAGCTGCCCATTAAAAATAAAACAAAAGGAGCTGGCAGTTCATTAAAATTGGCATCAAAAGGCATTGTCTAAGAGGAAAAAAACAACATGAAATGGAAGCCATGGCAGCTTGTCCTCCACTTGTTATGAAACAGAACAAACAGATCACCCTGTCATAAATGAAGCATTATCTTGCACTGCTTTGCATGGGTTCTAATTGTGATTTTGAAATAATGTATTAGGCACTACAAATACTTAATAATTCCAGTGGATAGGAAATATTTTTACTGTTTCCCATGATTTTACTCAGTGCTTCCCCCTGCTAGGCAGTAGAGTATGTGTAGGAGGTAGTGGTTCCCATAAATAAATATTTGCTATTAATTAAATCCTTCCTCTGCACCTTTTTTCAGGACCAGGCAGGATAAGGCTCTCGAAAATGCCTGTGCAGGGCATGCAGTGAGGAAGCAGGATTTATACCTCACAGCAGAGGGGATAACTCAAGTTCATGAAACATGTTATTTCCCACTGTGATGTTACACATACTGCTTTTGAGAAGCAGCAGGAGCTTTCCTTTCCCCGTACAGCTGCTTTCAATACGCAAGAAAATGGTTTAAAAGCCTGAGAAGGCACTAAGAATCTTTTAAGAAACTAATACTGTAAAAGTATTTTGAAGAGGAAACTGGAAGAGGAGTGTCTGGCAATAAAAATGTCTCCTTGTTAAGTATGAGAACTCAGCTGCCAAAACTGTCCTTTACTAGGACACCCAGTTTATTCTCACCACCTAGAAATACTCTTCCCAGTGTAACCTGTGGTACTCCAAGGTAGAGATATCCCAACTCTGACACAGATTTTCCTCCTGAAAAATCTATTCCCTGAAATAAAAATCTCAGCCTCGTGGCAGAGGGTGTGAGCACACGACAGAGCGATGCCAGCCCAGCCAGGCCCCCCTTCCAGCAGGGCTGGCAGCAGCTCCTGCTCACCTCCAGGGGAAACCACCTTGGTGGCTTTGCAGATGAAGCCAGCATCTCTGCGTCTTGAGTTTCCACTAGCTGAGCTTGCCGGGAAAAACACCTTGTTCTGCAGATGGCTTTTTGTGCTGGGAAGGTTCTAGAAAGCAGCTGGATCTTCTTCTTCAAGTGATTTGCTCTTGTAGCATCCTTTGTGCAGAGTTTTCCCAGCCAACAGGGCACAGCCTGGACAGCAGGCAGCCCTTCTCTTACATGTGCCAGCCCTACCACAGCAGGAGACTCACAACTCCAGACCCAGAGAGACAACACAAAAGGAGCTTCCTGCACTCTGTGCTGGACCAGGACTGCTGACAGGAAAGATCTCGGAGCCAAAAGTCCAGGTGGGAGATTCCCTAAAAATGACAAGACCTCTCAAGAGCCTGATGAGCTTCTCCGTTGGGTTTGTTATATCTTTGCAATCATCTACTCTTTTCATCTCAAAATGATTTGTTTAAACAAACAACCAGCACGGCTTCGAGTGCCATTTCACCCAACACATGTGCCTCTAGACACATGAAGGGGCAGGAAAGACAATAACACAAAACTGATGAGGAGAGAAGAAAATAACAAATAAGACCGAAGGAAAGAATGAGCACCCTTAGGGTTCGAGGCAGCATCCAGCTGAGAGGTCTGTGAGTACAGAAAAGATTATTTACATTGAACTATGAATTTTGAAAGTAATATTATATAAGCCTTCCAGCTTTAACAATTAAAAAGAAAAGTAATTATGAGAATTACCCAAATGTTAAATGGTTCGAAAACTGAAATATTTCTGTCTCCCTGGTGGAATGTTTTGCAAGACCAAAAGAACGAGTTTCCAAAGGACAGGGGGGAGGGAGAGTGGGGGGTTATGATTCATTTTAAAATGCAAATATTTTAATAGGTTTCTTTTAATATATATGTTAATGAGCTTATAGATGAGACACAAACCACAGGCCAAGTAAGCAGATGTCTTGTCAACAAGGTCTAGAATTTAGAATCATTAGGGCTCTTTTAAGAAACATACTTACTCTGACATAAAACTGAAGCATATTATAATATTTCAAATTCACACTGCTCTGTGTGACATTTTTTCCTCATTAAAATGAAGAATGACACAGTCAGAGAGAAGCCCATCTTCCCTGCTTTGTATTTGTAGTTCAAACGATGTCTCTAGAAAATTGTCCCAGAGAGACAAAATATTAAGCACCTTGAGTGCTGTTCTGCATGCAATTAATTCCACAGCCCTTGGAAGTTTTTAATGTGTTGTGGTGACCAGTGAAATAATAATTAGTTGCTGCTCGTTGTTCCCATTTTGTTCACTCTCTCTTTTCTGCAACCTGTCAAATCCTGTTTAACTCTTCTTGTTTTTCTAGGTGTCAGTTCTTTTACACTGAGCAGCTTTCATGGTGAAATTCCTGATCTTCTTGTTCGCCCTTCAACTTTGAAAAGCAAAGAACCAGAAAGACCTGAGAAAAGGAAGCTCAGTGAAGAGGAACGAACAGAGTGTTTCTGAACCCACAGCAAATAAACTACAAACACCATCATCAAATAAATACCACAAAATTTAGTTCTAGTTCCTGACTTAATTACCTGTTGGATGCTTATCAATTTGAAATGCAAAAGCATTTACTTATGTGGGGTTAGCTTTGACTGTGGTGTGGAAGTATTTCATCACTCCAGAGCCCAGCAAGTGTGAGATTCCACATGGAGTAAAAGGACACCTGGGTTGAGAAACAGCCCACACTTTGCCTTCCTATAGCAAAGATTTTTTAATATGGATGTACACGAAAATATTTTATATACACTAAAATATTTTATTTAAAACCTTCAGGAAAGCATGTAGAAGTCAGAGTAAATATCAAATTTAATAAAAACACAGTGACTCTCTAACCTAAAATCCTGCACAGAGGGCTTACACACCATAAATCCTCGTTAATGGATGGCTATAATTTTCCACTCATTCTGATGAATTCATCTGAAAATCACAAGACTTTGCAAGCCTAACATGGTTAAAGGTTGCACATTTGCCATGAGTCCATAGAGGGACAAAACTGAGCAGAAATTCAGACTCGAAGGAGCTTGGACCTGTCATCAAAGAAATGGAAATGAAAGAGCTAGGGCTGGACTAGAAACTACAATTCCTCAGAATCTTTTCCTGAATGATTTCCAGTTGCTTGATCTGATCCCACTGCTCTGTTCTGGTTCTCATCTCAAATTAGGGCGATGGCCGTGGCTGGGGTTTTCAAAGGAGTCCAACCTCACAGCAAGCTAGACACCCACTGCCACCAAAGCCTTTTTGTCTTGTGCCAGATTTTAAGATCTTTGTCTCTTTTTTTTTTGACAGGCAGGACTGGATTGCTGCTGTACAGGGTCATGGCAGCTCCAGCACTCGGCACCACCCAAGACAAGGCAGAAATGGGTCATTATTTGAAGGGAAATGCAATGGATTGCCAAGTTCACATGAGCCAAGGATTTTGCAAAGAACTTTAGACTCAAGTCTGTTGCATCCTAATCTATTTTGTTGGTTCTGACTAAATTAATACAGCAGTTCTGGGTAGAGGTAGGGAAGTTATAAGAACAATGTGCAATATTTAGGCTGAAAATTGGACGAGTGTCCAGAAGGAAAATTAAGAATAACCAATATCAAGAACTGGAGGAAAACAATCTGACTACAGACCTGTCTGTAAAAATTAGACCTTTGTTTCAACAAATACTGGAACTTTTAGCCATGTTTCAATAAAAAGTTCATATCTTTACAAAACTGAAGTGCTGCTTTTAATGAAAAGCCTTACAGCTTATAAAAATCTTTCCCCCCGTACAACTCAGCCAAAACCATTTTGAAATAATTTTTGTTTTCCTCCAAGCTTCGGTTTTTGATGAATAAATGATAAAATATGACTGAAAGGAACAGAGGTATCCATAAACCAGGCATGTTGGTTTCAACACATCTTAAAGGTCTTTGAATTCTCAAAAAATCTATTACAACAATAGCCTCTCTGGACTTCAAGTGCAATGCAGAGAGATAAAAATAAAAATGAAGGAGGTCAGAAGAGAGAAGAAAAATAATCCTGTCGGTTTGCAAAGCTTACATAACAGAAAGATTTACAAGCACTTAATAGTTTCCTAAATTCCAGTTGAAAATACACATTTTATCATATTTCTGAAGTACTGTCTTTTCAAATTTTTCTGTGTACGATTCCCGTCCTTGGAGAGTGAAAATTGTTTCCTGCATCAAATACTGGCTAACACCCTTACATTTCAAGGTGGATGTGACTGATTTCAAAACTGTATTCATCTTATTCTTCAACACAGTACTGAGGTTCAAAGGAATAAAAAGCTTGCTATGAAATTTCCATAATAAAATTAACTGTCCAAAGTCCAAGTTCTCTGTAGGATGACTTGGTTTAACACCCATGAAACTTTCAGGGAGTTATATGCTTTTGATGTATAAGTGTTAATATTGGTTTTATTTATTTAATCCTGCAAATGCTTACTCTCCTGTGAAAGCAAATTATTCTCTCACAGAGCCAGAACACAGAGTAATACACCTAAGGAAAAAAGGCTGGTCCAGCTAAGCTCATTTCTGTTCCTGTGGGTTTGTTTCAGTTGTAATTCAGTGAATAAAATATTCTGGGCCATACTGGCTCATGCACAAACAACAGGTTAATGGCCTCTCCAAAAATGAACAACCCACCCCAGTCTCAGCAATGACCTCCAAAACACATCATCTTAGCTCAGGAAGAGCCAGGAGCCCATGGCCAGAACCAAAGTTTCAGCCAAGCCCAAGAGCAGACAGGGTGGGATGAGATTGTCCTGGGCCATGTAAGGTCAGCCCACTTTATTTAATTCACATTCCTGGCCAGCATGGCACCACTTCCCTCTCTACGTGAACCTCACTGAACAGTTTCTGCTTCTGGAAAGCTTTAATGACCTTTCAAGAAAAAACGGCTTTGCTTTAAGGTTTATTCCCAGCATATGAGACCTGGAGAGTGCATGAAATGGACAGGCTGTGCCATGTGGATGGATGTGAGGTTGCTCAGCTGGGAACAGGTGTGTGCACCTCAGAGCGTTGAGCATAAGGACACCAGGAACAGCTCCAGGGGTTTTCATATCAGCAGTCTGTCCAATACCAAAAATAGAAGTGATTCATACTTAAAAATTAACCTCTGTCGTTTTAAAAAGTTTATTTGGGTGAGCCCTTGATTTAGGTTGATCTCTTGTGGGAAAGCTAAAGTGCAGGAAAGACAAAATATTTCTCCAATTTTTTCCCTTATGTTAAAAAACCAATACAAAGCAAAACCAAACCAAAAACAAGCCCACTGTGTGAATTTGGGCTATTTACCAAGAAGATAAGAAGAATACATACTGAGGATACACAAACAGGTGTTTCCTGGGTGGCACTGCAATCACACGAGGCAGACCTGGCTTTTCAGAGGGGTTTGATGCAGCGGGTTTGTGTTCCAACTGCAACAGCTGAGTGCCATCCAAAACACAACTAAGCTGCAAGAGATAGAAAAACAAAAGCATCTCCTTTGTCCCAGATGAATTCAACTTCGTTAGTTTTGGCAGCTTCTCAAAGATCAGAAAAAAATTATTTGTTTGATCTTTCCCTTCTTTCCACTTAAGGTCAATGATTGAAACAGGATCGGCTCAGTGACTACACCTCCAGTTCACAGCCTGTTGGATAAACATCCTAAGTACCATTTTGACAGCCGTGGGGAAAAAAAAAAATAAAAACCTCCAAGATTTTTTATAACAGCTTTAGAGAAAGATTGCTGCTTTTTGAGGTAGTTAAAAGCCCGGGCCATGAGGCAGAACAATTCTGTTCTAATCTTCTCCCTGCAATAGACCTACTTGTTGTCAGCCAGCAAGTCGTTCCCACTAAAAATTTCAGAGAAATATGTCACAGGCTTGACACACAAAGCAAGTTCAGTTCTCAGAAGTCAAACCATGTGCACAATACCATAGGATCAGTAGCTTTCCCTGGTGGCAGAAATGAATAGAAATAATAAAAAGGGGTTCTTCGTGGAATAAACAACCAGTCTTCTCTCAAAAGTTGCATCTGACATGACTTGTCTTGCCATTGAAAGTTCAATTTTCAGAGTCCAGACAGATAGATCAGTCCTTGAGGTGCATTGGGTTTTCAATTCCTATCTGCATCACTGCTGCTAAAAAAAAAACAAACTAAATCCTAAAGAAGATATACATTCAGATAATGTGTAGATTGAAGAGAATATCCACCTGATTCAAACCCTATTTGAGAAATTCTCCAGAAACACTTAAGCAGACAGCACTGTGGACTGGGAAAAACATCCTATTATCAACTTGAGAGATTTAAGGATTAGACCCAATCCTCTAAGAGTCTTTAAAAACAAAAACAACTTTCCCTCTGCTCTTGTAATGGACTAATTCCATTTGGAAAAATATTTTGCTCAGAAGCAAGATAATCTTTCTTTTGGGGGAAAAAATAATGAAAATACAGTAGTGGGAATATTGCAATGGGAAATATTGTCCAAGAGGATCTTAGAGTGGCAAAATTTCACTGGATTCTTTACAGAGTTTTTAATGTTTCCATGGTAAAAAACAATATGATCTCTTGTTCAAATACTGAACAGTAATGTTGAAATCACTCAGTCTTATTAGGATTTCAAATATTCATCCCAGCCCGTCATCATTCTCTGATAGAGCACCTGTGTCTGATTAATAAAAGGGGATTTGTTGTCTGATAGAATTAAAAGCACTGAGTTTTCACCCTCAGTCACAGAATAGAGTAAAACAGTGAGTCTGATGAGCAGAGGGATTTTTAAGCCATCTTTATGTCTTCTCTTTGTCAGGCTGGCTAAAAAACAGACTTTTCCTGCTAGGGTAAGGTAGGAATCATTGTGAATACACCTTAAAACCATTCGGGTTGTGCCCACTGGAAGGGCACAAATGGAAACCTGGGTCAGACATCTGCAAAGTGGTGGGAACAATGCCCTGCTCCATGTCCCTCCACGTGTCCACTCCACGTCACTGTGAGGATCATCCAAACAAACAAAAAACCCTAAAGATGGTGGAACCTTGGGAATCCCTTACCAACCACCACCCACAGTCAGACTCTGCCATAAACAGAGAGGTCAGCACTTCCCTGGATTAAACCAGCTGCATTTCACAGATACAAGGTGCAAAACAAAGGAGAGCCAAGTTCACTGTCAAAGAGTTCCTAAAAATATGGGGCTGTTAATCTTGTACCGTGGGACAGGTATGGATTACATGTGTGTGTGCAAATGGACATGTGGCCATCACCACACTGCAGCCTGGAACACAAATCTCTCCTCTGCAGCCTAGGAAACCTCAGTGCTGAGTCTCCCAGGCTGTAGTATTCATTGCCCGAAAATATATTCTTATCTCATGCTGTGAAGAGAGAATTTTGGAACAACTTGGACAGATATGCATCCATAATCAAATATAAAAGCAGAAAACACAGTAACAAGTTTTAAGGCAACAAAGCTGTGTGCTCAAGTTGCTGATGACCACATGAGCACCACTTTAACCTGCTCCAGCTCCTGCTGGGGCATTCTCTGGGATTTTGCTACAGTCTCGGGGTGTGCTTTGAATGTGAGCAGACCAAGCATAAAACTGCTCAATGTGATTTATTTAATCATATTTCTCTGTTATTGATACAACATCTGATGCCTGCTTTTAATCTGCACTGAAGAGCAAAGACAGATTCTTGAAATGAGTGAGGAGGTAAATCTGGGTGGATGTGGAGAAAAATATTCCTTCCTGGCATGTCAGTTCTTCACTCCTGTTTCTGCCAAGTAAACTTTGGGCAGTTTTAAGACTGGAAAGAGCCAATTCAAGTCTATTTTGCTCTTCTTTAAATAACAGAAAATAAAATCTTCCCCTCTCACCCAAGAAGCCTGAAGGAACAGAAAAGAGCCCACCTGATACACTGCACACACAATAGAGAGAAGTAAGACAAGTTCCAGAAAACTTGGGGAAAGAATGGAGTGCTTGGGATTTCTTTTTACAGTGACAAACCCAAGGGAAATGCCTTGTTATAAAAAAAAAAAAAAAAAAAAAAGAGGTTTAAAAATTATAAAAAAAAAAGCTCTTNCTGTTTAAGAATTATAAAGAGCAAAGCTCTTAGACAAAAAACATTGAAAACATTTAATTATGAATTTTCAAATAGCAAGGCAAGCCAAAGAGCTGGAATAAGTTGCAGCACTAACTGGATCAGTTACATGCAAACTTACTTTAAAAACTCTCACTATTAGTCCAATCCTGTTCCCATTTAAAAATTCTGATGACTTTTTATAAAATCAGAAGTTAGATAAAATACAAATAAAAATAACATTAAAATTATTACTGATGAGCTTAGTGCTTGGTGAGGAAAACCTGCTGTGCTGAATGCTATGTTTTAATTTTAAAATTAGTTTGGTTTAGATCTCAGAATTTGGAGTAAAACTTGGTTTTCCAAGTCAGTTTTACCTATCAAAATAGGTTTGTTTCATCCCCATAGGTTATTTGCATATGATTTACTTGAGGACAGGACATATAATAACTTTAAAGAATTTGAGAATTTCAAGAAGGTATCCTAGAAACAAACCATACTCAGAATCTCACATATCTAGTTATTGCAGGGAGCCACTGGAACTTCTGAAAAAATCTTCCCCCGAAGGATAAAATGAGATAGTAGTTCTTTTGATTCCAATAGACATTTTAGTAAACAAAGAAAAATGGGACAAATTATTAAAAAAACCCCAAATGTTAGAGACACAAAAAAAAAAAATGAGTAAGCCCTTCAGAGCCCTAATAATCCTGAAACTCCTTGGGATCTAATAATCAAAAGAAAGTCTGTTATAGCAAAAAGTGTTACAGTATCAATAACAGTTAATGAGCAGCTTCAGCAGCTACCTGCAGCAAAAATAAATCATCTGTTACTTCCAGAGAGCTGTGGTTCAAGGCTATCTGAGAAGCAGTCTAAGACTTTAGGGAAGCCAACTAAACTGACAACAAAGCCTTGCCTATCAGCTTAGCTAAGGAGCATTTGAGATGCTCAGGGTGTGAATTTGAGATGCTCAGGGTGTGAATTTGAGATGCTCAGGGTGTGCCAACACTGGCCTTTGCAGTTGCTGACAAACCCCAATGGCACCACATCTAACCCTGGCCACCAAACCAGCAGCAGCTCCAAATTCAGCAGATAAAACCACACGTGGGACTCAGTCTCAAGAGATGAACAAGGTCTGACCAAATTAGGGCTCATGGAGGATTGATTTAGGTTGAGCTTGGTCAAAAAGGGAGTGAGCTCATTTTCCTCCAGCCGGAATTTACTTTCAGCTCATTTTGCATTAATAGATTTGTGTTCTGCCAGCAGGATGTGCAAATAAAGTATTTTCCTGAAACTAGGAGAATATTGCCTGTACAGAAGATACAGTTGTCTCAGGTCAGTCTAAAACAATGAAGCTGTGCATTCTTGCTGTGCTTTCACACCTCACAGTCATGCCCATCAAAACCAGAGGGGATGTGGAAGTCACAGTGGAATATCTGTGTTTTTCCTTTGTAGTGAAGGACTAATCTGAATTCACAGAGGTTTGTCCTACTATTTTAATAAAGTTGAGAGAAATAAACAACAAGCAAAAACACTCTCCAAAAAGGAATCTGTTTTCTGAACTTTTCTTTGTTCAGAAGAGAAAATGTACAAAAATCAGCCTAGAGAATTTTTAATTATTTTTGCCCGTTCTTAAGGAAATAGATGCTAACATAGTAACCAAGAACACAAATCCCTAAGTACTTCTACATTCAAAGAGAAAGCACAAATATTTATAAAACAGTTGCCTCAGTGAAAACTTTTAAATTATTTGGAGGATCTTAAAAGACCACATTCTACGGCATAATAAAAGCAAATTAGTCAAAATATATGCAAATAATATTAATGTTCCCTTAAGATGTTTTAAATTTTGGCACTGATTGATCTACATTTGTATATCTTTATGACTTCTCATACATGATGCAATTTCACTGAGATGAAGCTGGTTTTCTATCCAATTGATTTTTTTAATCATAGGAAGTTATTAGTATTTGTAATTATTAATCTTTATCACTCACAGTCTTTAAACGATCGTTTTGAAGTTGCTGATTAGATGAAGACTACAGAACCCATTATGATGTGTCAAGACTAATTGTTAAAAGATAGATAGAACAATTACTCTTATTCTTTGTGACTAGATGCCATGTTTAGAGTATGAAAAGAATCTTCACTCTTCGGTTTATCAGAGCGCAGGCTGGGAGATGAGCCACACGTGAATTATATCCTCACCTGACTGGATTTGCCCAAGATCACCTGGTCCAAAACCTCCCAGGTCAGCCACAGATTCTGTGGTGCAGAATTTCTGGAGTGGAGATGAGTGGCGAGGCAGGGAAGGGATTGCCAACATCAGTGCCCCAGCCCTGTAAATTATTCCCAGTAACCAGCGTGAGACCAACCACAGGGCCACACCCAGATTTCAATTTTTGTTTCTCTGTCCCTGGAGAAGAACAAGTGCAGATCCCTGGGCAAGCTTCTTTTGACCTGCAGCCCCAGGGTCTGGCTCCCTGAACAAATTACTTGGCCGTGGTGGAATAAAGGGTGGCACAGTTAAGGAGAGACTCCAGTTTCATGTCCCTTCTGTGTCCTTGGCTTATTGCACAA
This sequence comes from Rhipidura dahli, assembly GCA_013399225.1. Lineage (NCBI taxonomy): Eukaryota > Metazoa > Chordata > Aves > Passeriformes > Rhipiduridae > Rhipidura > Rhipidura dahli. Next base: position 615,146 of record VXAC01007363.1, read on the forward strand.
TGGGTTGGAGACTGCAAGGAGCTTTTATTTTGCTGGATAAATGGAAGCTATTAACAAGGTCCTTGTAGTGGAACATTTAGGAAGCATCATGGGCTCTTCATTAGCGTAAATGCCAATATGTAGCACAGCCACTAATGTGAAAGAGCCAAAAACTTTTAGCAAGAAAGATGGAGGGAAAGGAGAGAATCAATTTTTTTTCCGCTTCATTTAATTTAAACATTTTGCATCTCTCATTTGTGAAGGGAATACTAATTGAAAAACCTCAGCATTAAGCTGTACACATAGATCAGTCAAGTAAACTGCATGCTCATTTACACTTTGTTTACAAGTTCTTTCCTGAAGCCAGAACTGTGTGGATGTCTCTGAAGAAGCTGTTTGGGACAAGTCCACGCTCAGTGTTCCCTGTTTGTGAATCACATGAAACTTGTCCTTCCCCCCACAGGAATGGAAATACAGAGCAACACCAGCAAGGTCAACAGGACAATTTTAGTCACAGTCTGCAGATTTGGGTTCAGCCTTCTCATAGCTGGCACAACTGCAGGGTGCAGCAGAAAATACTCAAGAATGAAGCAGAACTTGTTAGGATTGCTCAAATTCACTTTTGTGTTCCCTCAGTGAATATTATGGATGGCAGAGAGATTTTTGTCTCTTCTAAAGGCACCATGGCAGTGCCAAGCCCCTTGAGGGCAAAGCTACCTGGAGAATAAAGCTCCTGCTCTGGGATTTAATATCCTCCCAAGTGCCAAATATCCAAGGGTCCCACAGCTCACGTTGGCCCATTTGTGAGCAACACAGACATTCTCAATAAATACAGACTGCCTACACCACTGAACTTTGCTTGCCCTGCCATTTATCCATCTTTCCTTGGACGAAATCACTTCCCAAATATTTAACCTTGTGTGTTTCTTTGGGCCAAATTGTACTCAGATCAGTGACATTCACATCTTCTATAATCGAATTCTCCTATTTGCAGACAGCTGGCAAAAGTTTACACAATTAAATGGTAGCTGAGCAGTGCAGAATAACTTTGTAAGGCCCCGTACAACAAAGAATGTCTCTCTCCATGGTAAATAACTCAATTGATTTCTCATGGCCAAGGCAATACCTTGAGTCTAGTTAAGAAAAATATTTTTCTTAAACAGTTGTACTCTTCTTTATGCAGAATTTTAAATTGAGAGGGAGTGGCACTTGTATTTATCCAGGAACCATGTAGAAAATCTAAAATAAATATATAAATGAAGTATTTTCCCCTAAGAAAAACAATATCCGTGTAAACTTTCTTATGTTCCCTTTCACTTTTGTTCTAGTGCAGAAGTTCAGCAAGTTTATTCCATGGTATGAATACAGAACCAATGCCAAAATATTTATATGGCACATAAGTCAGAGACCCATTTCATCAGCTAATGATAATCATTATTTTCGGATTGCTTTGACAGCAAGCTTGATAACAACGCTGCAGAGGTTAAGGAAAAGAAGTATTTTGCACATTCTTTTTTGGCTCAATTTCATTTTTCAAAAAAAAAAACCAAACAAGTGAAAAATTTTTACAGAGTGCTCTCTTCTGAATCTTTGTCCACACAGCACTGGTTTTCCCAGTTTTCCAAGGGTGAGATCAGTGCTTTTAATCAAGGGACAGTTTGAACATTGTAACCTACTGCAGAATGAAAGACTTTTACTGGGAAGCAGCTGCATTTTGAAGCAGTTATGAGAACTGCATCCCAGTTTGGGACACAAAAATCTCAAGCAAATATTGGTTTATAGAATCAGAATCTGTTGTTCTTATTGTTGCTGTTAACTTGGTTTGGATTAGGACTTTATGTCACATATGGTGTGCCCTTAGAAGAGGCTTCTTAAGATGAGCAAATATTTTGAGACCTCTCCCCATCCCTTGCAGGAACCACCTAGAATGAGAATCTTGTCTCTGGGAAACAATCAAAGAGATATTGTCAAAATTACAGGTCCTAGCTCTAAGAAAAAGGAAACAAAGCAATGAGAAACATAGATAAAGAAGATTTTCTTAACCTTGAGATCTCCCTCACCATATGCTGCAGTTTCTCAAAGGATATTGTTGCAGCACAGGGAGAACAATGAGTATTAGTTGAATAATCAGGATAGATTATCAAAATATATAAAATCAAAGTCTGTACCCTACAGCAAGTCATAAAGAAAAGCAACCATCTGGAGCTCGAGGAATGTTTCTGGCTTTGTCAGGAAGACTTTGTTATAAACAGACAATATAGGCTGCTAATTAAAAAAGCCACAACTAAGCATTCTCCCTCTCTCCAGGGATTATTTCCCATAAATGCTTTAGCATTCATAATTCTGATCTCCATAATCACATCTTCAAACCTCTGGGGCTCCAGGAGATTGACCACATGGACTTTGACTTCCCTTGTTCACATCCAGCACCAAGAACAAGTCCAAGCCAACTAAGAAGTGTACACTCAGTCCTTGCCCAGTTCTTGTTTTACTGCCAGTTTCAGGAACCTTCCACATGTCATTATGAAATCCAAAAACCACAGAAAATCAACTGGAAATTCTGACATCATTCTGAGATTCTCGATCCCTGTGATTTCTAAACAATACGATGACAAAAGGAGCTTGTTCTCTGCATAAAGGACACCCAGAGAAAAAGGTACTTAAAAGTAAAAAAAAAAAAAAAAATTAAAAACCTGTCAAATTATTTTCCATTTTCATTTAGAAGGAAGAAAACTGGCACACTTTGGTTTTTTATTTTTTACCTGAGTGGGAAGTTTTCTTCTGTTTTTACTGATATTGCTGAAATTTTATATTTAACTTCTGATCAGGAATAGACTTTTGAGAACTACATAATCCTGCATAAACATGCTTTGTGTGTTGCATTTAGAGCTTTCAGTATGAGCAATCATCTTCATAAAAATGTACACAAAGCATCAGGCCAGAATCTTTGCTCTTCTGGCTGACGTTAAGCTTATGAGCACCTTTCATGCTCTTCCAGACAAGCTTCTTATCGAAACTTCCCTAGACAAATGTTTCCTCTCTTAGCCAAAAAACCTTTAATATTTACTTTCCATTCAGCTTCCTACTCTCCTCTACAATATATGTACTTCCAAGAGCCTCAGAAGTTCTGTATTTTTTCAGCTGAAGCATTTTTAAAACAGCCTGTGCTGGAACAACCATTTTCCATGTCCCAAAGCAGTCACTGGCTCAGCCATGACCTGAACTCAAAAGGCCTGAACAAGAAGTTCATAATTAGTCTGTCTTTAATCAACAGGTTCTCCAGCCTGGAAAGGTAATACAGGCACAAGAAGTAAATCTGAAACTGACTGCACCAGAAGACCACAAATCTGTATTCTACACTGATATGGTAGGTCATCACAGAAAATACAGGTTTAGAAATCACTGACTTTAAATCTGGCTTTTGTTTCTTGTCCCTTCCAAATGCCAAAAGACAGACTTCCTAAACTCAATAGAAGATGAAGAAACATAACCCTGGCAGCAAAAGGGACCACACATTCCTTTTACACAAGAAAATTCACAGTGTTACTGAAAACACTTGAGATTTTCTCACTGCTTAGATTTTCTGTACGTCCAGATGCTCCTAAAGCCATGCACGTACCTCTCACACAGTGAGTGCTCACAGAGTTACTCCTCAGGGCAGAGAGCACACTGGAGAATGTTACAGAGCAGTGTTTGTCTCCTGAGACAAGATCCAGCTTTAAAAAAACAAATCCCACTGGGCTGAACATGGTGTGCACCCAGAGATACCTTGGTTCCCTCTCCTATTTGCAGCAGACACAGATCTGGGACCACTCAGAACCATCTCAGAGGTGTCTCTCAGTTTTCCTTGTCTTCCACCAAAAGATCTCAGACAAAAGAGGAATTCTGAAGGTCCAGACCCATTTTCCCCAGTGAGCACACAGAAGAGGAGGCACAAGACTGCAAGCTACAGGCAAATATTAATTTATGCACATATATTCCTGAGTTTTTCTAACCCAGAAGGTGCAACTCTATTCCTCCTCTCAATCCCAGCCCCCTCCACCAAAACAAGCCCCAGCACAAAGGGCAGCTTTTCTCACAGTTTGGTGAACTTTTAGGGTGATCAGAAGGGCTGTGCACAGAGCTTTCCACACATACAGGTTCTTCATGATGCATTTAAGTTTCCAGTTCAGGCACCAGTTTTAAAGAAATCTGCTTTGTTTCCCGTGATGGAAGATGCCCTACTTACTGAGAAGACAGGTTGCTTTTGCTCTTTTGATTTCCTGCTGGCCAGGATGTACAGATGGGTTAAAAAAAAAAAAAAAAAGAGAGAACAGAGAGAGAGATAAAAAAAAAAAGGACAGATGCCACTGAAGTAGAGGAGAGATTAACAGGGTCACCAGCTTGCACTCCTGGGGTCTGGTTGAAGGATTCCTGCTTCTTAAAACTGCGAGTAGCGAGAGATGACGGACTCATCAGTCAGTGGAAAGTGAGTTATGGCTTTGCAGTGTGAGCTCACTTGGCTGCTTTCCACTGCCTTGGCTCTGCAGGGTGTGCAGGCTCACGGGAAAGCACCACTCTGATGCTTCCCTGAATTTTCCTGCAGAACATATTAGACATGAGGCATATCAGATGCAAGCTCAAAGCATCTGGGCTAAATTCACAGTTGGTATTGATGATTTTCTGCAGTGCTTCAGGTGACATTTCAAGCAGGCTATTTAATGTGCTAATAAGCATAGAAACCCAGACTATTTGACTAGGAACAATAGGTCTTTTGTAAAAAGATGTATAACACGGAGTGACACTAAACTTGACAGATATTAAGCCAAGATACAGAATTACCTAAGGACTGTTGGGTAGAGTGCATCTTCATTATGATGAGGAGACAACAGAAGTTGTGCTTGTAATACAGAAATGTGGCAACAGCTGCCAAAACGTGTCATGTGAGATGCAGGACATCTTATACCACGTGTGAAACTGGTCCTTGAAGTGCAATGCAATATGACAAACCCTCTCCAAAACTGGCACAGAAAGAAACCACAATGATAGAGAAAAAAGAAGTTAACCCTACAATGTAGATTCTTTTTTTCTCTCATATTTTGTCATACTGTTTTTGAGAACAAAGGATCATGCTTACTTATGTTCATACCCTACTGATGTCAGAATAGGAAAGTAGGTCATGCCAACTGGTTTCTGGTTTGAAGAATAAGGAACAAAATTTTTTTAAGGTTTCAACTTCTAAAAATATATATCTATTCTTTCTAGGTTCTAGTAGACAGAAACTCTAGGGATAGAGAGAGAAATTCAGGCTTCCTTGAGATGCTGGGCTTGTAAAGAGCTTCATGCCATAATGCTGCTGGGCTCATTTCAGTTCTTATCAACAGATGGAGATCAAAAAGATCAGGCAGACTTAATCTTCAGTTCAACTTGTGCCTTTCATAAACAAACTTTCAGCCTGCTGACAGAGACAAAACAACCTGCTTTCAAATCCCATCATCCTACCAGTTCCGGGCTGACTCATGATCCCAGTGCATCATGACCTAGAAGAGAGTAAAAAAAACTGACTCTCCTTGCTTCCAAAAATCTCTTCTGCACTGTTTTTTCTTTTCTTTTTTTTTTACCCCAGTTTAATGGCCAACCTTGCCATCTGAAGGATTTGTCAAGACACAGAGACACAAGGCACAATCTGTGGAATCTATTTGGATGATCCAGGCAGGGAATCCTAAGTCATTCCCTTCCAGCACCCTCCCAAAGCCCTTCAGACCAGGCTGCCACCCACACTGGGCTGTTCCCTGGAGAGTGCTGTGCAGGAATGCTCACAGGATCCTTTTCTTTGGACACAGGTACTGTGGATGCTCAAGATGTTAAGGAAACATCCCAGCTGGGTGCAACTGTTGGCAGTCCAGCTGTTTGCTGTCTGCTCCCTGCTGTGCTGCTGCTGCTGTCATGGAAACATGACCCTCTCTACTTCATCCATTGCCATCCTGCAGGAAAAGCCTGTGAGTGTCTCACAGGAAACCTGGCAAGAGAAGGGCTGGAAAGAAGGAACAAGAGTGTTATAAACTCCAGTGGAAGCAAGGGACTAAGAGCAGGAGGATCATGGTCTGGGCATTAAAACAATCCTGACTGATTCCCAAAGAAGCATCATTTCTGTCGAGTAAAGGAGGTACCATTTTTAAATAATTTCTCTTTCCGCTGACACATTTTAACAACAAGCACTGCAAGCTCACCTGTGAGATCTGACAGAAACCTCAGGTTTTGAAATCACAGGTTCATTTTTAAAGCTTGGACATTTCCTCACATTCAGTGCCTGTTTTGAGAGCTCTGTCACTGATCTAGATGGCAGCTGTATCAACCAGGCTCAAGAGAGGTCTTTGATTGGAAACAACTCAGCCCAGTCTTGTTCTTCGGCACACCTGCCCTTCTGAGGGGGAAGTCCTGAAACTCTTTTGCAGGGAAGGTCTTGCTAAGTTTTCTGCTCTCCTGCCTTCTACTGAGGCTGCAGCACCTGTGACTGGCCCAAATTTGCTGGCTGCATCTCCAGTGACTGCGTGAATCCCCAATTAAATGAACGTCAGCAGAGATCACAAAGACCTGGTACCAAACCCCATAAAATATCCCAGTGAATTCAATGACATTAAAGGACTCTGTATCACAGGCACAGGCTGCACATCCTGCTGCTGCAGGTTACCAACCAGCCCTGTTATTCCATTTGTGTTAAACTTCATTAAAATATGCACTTCCTCCTTTTTTCCTGTGCCAGAGGAACACGGGCTTAAAGGAGAACTTAATGTGAGACACTCTGGGCCAAGTTTTGCTGACAGTATCAAAGTTAGTGATAAACCTCCTGTTGGCTTAGAGAAGGAGCACTAGAAGTCCTAAAATAATATGAAGTAATAATGGATCTCTTTAAAAAAAATACAGTGTAACTTTCACTTGAAAAAACGACAACTTCCAAGAGACTGGTTGAGGTTGAAGTCAGAATATTGTGTTTAAACATTTCTCTGTGCAACAGAAGCCTTAGATGAAACTGCTACCTCTCTCGAGAATGCGGGGTTATATTTCTTTCTTCATCTGAAAGGTGATTTCATGCTTCAGGAAGTAAAGAAAGTTTGTGCATTGACAATATAAATGCAGATGCCTCCCATAATGATTGACACCAGAGGTCGTGCAAGTGGAGTCTCACTTCTACTCCCTGTAGATCAGGCAGCCGAGTGAATTAACCTCTCTTCAGGAATTAGAAAGTCAAAGTCTTGACAGTTCTGGCTTCCCCCCTTGAAATGGGCTCAGTTCAGAAGGCCTCATTGAGGTCTGATCTGCTCCTCACAATTACCTTTTTTAATAGACAATATGAAAGCTGGTGCCACTCAAAGTGTACTGTCATAGAGGCAAATTTCTTTCCCTGCAAAGGACATAAGTGCCAGTGAAAGAAACTATTACACACAGCAAGCAATAAAACACTGTCATAAAGGAGTATTAATTTCCCAGAGCTGACAGAAAGCTATCTCTGGCCCAATCCTAAATAGATATCCCAAAATGAGAGACCATTTCAAGCTTATACCTGGAAGAATAATGCTGTTGGTGTAGTGGATAAGCAAAGCACATTCCTAGCAAGTCACTACTGCAGCGTGTGCTCTCTCACCAACAGGGGAAATTTGCAGCACAGCAGAAAAGAGGAAACAAAGGTGGACGTGGGGAAACGTGTGTCCCTATGGTTTTACATGCTGGGAGAGGATTGGGAACTGGAGAATGGAATTAGATGTGGAATGTGCCCACTGTCTGAAAACCAGCCCAGCCCTTTCACCCTGGATGTTTTGCAGCACTCCAGAAGCTTTTAGCTGAGCTTCATCCACGTTTTGTGTGTTTCTGTCCACCATCTGGAGAGGCAATTCTGAGGGCAGGGCTGGGGAACGCCATCACAAGAAACTACTCCTTTTGGGTTTTTATATGACTGAACTGCTGATAATCTGAAACACACTTTTATTGCAGCACAGTGAAACCAAGTGACAGATGGTAATAATCACTTAAATCTCCTTTATGCAACCGGCTTTTACATTCATTGAATAAATCATTAAATCTACAATATATTTCTCAGTGTGTTGTGCATTTCAGAAGCACTGCAGGGCATTTTTTGTGAAAAAGCTCCTGTTCACTCACCTATCATTACCAGTAGATACAATGGGTAAAATCTTAGTCCTTATAAAGTCAATGACAAAACCCCACTTCTTCTTCAGTGAGGACCAAGATTTAACCTAAAAAACCTACCCAGCACAAATAATCTTAAATTAAAATATACATTCAAACACCTCAGTCTCTGAAGAGTTGCAGCTCATTAATAATCATTGTGATTGCATCTGTAAAAAAGGACCAACAGATGGGTGACTATCCCTGGCACAGCACAGGCATCTTGGCATGACAAACCTTCTTGCAATTCTTGTGTTCAACCCCACAGCACAGGGCAGGGTGTCTCAATCTATTTATCCAGCCCAGACTTAGGAGTCAGCAACTGTAGGTAAAGGATCCAATTATATGCATTAATTGAATAATCCTAGGCACACTTCTATGGAAAGCAGGTCTGGCTAAAATATAGCACATTTTGTCAGCCAATTATGAATTGCTCTAACTAGAGGGAATAATTTTCTTTAATTTTCAGGGGACAATATTGGGGTTCACAAAGGCAGTTCCAGAGCAGCCATAGGACAAACAGCTTTTTGACTCCCTCTTTGCTGGGCCACATGATGTTTAATAATCATTTACTCCTACAAGTGGACATTTACAGCCCTTTGTCTCTGGCAGGACTGTCATGGACTGAGTCAACCTCCTCCTTCCTTTACATACAATAGAAGCAAGTTAAGAGAAACAGAAACAAACTAAAGCATTAAAATGCATCTAATCAAGGTATTACTGTGATTAATGTTTTCCATATCCTCCTCTCAGTCCCTACACAATTTCCTGGAGTTTATGGGAAGCAGCATCACGTCCAAGATGCTGTGCACACCTTCCAAAGCAAAGCTTTCTCCTCCTTCTGGAGGGGCACTGAGGTGCTTCCCTTGGGGTGCAAGAAGAGGGTTTGAGCTCTGCTAGGCTGTTACAGGCAGTCAGTACAGGCAGCACCTTCCTTAAGATTAGTGTGGCATCTGAAAGGCAAGAATAAGTCCAGCAGGTCCAGCTCAGGTGTCTGAAAGGGCTGTTTTTCAGACACATGATGAAAAATGGGTTTTGGGAGACAAACCCCAGCTGGGCAGCCCTGCTCACGAGTTCTCCCTCCCCATGAGGATCTCACAGCAAGGATGTTCCTTGGCACTGGGAAGGGACCTCCCCCCTGTCCAAAGGTCAGGCACGCTGAGTGATCTCACCCAAATGCAGGAATTTACAGACTTCTCGCTTCTCCTCTAAATGCTGATTGTTGGGAACATTTACAGCTGGCTCTAAACAAGCACAGCAGGCAAATGGCATTGCAAGCTGTGTGTTGGTGTTTGCACTGCAAAGGAGCAACGAGCAGACTGGCAAAGCTTTTCCTAAGTGATCTGGAAATGGAATAACATTGATGCCACATGCATTATGCAAAAGTGGATGGATTGATTAGTGGGTCACACAATTCCAAAGACCCATTATACAGCTTCCTTTAAATAATTAAACACGGGAAAATGCACTACTCCTGCAAAGCTAACCAGGAGCATCTCTCTCCTTAGAAGATTCACTGCCTACTTATTGCTAAAAAAATCTGAGCAGGTTCTCAGTGACTTGGGGCATCGTTGTCAGTTTAATGGGCTCTGTTGTATTCCTCCAAACACCTCCTCATGTTCCTCCAAACACCTCCTCATATCACATGGACAAGCACTGCTTTCCCAGTGCTTTGACTTCTTCAGTGGGTTCTGTTTGCTCTCTCAAGGATTTGACAGCAATACATTTGTTAATGTGAGCAGGGAGTGCAACTGATTTGTTTATCTAAGCATTTCCCAAAGATTCTGGGCTATTTTTTTTGTGCTTTATTTCTTGGCAATGGCATCGCACACCCCAAAAAATCCAAACACTTGACAACAGAGAAAATATTTTAGCTTGACATATATTTTTTTAACCAGAACTGCCTATCAAGCCACAAGGAGTTACGTGCAGATTCAGCTATTTAGACAGTGTCCTTTTCATACCAGGTTTGCTGAAAGGTTCAAGCATTGCCAAGTTTTAAGGAGGTTATTTGGAACCCCAAGGAATTTAATTATTTAAAGCTTTAAAGGCAGAGCTATTAACCAGCGCCTTTCTGACGCCAGCAGGTTTAAGGAAGCCTGGACACATGAAAGAGTCACCCTGCTCGCCACTTCAGCAACACTTTTATGCAGGCACAAAAATGAATTGCACATTCTGTAGCTTTCTAAAAGATATTTAGAACTTGACTTAAAAAGTACAATAATTTTTAAAGAAAATTCCTTCAGAAATACACAGTATACTTATAAAGAACAGTGAATCAAATGCTTTCACTTACCAACAAGTCCTTTAGCAACCTCAAAGTGCAACAGGAAAAAAGTCAAGTGGCTGCAACTTTACATCTGAAGTGGCTAATCTGACCTCTGTTAGCTAACAAGATTTGGAGGGATTTAAAAGATTTTCTGTATTTTTCTCTTCATGTGTCAATGTTGAGAAGAGCTGGCTTCTATACTTTCCTTTTATTTCTCAATTAGTTTTTTTTGAACTTGCTGTGTATAAAAGTATTTCACTTTCTCATCACCCCCTAATCAGATCACTATCTTATCACCTGACACAGAAATAAAATACCTGGAGAAATCAATAGACAGAGCAAAGGGTTAGGCAGGGATCAGCTCTGCATAAATGATATGTTTGTCTTATTCATACAGTGGCATGAGATCATCTTCAAGCAATGAATCTGGAGAATAAAAAAATGGATTCATAAATGAAAAAGGATTTGATTTAACTCGGCCAAGAAAGTTGAATTAATTACTTAAACAACAGCAACTTTTTGCAGTATCTTATTACTATTTTGAATTTCAAAGAAAAAAAAGACCAGATAAATAGTTTTGATGGGTTTGGATAACATTCTTATTATTTTTCATCTAGCTCCATGGAATAACATATTTAAATCACTGCTACTCTTTTTTTTTTTCTTCTAACAAATCACACGCAAAGATCTACGTGGCTGGGGGTGATCTAGATCACCTTTTTCTGTGAGGATTTTAAGCATGTTTAATAACCTCCAAGCAAATCATTTCCTGTCCACTGGGGAGCATGCAAAAGGTACTTCTAAGGTCTTTCCCTCCCATCAGTATCCACTCTCCTCCAGAATGATGGATTAACTCAAACACTTTGCACATGTCCACTTTCCAACAAATATGGCTTAAACCAAACCCTGGGCTCAAACCCAGTGAGGCAAGGTGTTATCCTCTCACACACACTCAAGTGTGGCTGTAATCTCATTTCCTTAAGGACACACCAAAGCCCAAACTCAGGCTAACACTGCCTGTGTCACACCTGTACCCCAACCCCAGGAGACCACTGAGTCTTGATGGGGATTTTCTGTAGCACTGCTGAAACAATTTTCCCCAAGCACAGCAGCACTGAAAACATTTTCATTACTAACCCAGGGCAATCTGTTGTTAAAACATGCTGCTACAAGGACACAGCTTCCCGAGGGACTGGATTTAACTGTGATGGCAACACACCCATGAGAGAGAGAGCTGAAGACTCTCTCACAAGTTGATCATTTTCAAGACGCTCTTTTAATCCAGCACTGAGGCCTTTTCTTAAGGAGAAATCTCATTTTAACAGGAGGAAAATAAATATAAACCTATCTCTCTGTCTTATCCCATTGCCTCACCAGTGGCAGCAAAGCAGAGCAGCCACCAAAGCCATCAAGGTGTTGTATCTTTTATGGAAAAATTCCACTGCAAACTGTAGGTACACAGCACTGAACCAATATCCCCTCCTTTTCCTTTTTAACACTTTGCCTGACATTTTGTCCTAGTTTCAGCTGGGACAGAGTGACTTTAGTCCCTAGCATCAGGCACAGTGCTGTGTTTTGTACTCAGGATGAGCTAAAGGCTGACAATGCACCGATGATTTCGTTGTTGCTGAGCAGCACTTTGCTCCTCACCCCACCCCACCCCGTGCTCCCACTCACCCACAGGTGTCCCATGTGCCAAGGAGGAGGAGGCAGAGCAGAGCCACCCCTGCCAGTGGCACTGTCACTGCGAGGAGAGAGGGTTTGTCACCTGCAGTGCAGCTGCCCTCACCTGGGGTGATGTCACAGCAGGGCTGGTGCCACGTCCTGGGCACAGTGGCCTTGGGGAGGGGCAGCACAGGAATGGAACCATAGGTGGTTTGGGATGGAAGGGATTTCATGGGTGCCACACAGTGTCATGGGCAGCATCCAAACAGGGGGAAAGCTGGCCAGGATGGGTCAGCAGCTGCCTCAGGCATCACTTGTTTTGTATATTCTAATAATTTCATCATTTCTGTCATTATTTCCCTTCCTGGCTTGGCCCTATTAAACTGTATCCCAAGGCATGAGTTTTAAGGTTTTTTTCCCCAGTTCTCCCATCCCATGGGGGCAGAGGGTGTGGGTGAGAGGCTGTGAGTGTTTGGGTTAAACCACAGCACGTTTGCACACATAATTACACCACCCACTGCTCCAGAGGTTTTGCTCCCATCACCTGTGTGACTTCCCATTGCTCAGCAGGAGGACAAGGGACAAGGCACCCCCCTTGTGTCACTGCAGGATGAGGCTCGGAGTGGAATTAAATTTGCCAGTTATCCTCCCACTTTTCTCTGTGATGCACATGCTCATCTCCTCGATGCAAAAGGCAGTTCTCCCTGCATGGAAATCTATTTGATTGTATGACTTTGCAGGTCTGTGCTGCAGGACTCAAACTTTTCCCAGTGTTTCCCTACTACATAAGCCTGATCCAAGTCACAATTTCTTCTCCTTCCCTCCTACTTAACACTTTTCATGCTGCTTTAGTGTTTGTTTTGTTGATGTGCCCATTTCCAGCTGAAGAAACTCAGCTCAAGGTGGCTCATGCTGCCAGAGGCTCAGTATGTGACAGTAGTAATTCTGACATTTTTGAAAGCTTGTGGTCCTTTGTTTCTTTCTTTTGATATGAAATGTACTTAGAAAATTGTTCATTACAGCAAAAAATTTTAAAAAAATTATAAAAATAAACAAAACAAAAACAACTCAAGACTTAACAATAAAATCTTGAAAAGGAAACAAAACATTCAGCTAACCAAAAGAAATTGCTTCATCACTATTTTCAGTTTGAAAACAACAACAACAAAACCTCCAAGTTGCGGGGGTTTTATCCTGTTGAGAGGAAACATATTTTCCAGGAAGCCAGCATTTTTCCCAGAACTTGACCATGGTGTTTCTCATCCCCTCTGAAACACCACTTCTCCTGTGAGTTTAAGAAGGTGCATAATCCTGACCTGAACACAAGTGGAATGTCTCGATGACAGGCATCCAAAATGTTTTTCTACAAGAATCCCATGACTATGGAATACACAGGCTAAATCACAAAGCAATGACTGATGAACAGGTTAGCCACCAGCTTTGCAAAGAAAATAAGAAGCCAGTGTAAATTCCAGCAGTCTTTTACCAGCTGTAATCAATTAAATGTTATCAAATTCTAGCTCCTTTCAGGAAATTAAATGCTATGGAGCCCATGAGCACACATTTCATATGTCATTCACTTTCTAAGGAAACTGCTCCTTTTGTAAAGTTATTGTTTTCTGCCCTGTGATCTCAGCTCCTCTCCTCTCAAAGTGCAGATCCCAAGTGCTGCTCCAGGGAGTTTGCTGGGCAATACCCAGAGAAAAGGTGATGTCACTTCACAGAGCATGTTTGGTGTTTGGACATTGGATGGAAACCCAGGGTTTGGAAACTCTGCCTCAGAGGGAATGGAGTCCCAGGTGGGGACAACTTCACGTGAAGTTTTTCAGCTAACTCTAACAGAAAATGTAGCTGGACCTCTCTTTGGCTATCAGGATGAAGCGATAATAAAAATCTGAGGTGACGGCAGCCTGTCAGGCAAATGAAAGAGAAAGGTGGGGAGTTGGAGCCCATTAAGCTCATTAGTTCATGGGTTAAATTTGGGTAAGACAAGAAAATTAGCAGCTTGTGAGTATTCAGCTTTGGGCATTACTGTGGGTAGTCACATCCATAAGTGGTTCACAGCCTAAAACCCCAAGTTTTCAGCCAGATATTCCTATACCACCTAATCCACCACAATTGTTATTTGTGTTTCCAGTGACTGGAGCAAAACCATGATTTAGCTCGACCACTGTACTGTTTGTCATCAGACTACCATCCAATGACACCAAATAAACTGACTAAAAAGTTATTTCTTACATATTTAAATAAAGAAAAACCCCCACTGGAGAGCAAGAGGACAGTGAAAACACGGGACACTTCAATGGTTGTCTATACATACAAAGAAATGTTTGAAATCAAGGTGTTAGTTATGGGAGGCTTTGATTTTCATTTTATACTGGTAAAGGATATTGTTTCATGTTTTAAGCTGCAGGGATTTTTTTATCTGAATAGGGATTTTCCATGCAGATGACAGATTGAACATGAATGTGCAGTAAGGTGCTCCCTAGAATTTGGGGAGAGTGTGGCACGTCCAATAATCCCCAAAATGCACCTGTTTTATTTCCTGCTGCACACTGGCCTCGCAGGTGAGCAGATCAGCTCTTTCTGCAAGGCTCCTCGACAGCACTTAAAGGTCATTTAGTGCTGAAATCTGTGCAGCTCAGGCCTGGTTATGATTTTGAGATGCTTTATTCAGCTGTTTCAAGTGCTCATACTGGAGGAAAAAATCCAGCTTGCTGGCATAGACACATTATAGCCAAGGAGAAAAAATAGCAGTGTGGGAGCAGTGCCAGAGGAGGAGATTGGTGCTCATACAGCTCTGGCCTGAGAATGTCAAGCAGCTTCTCTCACCTCTCTATCCATAATGCTGAAATGAGTGCTACCAGAATTAAAGGGATGCTGTGAGGCCAAATCCACACAACTTCTAAAGCACTTAGAGGACTTCAGCTGGAAGGCACGACAGAAATGAAACACTTTTTTATTTTTCTCACTCACTCGAAGAAATATCTAAGAGGAAAGGCAATATTTTATATAACTTATAAAAATATCACAAACCTGACTCATTTCCCATTCAGGTCAAAAGTGTTTTCCTCTGGCTGCAATGTGAGCAACATTTGGACTAAAAGGCCCATAACAACTCCTCATAAATGAGTTCCCTAAAATAAACTTATAAATAAATGGCTGCTATTTGCCACGGCTCTCACCCATCTTTCACCCTGCAGAAAAGAAGAGGAAGAAGATGATGAACCTGTCCAGACATAAATGTTTGCAAACTAACTTGCTGTGCTCTGTTAACACTGAGAGCAAGAACCATTGGTAATTTTAGGGAGTGAATTTGGTGGGCTCCTCAAAAAGACAGCGCTCTGCATCCCTGCCTACAAAAGAAGCTCCTCAGCTCCAAAGAGATGAACACTTCAAATCACTTCTCTCTCCAGTATCTCCAACCACCATATTTCCACCCCACGGTATTTAATTGTTTCAACTCCCTTTGGCTGATGTCAGAAGCCTGGTGAACTAAAGGACATGTTTACATTTCAGATGCAAGCTTATTTCCCAAACATTTTCCTGCCAGCACTGGAAACAGAAGCCCGGCTTGCTGGCAGCAGGCCAAGCTCTCATCACTTGAACTCCATTCACAAAGTGCTGGAGGAAGTTCAGCCACTGCATATATTTGCTTTGAATAACTCTGCTGCTGTTTCAGCTGGGAAGGACTCTACATGATGTGTGTTTGTATCAAACAAACCTGCTCTGCGTTGTCCTGAGCAGATACCACAGCCCTGGCACACTCATTGTTGAGCTGCATTGTCCAGGGAGGGATTCTGCCTGAGGAAATATCCATGCCTCCTACTTTAGCTAATGCTAAAAACACCCCTAGTTGTTATCATGGTATTAATTATTCCCTCTTCACTTCCATCACTCCCCTACCAGCACTACAAAGCAGCATCCCTGCCTGGAACACATTTTCCCTCTGCAGAATGGGATCCGTGAGGATCCTCCAAAGACTCCTGGCATGAAAACATCACAACACCTAACATGGATCACAAAAAAGCCCACCTAGCTCAGTTCCCTGCCCAGCCCATGGGGAAAAGGTGACAGACAACCTCAGAGACACCTGCCAGGAGAGCACTCCCAGCAGAGCAGGCAGCTGGGCTCAGGCAGCTCCTGGAGCCAAGGCTGGAGAGGGAGGTGACTGAGTTGGGACCTTCTCCTGCTGCAGGGACCCACCCCAGCATCCTGCCACTTACTGAGTGCTCCTTGTCCCAGAAAGCAGCAAAATCACTGGGATGCTGCCCCAGGGCTGAATGAGCCCTGGGAGAAGCAGAGCTTCCCCCTCCCG
Organism: Rhipidura dahli; assembly: GCA_013399225.1. Classification (NCBI taxonomy): domain Eukaryota; kingdom Metazoa; phylum Chordata; class Aves; order Passeriformes; family Rhipiduridae; genus Rhipidura; species Rhipidura dahli. Next base: position 631,540 of record VXAC01007363.1, read on the forward strand.
AGTGAAGAAACCCAGAACCAGCCCTCCATGGAAACTGTGGAAGTGACCAGGAGCAGCACCAGCTCATGAAACCCAGGGACCCCCAGCCACTTTTACCTCCTCTCCTTTCATCTCCCTCCACCTTGCTTGGGTGTAACCACATCACTTCGTGTTGCCCACACAATATTTTTGTTTAATAACTATAATTCAAAAAAAAATTTGCTAATAACCCTCAGCTTAGAAAAACTAATTTTTATTTCAATAAAAATAAGAAATACATGTAAGAATGTTTCCACTGTTAAGAAAAACATCCTCTGAAACAAAACCAAAATGTCTTGTAAAAAATGTTTCAAGATTTCTGACCTACATTCTGGTTTTACTACACTTAGCTATAAACTCAGTCTGTCTGCAAATTTTGCTACTTTAATGATTCATGACTACAGAATGTGTCTTGGATGCAGAGGACAGAAAAGGATTAGTGATGAAAAAGAAAACACACATAACATTTTTCAGTGTCTTAAGTTTTAATCACTAGGAAACAAAAAATAAATGAGCTATGGGTATTGTATAATTGCAATAAATTTTGAGAAATGAGTAGTGTCCACAGAAACCCAATTAAGTTTAATAATTTTGTGCATCAGGGACTAGGAGAATGGGGGAGGGGAAGAAACCTAACAAGTTACTGAATATAAAGTTTTCAACAGCAGAAAACAATGTTTAAATTAATATGACACACGGTGGTACTTCAGGCTGCCTTTCTAATTGATTCTTCTTGTTAAATCAGGAGGAACTTGTGCACAGTAAGCAGATTGCTGAGAGGCTCTCCCCTACACACAGATAAGAGTTACCTTGCACAGAGTGGATTATTCATAAGAGAAGAGTCTCTTTTTTAATTTAGTGGGGCTTTGCTCGTGGGTTTTCTAGCTTAAGGCCCAATGTAACTGCAAGCACAGACCAAGCAATCCCAGTACAATCCAAAACCCAGCCACCAAAAATTTAACCTCTATTTGGCTCATATGCATTACTTTTCCTCCAAAAGAGAAGTGGAGCAAAGGCTTGTGATGCAATAAAGGAAGGAAGGCAGGCACTTTTCTCCATTTGCTGATTAATTCTTATATACATTTTAGTATCAACCTAACAGAAAGAGTGGTCTTTATTAATGAATTATCCAATCCAAGGGATGCCTGAAATACCCACTGCCAAATACGAAGTGTTTTATTTCATTAAGTTGCACATCAGAGCACTAATTTTCAAATAAATTCTGAGCTGCAAACCCAACTAAGAGAACACAAGAGCAGCCCAGATGTATAAAACAAAAAAGATAAAAAAGGAACTTCTGAGCTCGCTCCCACAAAGTCTGTGTTTGGTATTAAAATGAATGACAATTCCAACTGGACAATTCTTTTAGCTGTTCTCCAAGCTCTTCAAAGTTGCGGTTTTTTTCATTATTATTTTTAAAGGGGAATTTTTATCTTTTGGAATTTCAGTGATGACAAACAAAAGCAGAGTGCAACAACTCAGAGGTGTCAGGAACGCACCTGGAACGTCACTCTGAGACAAAGTGTCCTGCTTCCCTCAGCGAGGTGCCCAACGATGATAAATTGTATGTCAGCACCTATGATCAATTCATTGCTTGTGCAGCAAAGGGGAGGAAGCTCAGCTGTCATGGCACCAGAGCTGGCAATCAGGAAATCCTGTCAAGTTTCATCATTCTGCCTGCCCCATTCACTGACTCCAGTAACACAGATTGACACTGAATGCAAAGTGGAAGATCTTTTGCTGTAACATTATTTGGGAACGTAACACTGGCATTTAATTTTATCCTGGGCAAGTTCAGGAGCTTGGCAGAGCTTAAGGATATGGCAGGGAGAGAAGAGGCACACAGGAGAACCTTGTTTGTGGGCGCAGAAAAAAGGGATTTTTTTCCCTTTTTTTTTCCCCCCTTTTTTTGTAACCCAGCAGGTGTAACATCATATATTTCAGCACCTTGGACAGAAATTCTTGATGTAGGGGAACAAACTTGGAAAATATTGTATATTAGGAGGCTTATATAATTTCAGTTAATTACAAATAAGATTTTTGAAAGACTATAGGGTTTTCTTCACATGTGGGAGGGTCCAGAACTGAGAAGAAAGAAAGTTGTCTTGTCAGTTTAGGACACCAACAATGGGAAGAAGAGGAAAGAGAAGCCAATTTCTTCATGGTAAAAGATGGATTGGAATTTTTCTCAGCCAAAATTGGAGACATTAACTACTCTGTTCTTTACTTTTTGGTCTGTGTTAATTGTTTGGCAATAGTAGAACCAACTTCAGTTTCAAAAGCACAAAAGGGGAATTTCCCCATGTTCAGCAAGGTCTCCACTTCCTATTGTTGTTCAATGCTGGATTCTAATTGTGAAAGTGACTGTATCTTAAGCATTTTTCACTTCACCTTTTATTTTCCAGCCCTTTTTATGTGTTAAGGGAAATGTTCCTTCCACTGAAGTGGCAGCAATACCAGCACCTTCTGAAACTTCAGGATAAGAATAATTCCCACCTGACTACTCCTAACAAATGCGATGTGCCTTGCAGGATTCACCCATTTTATTCCAGGAAGAGAAAACCTGTGCAATGGGAGACAGGAATGAGAAATGCCAAGAAAGTGACCTTGGCCAAGGCACTTCTCTGTTTCTCCTTGCCACTGTTTTCCCTGCTGCCTTTGCTCTGTCTCACCCAATTAAAGATGTGTGAAACAGGAGTTCTCTTTGCTTTTCAGCAAATCTCACCAAAAAGGTGCTGACCTCACTCAGCTGCAATAGGAATTACTTACAACCATGACAACAATTTACAAGTGATGCCCTGCATTTCTGGTGTTCTGGCTAAGAAGTGTTTCAATTACTGATTAATGCACATGTGTTAAGTTCCCCTTCACGATGGGAAACTGCTCCTACCTCTTGTCAGCTTTAATAGAACCTAAAAGCTGAGATTTTCACCCTGATGATTTCTCCTGGAAGGCTGTTGCAGAAGTCTACTGCTCCACTGGTCTGAGAAAAACCCTTCTTATTACAAACCCAAATGCACTCTTGGACAGCTCTCACCCTTCACTCTTAGGCCAGCAAGGTCTTCTCTTCTGGTGTTCCTGTGCTTTATATAGAAACAAATCCCAGCCCCTCCATGCCTGTGTTTTACTCAGTGAAAGTGGCCAAGCTCTCCTCTGACTCACATGTTAATCCTCCATGAGGACCTCTGCTTGGAGCCCTCATCCATCTCCCACGAAATCATTATAACCTAATTCTGGACTTAAGCTCCTGTTGAACCAGGTAAAAAACCTTCCATCATGCTATGGAGAGATTGGGTGACCAGTCCCAGGCCGCCACTCACTCCTCCCCAAAGCAGAATAAAGGGAATTGTGTCCTTGCTCCTGAAATCCACTGCTCAGTGCTGTCCTTGCCTGTCAGTACTCAGCACCCAGCCCAGGAAGGCACTGGAGAGAACAAATTCCCCTTTCAGGATATGTTCTCCTCCTTCCATCTTGGGATTGTCTGTATTTATCAATAACCATATTTAACTGGGCCTAAGGTACAGAATTGGGCGTTACCAACAGCATAAAAAAAGTCCAAAGAGGCAAGAAACAAACTAGAGCTTAGAAGGAAACACTGTAATGTGTTATATATTTGCAGTAGGAAGGATGACTTTCAAATGTCCACTGGCAGGAAATATATAATAAGATCTTTTCTTTCTCTGCCCTTTCTATTGACAGCATATCACTTCCCAGCGTCAGAATTTTGCTGGGTGGAAATGTGTGCCCCCTTCAACAGAGATAAGCCATTTGCCATACATAAGCCTTGCTAATTTAGGATTAATGTTGCTGAAGTAATTAAAGTGACCTTAGGCAAAACACAGGACTATTGCTGTGCACTGAAGTCCTGCTGGTTATCTGCAGGGCCAACTTCAGTCCAGTGCCATTATCAGCTGGCTTGGCTTTAGCCTCACACCTTCAGAGGCCTCCAAAACCCAGTTTATAATGGGTTTTATAAACTTTATAAAACCCACTTTATAATGAAGGTCTTGTGCTAAATCTTCCAAAGACAAATGAATGTCAGTCGGTTGTTTCAGTGGTTAACTGAGAAGCATAAACTCTTCAGTAAGGCTTGAAGACTGAAAGATCACAGACAGAAGCCAAGGATACAAAAACCATGGTGTGCTCCCCTCTGGTTTCCACAGCCACCAAGGAACCGTGGACTGAAATGAGTCAGTGGACAGAGGTGGCACTAAAACTGCTGTAAGCACTGCCACATGCATTAATATGGAATTTGGTGTGAACTCCTTTGTCTCCAGACAGAGGCTCGAAATAACTCCCCACTATACTGCAGAACAGCACTTTTAGTATGGCAGAGAGTTGTTTAGCAAGCAACTGCTGCCAGATTAATAATTCAGCAGGCACGAACCACGGTTAAATTTGTACGGTTTCTCTAACAAGAAAAAAAATCTGCTGGGAAATTTGCATAAAAAGAAACTTCATGGGAAGCCAAATGCTCTCACATCGGCGAGGATATGAAATACAAAAGGTTGTTTTGTTCAATAACACCTTGGTTTGGTGGCAATTTAAAATGCTTTTCATGCACACAGCCAAAGATCAAAGCATTAATGGTAACAATTACAGAGCACGATTTGAGAGCACCACAGCAATCGGTAGCTGAGGCTGGGAAGTTTACTATAAAATACTGTTTACACCCATAAAGCCCCACTGATTTTCATATTGCAAAATAGTTTGACCTCCTAAGTTACTATCCATGATTAGTGCATCTTCCCTAGGAACAGGAGGACTGTTTCAAAGAAATTCTCTCCTGAAGATATAAACACCAGCTTTGTCCACTTTTGCAGCTGACTCAAAATCCATTCAATAAAACAGTTCCTTTATTTGCATGTGGTTTCCAAGGACTTTGTTGAGAAACCTCTCACAGCATAAGTGCCATCTGCTTTTCCCCTGTTCATTAAATCTGCATTATTCACTGCATCCAGCACCTTTTGTTCACCTTCTTGATATCAACAAAGCTAAAGAAGGACAGACTGACCCCAAAAGGAGGCCACATTATTTCAAAGCAGGGGTATTTCAAAGCCTTTTGCCTGGGGTCACTTCTGATACAAATTCCAGACACTCACTCACATTGAATTTTGTAAGACACTGCTATTCAGTCAGAGTGAAGTTCAAAGGCAGCATCCCTTTATGTGATATGTGGGCTATTTCTGATACAGGAGTCATTACCAAAAGAAATGCACCCAGCAATGTGCTACAGATCAGAAACTGCCATTGTACAGGGATTGAAATTAAAAGAAAAAGGGATTTTAATCTTTTCCAGCAGTTGCCTGTGAAGGTGCAGTGAAATAGGTACCTTAAATTATGGGACACTGAGTACCCAGCAGCTGAGGGGCTGTAGAAATGGAGGTGGAACCAGAATAAACCCAACCTGCACAGAGTTCAGTGCTCTGAAGGCTGCATTTGTGAGAAGTACATGCTTGGGTGCACACACTGCAGTGATGCTGAAGCAGAGACACCCTCCCCACAACCCAGAGCCCCTGCCCATGGCACTGACCCGGGGGCCAGAGCAGGACAAAGCCACGCTGCTCCAGGGAGCCCTTTCTGAGCACCCTGTGAGGTTCTCCGGGCAGGTTTTTTGGCCACCCACTGCCCTGCACTAGAGCCCCCTCTATCCTTAAACTGTGACAATCATTCCTACTCCCCTTGGGTTTCTTTATTAACACAGACATAACCAAACTGCTGAAATGTGGAGGCACACTCTTCTTTCTCACTTATAAATTCCCCTGGAGTACCTTGCTAAAATTGCTGCCCACTGAGAAAGCCACACTGGCTTTTCTTTTTTTGTTTTTTTCCCCTCCACCATCTGACTTCAACACACCAGTCATGCAACAATGCCTGGGGCATCATCCCTGACTCCAGGAGTCTCCAGGCAATCTGCAGCCTCTGTGGCTGTGCTACAGGTGAGAGATGAGCAATAAAAAAGGAACATTACAGCGTGGAACCTGTGGGGGTTCTGAGAAGAGATCAAGTAAATAACTTTCATCGGGAGCTTTAGAAGGAAAAAACCCTCCCCACTCAGCTTCATCTCATCAGATTTCAGGCTTGAATAGAATGTTCACAGTGAACCAAAAGCCTCCTCAAAGCTCATCTGGGTTTGCAGTTTTGCTGCTAAATCATAACCCAGACAAGGCCCACTGAGAGACCCAATGTATCTGGAAATGTTTGGACCCACTTTCACAGGACCCTGAGCTGACTGATGAATTGATGTCTACATTTTGGCAAAACTTAGATTAGTATGGTCCCAACTGTTCAAAAATGGGAGTGAAATTACTTGATGTGTGGGGGTTCAGATCATTCTCACAGCTACAGAGCTGTAAAGCCTGAAAGGTGGATATTGCTGCTAACATGAGGGTGAATTGCTTGCCATGACTATTTTTCCTATTTCCCTTCTAAGTAATTTTTTTTTTTAATCTCTTTTGCAGTGTCACATAGGATCACAGATCAAGATTCTAATTTGTTAGGCACTGCAAAAGCATCAGTGTGAGTCCCTGTCTCATGTAATCTTGAATTTAAACTTGATAGGAACAGGGTATCTTTCAGAATAAGTGATGTTGAGCAAGCAGGCATTTCAATAACTCCATTAGGTCAGAAAGTGCTGTTGCAAACCTGTTCAACATGGATCAGGGTCTTATACATGAGGGTGTTTGGGGTATTTTAATTTGCAATGGAAAACATCCAGAGCAAGCAAGTATCTTGGTGTTCTTTGCTCTTTTCTCCTTACAAAGCTTTGTTAGACATTCTTAGGATTTGCCCAATGCAAAAAGAGTTATTAAACAATGTATATATATAGAGTTAATTTTGCAAATAAAGCAGTGAACTTTGGGAGATTTTTCTCCCCCCTTTTGCTTCCCTGCTTTATGATTTTTAAGGAGTCTGAAGTCAAACTTCAGGATATAACATTGTCTGATGAATACTGCCTCATCTTTCACAAGATGAGCACACTGACAACGAAATAACTTTCCTTGACAGGAATAGGTGTGCAACAAATCCCTGGAAATCATACTGCAAATATATCCCTAAGAATCCTTCAGACTTCCTAAAGTAGAGTGGAAACCAGAGGTATGCTTAAAATCCCCAAAGTAATGTGTATTGTCAGCAAACAGGCTAAACTGCTGCTTCATGGGTAATGCAGGTAAAATACCCTTAAAATAACTGTACCTGCAGCAGAAAAAGCAGCAATTTTCATGACTTATGCCACACCACATCAGAACAGGTCAGATGGTGCATTTTGTGGGGTCGTTTCACATCTGACCCTCCAAAATCCCGTGTCAAATGATGGGTAAGGCCACTTCTCAGGAAGGAGAATGCTCCAGGCACAGCCAGGATTGAAGTGAAGGGCCATCTCCCACAAAGGCAGAAACACATGACAGGACCAGATGCCTTCTTCACACCCCAGTCAAGCATGCCACTATTTGGATAAATGGTAAAAAAAAATGGTACAAAACAACAGGAGCAATCAGAAGAGTCATCAAAAGAGGAAATGTCTGTCCTTCTTCCTCAGTTTGACTCAACAACCTCAAAGCAAAGAACGTTTTGTCTAAATATTACTAAACCACTGCAGATGGCATTTGTAGGTCTAGAACAGGCTATGGCTGCTCCCCTTACACTGAAAGTGAACTCTGCAATAGGAACAGGACAAGGTTTGTAGGAATGTGGTCCATTTTCATCAGACAAATATAGTTTCCAGAAAAAGTTTCAGGCTACAAGCCTTCGTCAGGCCCTAGAACATTTGGCCTTCCAGAATACACTTCTGATTGAGTCAGTAAAGTCCAGAGGCACACAAAACCCTTAAATTTTAAGCAGTGAACAAGAAATTGTGGGCTTTCCTTCAGGTGATAGCCTAGTAACAAACACCTGGGCTGCTTTACTGCCAAAGACATGCAAATTAAATTATAGTTCTAAAAATTATCATCTCTCACTATTTCAGTACACGAGGGCAATATCCACTTCTGGTTCTGTGAACCAGCAGCTAATTATCTCTGTGCAAGTGGAAACAGCAAACTCTTTCAGTTGGACAAAACCGTGTTTTCATCCAAGGGAACACAAGCAAAAACCTAACAAACATCTGAGAACAGCAAATTCAACCTCAGAAAACGCTGAAGGGACAAGGACTGAAGCTTGAATCAGTGCTTCTCACTCAGTCATTACAATACACTGTCATCTTTCTCTCTATCATGATGATGAAGCCCCATCTCACCAAAAATTTCCTGTTCCAGTGTCAAACCACTTGGAACTCTGCACTGGTTCCCATCTTTAAGACACCACATTTTAAATCAGGTTTTTAACATCAATAATGGACCTGCACAGACACCGAGAGCCTGAATTCCCTCCCTCACATCCTCTCCACGGGTCAGCAGCTGAGGAGGAGAGGTTGACAGGGGCAGGGGAAAGGCACAGCCTGGATTACGTAAATATATCTTTTCACTGGGTGTGAAGGGGCCACATCCACATTTGGGGCTGTGACAGGACATTCATCATCCTGCTCCTTCTCCTGCAGAGAAAGGAGAGCGAATATCTGCCAGTAAAAGGAGTTTCTCAGAGCTCAAGGAGCTTCTCCTCAAGGAGAGGATGATGTTCCCTCTTGCTCAAGGCGTGGTCTGACTGGCAGTGTTCACTCCAGCACTGTTTACCTCCCAGAAGGACACGGATGATTCTTGCTCAGGTCTGCAGAAACCCCCACCCCACACCCCAGTGCCTCACAGCACCCACGTTGGCAGCAGCACAGCTGTGGGATGCTGGTAAATGCAGTGCTGGTTATCAAATCAGAGTAAGCAGAACCAAATTAATCATACACAGTACTCACTGACAGAGCCCTGTGATAACAATGATGTGTGCATTGGACAGATGTGTTTGTTTCCCCAAAGGACACAGCAGCCCAGGACAGTTATTGAAAACACAGAAGAGCCAATTACTTTTTTATTATTTTCTGTACTGAGGCCTCTCCCATTGTTCTACCAGGTCCGTTTCATCTGAATGCACATGGAAACAGAAAATACTTACCTGCTTCTCAATGCCAAGGTGAATTTAATCAGAAAACTAATTGCTTTCATTTTTTTCTGCTATAAACTCTTCAATTTGCTGTAGAAATTACCTAAGTGAAAATTTTCTGTGAGCAATGAAGTCCAAAAGGAAATGGTCTGTGTTGTTCCTTGGGAGAAAATTGCCTTTAGAAAAATCCTATTTCTTTGCTAGAGTATCAAGGAGAGGGGTGGTGGAAGAAAGAGGTGTATAGCTTTTGAGATTGATCATTAGGATGAATGAGAGAAGAACTGAAGTCTATAAAATACCTCCATAGTCTATCACTACTTCTTACCCAATAATTACACCAGTAACTGCCATCTTCACTAAATTTTTATGTAGATTCTTTCCCTGCCAAACTTGGCCCCAAAAGAACTGATTTATAATATCTAGTTCTCTACACGCAGATCTTAAATTGCTGGCAGCTGCAAGAAACATGACTTACAACCAAAATACAATATTAAATTATTTCCAAACACATTAGCAGCCCACAGAACAGTCCTCATTTAACAAATGAGCAAGAATTGCTGAAAACAAAAATGTGGAGTGAAATACTTATCTTTTTCAACCTTAGAGTCAAGCACTTGATGCTCTGTGTTTTTTATTTTTTCCTGGGGTCTGTAAAGCTGCATTCAAACATATGATTTTCACAGTTTATCATTTCCTTGAGGTATTTTCTTTCCTAGAGTGTTTTGTTACATACCACGTGGAAGTTGGTGATCATTAAAATGTGTGTTAGGGAAACCCACAGAGCTGGTGGAGCTCATCAGTACCTCAATACAGAGCTGGGAGCCCCAGATCCCACAGCAGCACAGAATTCCACTGGGCACAGAACAACAGGTCCCACAGTGCACCAAAGATTCAGGAGGGACATTCACACCACATTCCATAGAACAACCAACACTGGATTTCACCCAGAGAAGGCACTGCTAAACCCCCAGCCTCACATTCACTGTCCAGCACGAGGATTCCCATCATGCTCCAATGGTCAGTCACTGGCTGCTAAATAAAACCTGCAGCTCATTTGTAATAAATCTGGACTCAACACCAGCTCAGAGAAAGGGTAATGGGAGATGCTGCCAAGGAAAGCAAACAAGCCAAAGGCAATCTGGCTGCTTTGGCAGAATCTATTTTCCTTATACAAAACAGAGAATTAGAGGTAATTCAGCTGCTGAATTATATAATTGCAACAGCAAGATGAGGACAGTTTTCTAACTTGTGTTGTAGCAGATCTAGTGGTGGTGCTGTTCAAGGAGGAAGGAAAATGTGAATTGAGTAAGGTCCAGGGATTCAAGTGCAGGAATAAGAGGAACTGAGCACTAATTTAATGCAAGCCCCAATTTAATGAAAAGGCAGATAACTGGGGGTAATGAAGAGCCTGGAAATGGGAAGAACAGAAGGTTACAGAGACCTGCAGAAGCACTTCTGTATACTCCATTAAATGTGGGTTCCAGAGTGCTCCAAAAACATCGACAGCAACAAGGGAAATCAGAACCCTGGTGCCCAAAGAGCTCCTGGAGCTGTGAGTCAAACTCACTGACTGCCACACAGAGATCTCCAGCAGCTCCAGCTGACTTGCAGAAAAAACAGCAATGCAAACAGCAGCAGCAATTGTTAATAGACTGGAGGAGGACTATTTTTGATACCAGTAATCCCTGCTGACCACTTGCCCACACACTGCCAGCTCACAATGTTCCCTCGCCTCTGCACAAGCAGAGTACCCTGTAGGGAGAAGAGGAAAAGCAATGGGAATGAATAAATAAACAAACAGAAGGGAAAGCTGATAAAACACGGGGGGGAAATGCGTGCAACAGACATGGAAAATATGAACGGGGGTAAGAATTAAAGCAGAATCATTCTGCAGCACAGAGAAGGCAAAATCTGCCAGAAAGAAGCAATGGTGCAAAAGAAAACCAAGAGTTATGAAGGATACTAAAGTGGAGGAACTGCTAAAGCCAAAGCAGAGCTGTTAAATTAACATCTACCCACATCCTTGCACAGAGGGTGCAGGATCCTTGCTGACCAAGCTGTGAGCAGCAAAGGATTTCAGAACCCTTGTAATAGTTTTGTGAGGCTAAAGCCTGCTATAGTCCTTGAAGAAGTGGAATTACCCATCCAGTTTGTTGACAGGAGAAACTGAGTCCTCTAACAGAGAGAAGAGCTTAGAAAGAATCGTGGAACCACCTGGAAAATCAAAGAGCTGGTTTTGTTACCAAAATAGAGACCTCATTGCCATCTCATCTGAAGAAATTACTGTGAATGGCAGGCTGGAAGCTCACATATGAAGATATATTTTAGTTACAAAGGGGTACACGTACCCCAAATGTGAGCATCTCTCAGAAAGCTACTCTCAGAAATGGTCTCATTATGCCATGGCAAACAGGAGCACAACAGGAGAGAGACTCCCCAGAGCCCAAAACTTAAGTAGGTGCGAAAGATAGCAGGGGTTGAGAGAACAGATGGGGGAAATGACAGGACTAGGAGCACAATTTAAAGCTTGAGTCCCCGTGAAGCCAGCAGAAAGACTGTTCATTTATTTCAATGGACTTTGGATCAGGCCCCTCACTTCTGAAGAGCTTTGAAGTTGAAAAATGTGAGATGAGCACTCAAAAATCCTTATCAACAGAAAAAGGAGGCTAAAGAGATGTCTATGAGTGCCTTTTTAACTCGCTTGAAAAGGTCAGAAAATTGAGAAGAATGTTGGCACATAGACTGCGCTTTAATGGGATTTGAGGGGAACACTTGAGGCACAGAGTGTGGATAACACATGAAATAGGAGTTGGACATCTCTCACAAGAGTTTGTGCACTATGGACTCACCACGGCCATCTAAGAACTGCTCAAAAAGCAGATGAAGCTAAATCAGGGTGATTTTCTACCTTGTGGATGCCCTGAATGTTTGCTGCCTTTCCATAAATCAGGGTAAAATATTTTGTGTCATTTCTTGGGCAGCCATGCTGGTTTAGCAAACTTCTGCTCCCTGTATCTGCCCCAGCAGCTCCTGCCACCCCAACACCAGCCCTATGCCATTCAATTCTTTCCCATGTGGGGTGGAAGCTGCTGCCTGAGATTCATAGATGTAAAAATGAGGAGGGCCTTCAGACAGAGAACAACTCTTCACCAGATACATCCATCTCCCAGATTTTGTTATTCCTCTGAGGAGCACTGAAGCTTTTCAGGAAATCTGGGGTGTCTGTGAGAGCTGGCAGCACGGGCATGCCTCAGTCCAAGCACAGCTTGTGCTGGGAGTGGACAGAGCTCAAATTTAACCTGGGAGAGCTGGCACTGGAACAGACTCCAGAGGTAAAGGCAGCTCAGCACGGAGCTCACTTTTGCTCCCCGCTCCACAAAACTCAAATGCTCAAAGCAAAGCAAATCGCGAAGGGCAGGAAGGGCTTGAGACTGAAGTACAACTCTACAGGCACGTCTGAGCAGGGCTGCCTGTCAGCCCTTGCTCCAGGGGTGAGCTGCTGCAGGAAGATGATGTCTGCCTCTACACAAATCTCTCCCACGTGGCACATTCTGAGTGAGAAGTGACAAAGGCGGTGGAGAACTCGCACAGCACCTTCTTCAAGGGTGTCTCTGCAGCCTGGAGCTAAATGCGTATCCTGCAAATATCTCCATGGGTTTAGGACTCTCTGTTTTCCCCTTTTTTAATAAAAATAAGTCCATTAGGGCCACAGTCACACTATGCTTTGATTTCGGCTCATTTATCTAAGTTAAATTAGCTGGCGTGCAGTTGGATAGGAAAAAACATTAACACCATAAAACACACAAAATAACTGCAGAATGTGGGATCATAATGGTGGGAAGTTACTGTGGGGCTGAAATTTATAGTCACTAAACCAGACTGCAGCAGCAACTACCAAACTCAAATCCGTCAGCAAATCGCTGCCTAGGTAATTTCCTATTGTTTTATTTACCATGTCTGAGTGAAATTTACTGTGGTGGCACCACACATTTATAATCAGCATGTCATATTTATTATACATAAAGCTTTGCTAAAGCAGAATGGCTGCTCTCTTTAGGCTAAAGAAGAAAAGAGGAGGAAAGCCAACCTCTTCCCAGAGGTGAGATGTGGTTAGCTGTGAGCCTGACATTACAGGATGGACATTTTTGATACACAGGAGAAAGTTAAACACATGCATTTTAATACACACTGACATAGAACCCAGAAGGAAAAAGATTTTAAGAAAAATATAACCTACCAAAAAAACCCACAAACAAACAAACAAACCACCCATGAACACCATCCTCTCTCAGGAGGCCACAGCAATGGACTCCCACTCTTTACTTCCAGACAGAACTTGGATGAGTCTCAGTGGGCTCGGTGTTTACAGGGAAAAAGGCAAAGTTCAGAAGGTTCCTCATCCCCCACACACCTATAATTATCCTGTTTTCTGCAGTTTGGTCAGAAGAGGGATGAATGTTGGCTTTTTCCAGCAGTTCTATTTTCATCCTCGCGTCCCTTTTCGACAGTAAAATATGTCAGAACTGGAAACCATCCCGTGTCAAATGACATCTCCTTTGCCCTAAACTGAGAGGAGAACTCAATCACCTTTCCCACTTGCTCCTGCACATCCTGTCCTTACAAAGGGTCAGGAGCAGACAGTTGTGCTCACTTGTATTGTTGAGACTCCAGCCCAAAATACAGACCTCATTACCTCCCTTTTCACCTGAGCACTGAGCCAAACCTGAGCTGTCATCCACATCCAAAAAGAAACTGCTGATGGAGATAAGATGGAGATAAGACCTTTTATTTTTTTCCCATGCAATCTCACTTTTCTTTTTATTTTTCTCCTTTACTTTTTTCCCTTTTAAATAAGGAAGCAATGACACCCTATTTTCTTGCAAGAAGAATATCTATATCCTCGTTCCCCAAAGACACGTTCCCAGTGGTAGCAATGCTTGTTCTGATAATCTCCTCAGTTTTTCTGGTCCTGCTCCTTAAAAAATAGTCTCCTCACATCCAGCACTTCAATCTCTCAGTGTGCTCCACTAATCCAAGGAAATGCTTGAATCCAACTAAACTTACTATCTCTCTGTGCTTTACCATTCTATGCTTCTGGAGGCAGCCTCTATTCTTTCATCCCTCACTAAATAAAAGTGTTTTTAACTGCTCCCTCATTTAGCTGGAATGAAATTTCAATTGTTATGCCCACAGTTTGAAAGAGGCTCACAGCAATATTCACATTTATTAGCTGGAACCAATAACAAACCAAACACTTGTCATTTTGCATTGCAGCTCTGATCCTATTTTCTTCCTTCTTCAAAGCTATTAAAAATAACTAAATCAGATATGAGAACGAAAAGTTCAGTAATGGCTCATGAATAGTGATGTTTTTTATTCTAGAAGTAGTTTGAGGTTTTTTGTTTGGTTGTTTTTTTCCTCCACACCTCTTGTGACTGTCACTGAAATGGTTGACTGCTTTTGCCATTGTATTAATTTAATTTTTATTCAATTCTCTGATGTCTATCAGAATATATCTGGGATGCTGCCAAACTGCCAAAGAACATTGTTCAAGGGAGAATAATAAGAAAAGAAGGAGGAAAAAAGAAGTTTAAAAAGCAACATCTTCAGAAAAGGCCACCAAATATTGGAGCTCACAAGATCCAAAGGAATTCCCTGCTCTGCCACAGATGCCTTCAATTAATGTGGGCAAATCTACCAACTTTGGCATTCCAGGGATATCCCTCATTCTTTTTGCCACACAATCTGCCTTCCACCAGAAAGAAACCAAAATTCTTGGGGAAGGAGGAGTAGAGAGGTTCCCCATACCCAGGATTCGGTAGGAAATAGCATCTGGCATTCTTGTGAGTCTGCTCCTCAGATCCCTCCATCGAGATGGAAGAGTCTGGCATTGGGATCCTAATTTTGGTAACTCATTTATTTCCCTTTTCTTTAACAGCTGTGCTGCTGGAAAGCAGGGCCAGGGTTGGATGGGGGCTGTATCTTCTGAAGCTCAAATCTAGGACTGGAACTCAAAGCAAAGTAAAAAACTCAAATAACTAATGTAAAAGTGGATTTTTTTAATTACTCATTGACCTCACGCGTTATCGTTTTTCTTTAAATTTCATTTTTCTTTAATTGACAGAATTTCCCTTCTTTCTTTTTCTTTCTCTTTCTTTTCACCTATGAAGTTGGCAGAAGTGGGAATGCTCCTGACTGTCCAAATGCCTCCCAGAAGTATTCAGAGCAAGAAATACTATAAATTAATTTGCTTTGTTTAGCTGGGCATGAGAAGAATATCCCTAGTTTGACAAATTATGTTTGCTCTCAGTGGAAAAGAGGCTGCTCCAGAAAAAGGTTTTAAAAAAATGTTTGTTTTCTCAGGAGCTAAAGGCACATATACCCCTATTGATCTGCTGGAAGTACATCTTGTGCCTCATCTGTTACTCTATGGCTCTTGAGGAAACCAGCAGCACACTAGGAAATTAAACAGTAGCCAGAATAAAAAACAAACATTCTTCCTGACGTGTGCAGTGTATTTAGGCAACATGTAATTATACAAACGTGAAGATGAGGAAAGCCCAGAGATGAGAATAGGCCCAAGAGCGTGGGATAATTCATAGCCAGGGGACTGAGGGATGTGTGGGACACAGAAAAGAGTTCAATTTAAAAAAAAAAATGTGATTTACAGACTTCATCCTTCCAATGCTAATGTTCCCTTTTGGCCAGGAGAAGCTTTGTGCATTCCCCCACACAAAGAGCCTGTGCTTGCATGGGTCAGCATCTGTGCATGAACAGGAATAAAGCAGGATCAGACCTTGCACCACAGGAATTTACAGGAGCCAACACCTTCCCTGGGTGCCAGACAGACTCACATCACACACACACCACGGGCTGTGCAGTGCAGCTGCTTTGCTCCAGCACAAGAGACAAAAATACCTTTCTGTGCACGTCTCTGTGCACTCTCACTGAGCTTGCAGAGAGGTCTGGGGGAGAGCTGAGCAGCACAAACACAAAATTGTAACTCCTTTAAGCATTTTCAGCCCAGGCTGAAAAATGCCAGAGGAAGTGTCAGTACCACCTTGGCTAAAGCCAAGTCCCACTGCCTTGGGTTTTTCTCAGGGACCTGTTACATTGGTATCTAAGTACAAGCAATGAAAACACCATTCTCAAATAATTTGAACAATTTTAAAGCCAATTTTGTTGTCAGTTCTGTATAGAATGAACATTCTTCTATGGAACCCTCAGAGAAAGAAGGTTTTTAAAACATATGAAACTTTTACTGAGCAGAAGGACTGTTGCCTCCCTCATACTAAAGGAGGCCAGCTCACATAAAAATGGCCAGTAAGCCAGTCAAAAATTTAAAAATTGAATAAAATTTGAAAACAGCAACTCAGTTCACACAGGCTGCATTTCTGCAGAAGTGGAGGGATTTATACCAAGCAATAGATAACTCTCTCCACTCCAAGCAATAGATAACTCTCTCCACTGTCCTTGCCTGACTGACAAGAATAAACTCCCAAATAGAAACCAAGACCAAGAGCTCTTATCCCAGTCTAGCTCCTCACTTCACTGCACATCAACTGAGTGTCACCAAAAAGCCAAACTAAACACAAAAACTGTTTCTCCCTGAGGAAAACAAAATTCCTCAAGCATCACTGTGGTCTCACCCTCAGGTTACAATGCAGAAATTGCTGCATTTATGAGGTTGTGTTCATTCCAAATTTCAGCCCTGGACTGCCTTGCAAAGGACTGCCCATCAGCTGTCCGTGAAGTGAAAGAGGCAGGAGGTTCTCACAGAAAAATACAAGCTCATGAACATTATCAGAGTCACACTGAGATGGCTCTCATATTAAAATTGCCAGTTCTGCAACTTTCCAGCTTTATTTTGGGTCTCAAAAGAAAGCTGCACTGGGTGGTTCATTCAGGAGGCAGCACTCACTTTGGTGCCTCCAGGACTTTCCAGAGGCCACTGCAGCTCTGACTCCCTGTAAGCTGCCCTGGTTTTTAACTTAAAGGAATATATTTGGAACTGATTGTGCCTGGAGACACAATCTGACACAGATTAGGCCATAACACAGCTGGCTGGAAATATCAAACCGTGCTGCTGCCTCAGCCCCTGCTCCAGTGGGAGACATCACCTGAGCACTGCTACCTGGGACTCCACCACCCAAAAGGAAGATCACTCAACCTCACCCCCCTGGGCTCACACTCTGGCAAGAGGCAGGTAAAGCACAGTCTGGGAAGGGGATTTCTCACCCTGCAGACCCTCAGGAGCCAGTGAGACGCCCCTGAGGCTGTGCCTTTCCCAGGGAACAGGCTCCAGGAGGAGGGCAGCCATCCTCCAGTGCACAGCCACGGCAGAGAGGCTCCCAGGGAGCCTCTGGAATCATCAGCTCATCCATTACCACGGCCATTAGGCTGAGGACACCTGGCTGAGAGGCAGCAGGGGAAAGGAGAAAAACACAAAAATAGGGAAAGAACTGCGTGGAGATTATCATTAGTGCATGGAGGAGCCAATATTGGAAGGTGTTTTGTCGTGTGTGTGAGGTACAGAACAGCTGCTTAGCTAAGAGCATTATACAGGATCATGACAGAAAAGAGCATTAGCCATATTATAGTGCAGCAAAGAAAAGAATTATGTGCTGCATATTTTGTTCCCAAAGACTAATATAATGAAAAGGGTTCTGCTGAAGCCACTAAGGCACCCTTCAAATCACATACATTATAAATCAGCAAAGCCCTGAGGCATCATGTTTATATAGACACTTAAATTTAAAACAAAAATACTCAATCTTCATTTCTGAGTAGAGATTCAATTACTTCGAGCTTTAGAGTCTGAATAATATGAAGCATAAAACCAAGTTTTTTCCCCAAGGTATCTCTCACTTGTGGACCATTTAAATCACCTAGTTGCATGAAGCAGACAAAACAAATTACGCCAAAAAACCAACAAAATTAGTCTTTTATCTGTGAAATCCAATACACACTGTGAAATAGAAAAACACTAAAAAGCACTTGGGCTATGAAGCATCATGAAGGCCTCGTCAGCTCTGCTTCTTCCTTTTCCCTAATTCTATAAAGCTCTTCACAGAAAGGCAGGAAATATTTTATTACTGCAACTATTTGATAAGCTGGTCTTAATACCCTCTCCCTGTCGAGGTGAATCAGTGCCAGAGTAGAGCATAATGAAATTTCAAACATAATGCAATAGAAGTTATTATGATGACAACTAGAAAGTTCATTGAGACTACTCTGCAACAGCGAGTTCTTTTGTTTTCCTTTTCTCCTCTTTTCTTTTTTTCTTCTTTTCTGTTTATTTTAATCAAATCAGAGATTGCCCACTAAAGCCTTGGTTCTCTAGCTGAGAAGAGAAGCACACAGTGCTGGCTCAGATTAGCTCAGCTGAGTTCAGCAGAGTCCAGCAGACAGAAGTGCACCACCAGCAAGTTAAAGGAAAGAAGTCAAAAAGCTCTGAGCTTCCCAAAAAGTCTGGGTTTGCAAAGCTGGGGGCTCCTCCTGTCCCTGTCACAGGCTGCTGTATCAGCACCCTGTAAATCCAATTGCTGCCTCACACAGCCCTTTTACAGCCAATGCTCAACCCCTGCAATGTCACCCAAGGTAGTTCTGCTGCTCCGGCGTGAGGAGCTCTTGCAGGGGTTGTGAGAAGGACAGGAAAATTGTGGAACTTTCTCATGAGAAACACTGAGGCTGGTAAAATCCAGCTCCCAGGCTCCTGGGCTTCAACAAGGTTTCCATGAACATTACAAGAAATCCAGGTCACCAAGGAAGCAGCCAAAGTTATGGGTTTGAAAGGGGTCTCAGATCAATGCCTGTCTGCCTGCAGCTGAATGCAGATTCACTCACCTGAGTGCAGCAGCAGCCAAAGGCACTTCATGCATCTCTGCCAAATACATATAGATCCCCCCCCCAGACTCTTGAAGGTTTATTTTTCTTGGCCAGCCAATTCCCTTTCATTCTGCATTGCATTCTACTTGTCAAAGCTTTTATAATTCTTCATCACCAAAATGACTTCCTCATTGGAACTTGCAGAAATAAAAATCCTGAACGTAACCACCTTTTCATCAAGCTACACGGGGCTGTTAAAATAATTGCAAAAGTCCAAAGTTCCCAACAAGACAGACAGCAGCACACAGGCCCTGTGGGGCTGAGCAATGCAGTTCTTCTCACAAGCACTTTAGTTTTACAGGCAAAGCTGTGTACAGCACTCTGTGCTGCAATGTTCCAACAGACCCACGTGCTCCTTCCACAGACACTACAAAACCCACGTCTGGTTTGGCACATGCTGATCTGCAGAGCCCTCAGCACCACCAGACAATGCTGAACTGGACCCAAGATGTAGAAATAACTGTGTTGCCCTCTAGGTAACACAAGTTCCTGGGGATTTAGAGTAGGGCAAAGTAATCAAAACCGAGGGCAGTCCTGCCAGGATGGACACACAGCCAGTGCCCAGGACTGCAGGTCTGGCCACCCCTGGAGCTGGAAAGAAGGATGTTGGACTCAGAGCACACAGCAGCATGGCCCTGTGACATGGCCAGACCCACCAGGCTCAGATAAACCCAAACAAACTGATTGCCTGGGAGCTGCAGCACGAAATCTGCTCAAGGTTTTGCTCTTGAGCATGAGAGTTTTCCAACCATCTTTCTGCACTACATTGGTACAATGCAAATATTGGGAAGCAACTTTCCTAAAAGTCTCTGTGAAGAACTCCCAAGCTATAATAATGGATTCTGCTAACAGTCCTCTGAGGTTGCTGAATGTCACTTTATGCTGCTTCAGAGGTGCAAAGCAGCCTTATCTGGACCAAAAGCATGGCCTTCAGGTCTCCAGAGATAAAAGGCCAGAGCACTAAACCATTCTGTCTTGCCAGCCACAATAAAGAGTCATTTAATTTAGCCAAACTCATTTTAAAAAGAGATTGATAAAGAACAGGACCAGATTATTTAATAACAAAAATGAAACTGTTCCCCTGGGTTGGATGACACTCCAACATTCTTGCAAGACAGAGAAATGGCAAAATGTTTAATAGAATTTACAGCATTTCATTCAGATAAAAGAGGATGCTCAATTTATGGGTGATGTTTGGCTCAGAGCAGCAATAAAAGTCAGGTCAATAAGTGATTCTTTTTCCTGACTTGGGAAAAATATTCTGACTAAACAAAGAATCACCATAAACCACAAACAGGCAGAGAAAGGAATCCCGTGATAGCAAGGGCCCCACTGAAAAAATAGCAAAAGGTGGCTTTCTTTCAGCTAGCTGGAAAATGTCAAAGCAAAGCAAATCACATCTGTGGTGTCTGTAAATAAAATATTGTCAAGGAAAATTGGAACACTCAGTTGGAAATAAGTCACAAAGTCATTCCCTGAGAGAAAAAAAAAAGAAAAAAAAAAAAAGTCTTGTTAATTAAAATACTTAACAAGGTCATCTGTGAGCACACAAGCCTTATTTGATTAAATGAAATGCTCCAAACTTGAGAAAATCCTGAAGAAGGAAATAATAGCAAAGGAAGTGAGGATTAGGGCAGTGCTGAGAGCTTGTTGCAGAGCAGCAGTGGAAATCTCTCTGTCTAATGGGGGAAAATGTTGGTGCAGAGGATTTTAGTACAGAACTCAGCACTGGAGCATTCTCAGCTTTTCTGCTTCTCAAGCACATTCTAACAAGGCACTGAAAAAGCCTGAGTGAACTGTAGCTAACACTTCAGTAAATATGGAAAAAACTTCTGCAAGCTGCAATGGCAGCAAACAGAGCCCCAAGTCCCTGAGATCCTGTGGAATGGTTTGCTCTTCATCCTGCTGGCAGCAGAATTATTTTTAGGTCCCACACTCTGGGACTGAATGTACCCAGAGTGAGAAATGGTCCTCTGGCTTGGAGAGGTCTAATGATCCAAACTAGAGCTAGAAGGGAAAGAGCTGTGCAAAAGATAGGATTTGCCCTATTTTACAACTGAAAGCCATGGCTCAGACAGATGAAATGAGCTGCCCAGGGTCACATGTACTCTGTGATATAGCCAGAAATGAAATCAGAGTCTCTTCACTTCCATGCCAGTGCTTTTACCTTATCATTTCACTGCTAAAAAACACAAGCCAATCAAGCCCTGCCCTATCCCAGCAGTGAGCTCTGTCACCCCGTTCATGTGACAGGCAAACTGAGAGAAAGGAGAATTATAGGCCATGAAATCTGTCAGAGGCTCATTTGCTTTGAAAGGCAGGTCACTAATTTAGGTGCTTATCTCAGGAACCTGCTCAGAAACTCTTAATCCCAGAACTCCCTCTCAGCTCACTCTTAATATTGCAGAGCTTTGCACTGCTGCTCTGCAACCCCACTGTACATCTTTTAATTACACCATCACTCTCTGCAGACATTCCCCTGGTTCCTAAGGTGGAACTGCTTGAAACTTATTCAGTAAATAGCCAGTGCCAAGCAGCAACCCTGTTCCATCTGAGCTGGGAGCTGAACAGCCAAGGAAGAACATGACTCAAGGCTCCTCGGAATAAAGAGAAAGAGAACAAGGACATGGAGGAAAACCACAAAGGGAAACTTTCTGGTTCAGCTGTACCCAACACCAACTTATTCATGAAGCAGGTTGTTTGCAAAGATTTCATGCCAAGTGCTGGCAGGCAGCTACCATGGATTGGAGGCAGGCTGCAAGTGCAGCTATAATGAAGATGGGGAATGGGCCAAACAAGCATTGAGCTGGCTGGGAAGTTACTGCTTCTCCTTCTGCCTGGAACACACATTAAATTCTCCTGAAATGCACGTGTGTGGAGGCACAAGCCCAAACTCATGTGTTCTTCCTCCCTGAGGTCATAACCAGGCCAGACACCACATCCTTGGAATTACTGCATTTGTCAAAAATATTCTTACAGACAAAAAAATGTCATTTAAGTTTCTGGGCTTGGATTTTTTTAAAGCACCATGGAGTGAACAATGAGAATAACAAGACTGAACAGAGTGGTGTGGACAGACTATTGCCTGGAAGTAATCTCAGTGTGAGAGAAGCCTCCCTGGCTCTCTGGGAGCCACCCTGAGGTTTGTTTGCATCAGCCTGGTAATTTTGTACACATGCCCCCCAGCCCTGCAGTTCTCAAGAAACAGCCAGTGGTAATTGCTGATTTATTAGCAGAAGGAGCAGGTTCAGTGGGCAAAGAAGATTCACTGTATGTTTCCTGCTTAGGGTATTACTATCTTTAAGAAATAAAAACAAAAGGAGGACATGACTGGATTACAATCAGCCACCATGCATACCCTGCTCTATCTGTTTTGCCTCATGCTGTTTTCTAGGACTTTGCAGCACATGAACAGTCCCTCAGTGTCATCAGGGTAAGCCATGGTAGAACCTGAATGCTCAAGGTGTTGCACTTCAGCTCAAACTGCTGTTTGGCAGGTGAGATAAGGAGATTCCTAAAGAAAATATGCAGCAGAACTGGGGGTCTAAAAACCAATTACCATCCAAGGAACAGACAATGTAAAACCTGCCAGTTACAGGTGAGACTCAAGGTGCTTTATGGAAAGTCTGAATTCACACAGGTTTTTCTTAGGATGATGATTGGGGGCAGGGATTGGTGATTTCAGCAGTGCCATTAAATTTAATCCCCAAAGCAACACATCAGAATAAAGTAACAATCTGCACACAGGTACCACGTCTCTGTGTCTTAACACCTCAGAAGTCAAAAAAAGAATATTAATTTTGCTTTAATCAGGATTGCAGAGATGACACAGTGAAGCTATGGCTTGCAGGTGGGTTTTCTGAAGAGAAACAGCAGAAAAGCTTTGAATACAATTATTCCATTTTCCCTTAATCCCCTTGCACTCACAAAACGAGTCTAAGTCGGCCAAAAGTGGGAAGATGCCCCACGTAGCCTAAATTTGGACCTGAAGCAAGTAGGATGTTCCTACTCATTACAGCCACCACCCCTGAAAACTTTCCAGCTCACTGATTATGTTTGTAGCTCTGGGAACAAGAAAGGGACAAACAACAATAGGCAGCTTGGCTGGAGAAAAATTACCAGTGATAAAAGACGACAGGTGATCACTCTAATGGTCCAAGCTGTCCTGGCTACCACTTCCATCCCATTGTTCAAAGCCCCAGGAAGATTTTTTAAGGAGGAAAGGAAGCTGTAACACCAAGTCCTTGAAAGGTCAAGATGAGCCAGTGGAAGGCATTTGACAAAATAACCAGAAAGAAAGGGAAATAAAGTTATCTAGGTGGGGGAAAGTGAGAGCCATTTTCACTCGAGCATCCACTTTTCCACTTAACACCACTGATTTAAGAAATCACTGATTTCTTAAAAGTTGTCCACAGCTTGAGTGCCCCATTAACAGAGCAGTGGTTCCTGGCATGGGCAGTGACTCCACAGTCACCCAGAGCTGGGGTGTCAGGGGCTCAGGTGCTGCTTTTCCCACTCACAGGCACTGGATCCAAACGGGTCAGACCTGGGTTGGGTAAGAGCCACTTCTACTCACTTGACACCTAAATAACCTCAGGGTCAAGCAATCCATCTCATCTGGACTCAAGGACACTGGTTTAGAATGAAGTTTTCTACAATCCTCATATTCTATTTATAAAGAAAGGAGCTTGTGAATTTAACTTTGTCTGAGATATAGGTTAAGAGTTGAATACAAAATTGAAACTATTCATTTTTTTTACTTTTTTTTTTTTTTGTGCAAGGCTATCAGAGCATCTCTGCTTCAATGCCAAAATTGGGATTCATTTTGGCATATGTCATTATAGATGCAGAAATAAATATTTAAGCATAAAAGTTAAACACTACAACCTAAATCACAAATTCAAAGTGAGTTTAAATCATTCTTTCAGTTAAAATGATTTCATTTGAATAATCATTCTGATGTTGTCCTAATAAGAAGTGGTAGAACTGATTTGACAATTTTTTGTCTCCAAACTACAGGGAGCATTGATTTTTCTTCTTTTTGTTTCAGATGGGAATTTTGTTCTGAAACAGAGGTTCCAGTAAAAGAGAAGCTTACTCCAGAGCAGACTGGCTTCACTTTTCCTCGGGTAAATGGCACAGTTTTTGTGTTTGTTCTCCTTTCCTAAAGACCATTTCTGACACCAGGGGCACAACATTCCACAGACACCCTCAGGACTTCACCCTGACACAGTGAGAACCCTGAGCTCACTCAAGTAGCCCAGCCTGGTGAAAAACTCCTCATCAAACATCACAAGATAAATATGGGCAACTGTATTTTGCAAAGAGTTGTCACCCATGGTCTGGCATGGAACAGACCAGAACTGCCAATAATGTAAGAACAGACACTAAGGTTGCACTTGTATATAAATGTGCCATTCTTGCCTTTAAGATGCCCACTGTAAATACAGAAGCCAAAGCTATGGAGGTTGTTGGTGTTTTTCTGGGAAGTTGACTCACTCTGGTGTGAAAATTTCCAGAAAAGACCTTGACTCTACCTCAATAAATTGCCACTGTGTGTGAAGATGTACATTCCATCAATTCCACTAAAAGGTGGTTTCATTAAAGAACACACTGAAAGACCAATTTAAATGATGAAGCATTTCCTATTAGTTACAACCCATTGAAAACATGGATCAGGTTGGGGTTTTTTTCCTGGAGATTATTTATTTGGTTAACAATTTGATGGCTGGATTTTCACTACCACCCATTATGTTGTATATTCCTTTGTGATAACCTTGCAATAGGTTATTTACAGTCAGAAAAGAACTCTAAACCCTGAAATTTCCGAAAGCTATCTTGATCCTTTAATCCAGCTGACTTCTCGATGTTGTAAAGTTCTCTTTAGCAGATGGACTCTGATAAAAGTCTCATGGATTTTATTTATTCCTTCCTGCAGGGGAAAAGGTCACCCAAGCAAGATCCTCCACTTAGTCTTCAAGACATATGGAGGAGAAAAGGAGGCTCTGTTACAGCAGGAAATGCAGTGCCAGATCCCAGAGTAGGAGATTTCCTTATAAAACACGTGACCAATCACTATTCTTACCCTGCCACTGCCACACAAAACCAATAATAAGTTCTTGAGTAGAGTTATCTATTTCACATATCTATTTCACAGTTCCACATGTAAAATAAATCACTGTGCAGGTATTGGCTCTTTGGCACAGAGCAACCTGACATTTCAGGAGCCAGCTTCTAAAGAGAAGCCATAAAATCAACTTCCAGAAGGAAACGTGTTTTTGAGACTAAAAACAAACCTTGGTCAGCATTTGTGTCTATGTTACACCAGCTGTAAGAACTGTGCCTGTGTAGAGAGCTGCCTACAAGCGCTGCAGTTCAATCATCTCATAAAAACCACAGGTCAAAACACGCCTGGTTGAGTAAAGTGGGGCAAACCAGGCAATATCCTTCACCCATTTCCTTTGGTCAGTGCTGGACACAAACCAGCAGCAAGAGCTGAAACATCCACATGCCACTTCCTTCCTCCCAGGTTTTACTGTCGTCCCTCCTGACCACACAAAAAGCCACCACGTTATGTACATACATCATTTTAGACCTATCTTTGGAAATAATAAACTGGGACTGAGTTGATCAGTTTGTTCCTGGCAAACACCATAATTAAGCTAAGACACATTTCCTGGCTCTGAGAGATGGAGTGCATGGCGTGTCTGAAAGCTACAGCTACACAACCACGGCTTGCAAAAAGCACCTCAGAGGAAAATGACATTGACAGCTACCAAATCAAAGTGATACAGGCCTGATTTGTCTCTCAGCTGGAAACATTTAGGGAGAAGTGGGTAGATTTTTAGCTAGAGTCTCCATTTTTGGTGAACAGAAAGGGAGAAATGGGAATAAAACACTAATTCATGAAGACAACGTACCAAAAGCTACTGGTGCTACTGGTGTGGTACAGGAACAAAAACAGAACTAAGAGAAAGAAACAATCCTTCCCCCTAGATAACATACTAAGACTGTGGAAGGTTTGAAATTCCCTTAGAGGATTTACAAAACAAAATCTTTTCAAGAAAATTTGCCCACTGCATTCTGTATTTCCATAAGGGAATAGTCTCTTTGTTCAAATGGATCTGGAATGCAGACAGAATTTCTTCAATACCTCGAGATTATGAAAACAAAAGGGTCAATGTTTAAGTTTTGTGGAATAATTAACAGAAACTTGCTAAGTGTGTTTGTTATATTGGAAATATGCACTGCCTGGCTGTCCCCACCTTTCAAGGCAGGGACATATCTCAGGGTAAAAGCTGATTGCTCTGCAGGAAAATGTACATACTAATGTGTGTTGAGACAAGAGCTTAAAGGGATTATGGACTTGAGGACAACAGTCTCATATTGACTTCCCTGTAACACAAATCCCTGCTTCTCTGTCTGACAGATTTATCCTCTGGTGTTCAGAGGACCGGTCCTGCTTTCTCGTGACTACAGTTAGTAAGTCAATACACTGATCTGCTTGAAGAAATTAAGTGGCATAAGCAGGAATCATTTGGAAAGAAAAAATTCTTCACCTTCCAAAACAATAACAGGGCTCCAGTAACCATGTGAGATGTGAATGACAAAGGGCAAAACCTTCCAAAGAAGAGCTGTGCATGCACGAGGTGCCACTCGGCAGAACACCTGCTCATCTTTTTCATTTAGGAAGGTCAGAGAAGTTATTGGTTATTGATGTATCAAAACATGAAGGGACTGACATATTCACCGTATTCAATGCCCATATTCACCTCAAATCACATTAAGTTGACTTCAGGAGCAATGGTTTGCACTTTCAGAGCCTGGAAAATTACACATGCATTCTGAATTCTTAGAAATTCCCCCTTGCAATCTGAAGGCACAATAGACCATGGTTCACATAAGCAAACCCTTACTTGCACAGCTTCCCCAAAGGAATAAACAGAGTTCTGCAACAGGAGAAGGCAGGCCCAAGACTTAGACCATGCACAGTGCCAGCTGAGACAGCTCTTAATTTCTCAATTCTCACAAGAGTGAAAAGAAGCATCCCTCTCACACGGGCAAGAAGCAGAAGGTTACAAACAGTTCTGTTGTACAGCTACAATCAACAGCATCAGATGTGTGAGGCAGAGTGGCACTTCTCATAACAATTAGCCTGATGGTGACTGCAAACATTGGGACTGTCAGAAACAGGAACAATGGTGAGTCAGAGCTGCCTCTGCTGTGCACTGCCAGCTGCTGCTCCCGCTGCAAACCGACTGAACTTTCAGCTCTGGGTGACTCTTTGCTCCTTCGTGGCTTTCACCCACCCAGGGCTTGGCACATCCGTGGGCCACCAGGCTCTGCTGTAACACAGGAGGGATATCCAGGTACGTGATGCCACCTGGATGCACCACAGTGCAAGTCTGAATCCCACCAGAGTGCACAGAACTGTGTAAGGGCTGTTTATAAGTGGGATGGGACAGCCACGGGGCAGGCAAAGCAAACGCACCATGAATTAAATCCTGCCAGTGTTCCCAGCACTGAGTACATGATCCAGTGGGGATAAGGATAACCTTCAGGCCTCTTTTAATTCCTCTCCCAGGCTTCTGCCTGCTAAAGAGGAAAATTCTCTCCTGATAGGAGATTATATTGGGGGGAAGATGCTCTCTCCTCTCTTCCTTTGGTCCCTGAACACCAGTGGGACAGAAAGGAAGGCTGAGGCACAAATCAAGAAACTTCTGATCTGATCTGTTATTTCACTCCATTTTGTAGGTTTCTCTTGTTGTACAGTTACATTTACAGTTCTCTAAATTGATGAACAGACCTATACTAAAGCCTGGATTTGCAGAAGCACTGAGTGACCACAGCTTGGGTCAGTTATTTGAAAACAATAGATTTGACAGCGTTGTCAAAACATTGCAGCCCACTTCCAAATGTCATTCATGAGCTAGGTCTGCAGGTTCTTCTGCCTTGCACTCTGCTTCAAACAAAATTCCTCTTTTTCTTTTTACCCTCTCCATGAGAAAGGTTCTTCACTGAAAAGAGGTTTGAAAATCAAGACCTCACACCAAGTCCTGTACTTGAATCTGCAAGTGAACCTGGAGATATTTGACCTCTGGCACTTTGCAGAATGCTGTAAAAGCAGTCACCTGAAACAGGTGGTGTTGCCAAGAGTGCTGCTCCATTTGCTACTTTTCATTCTTTCTCTCCTTCAGACTCAACATAATTTTTTTCATTTCTTTCCTCCCCTTCCACTTTGCCACACTGGCAGAGCCCTGGGGGACTGGCTGAGGCCACCAGCGTGCACAGAGTGTCAGAGCAAGGTCAGCATTTCAGAACCAGATGGGCATTTTGTGCAACCACTGGTTCAAAGCAGCCAGCGTGGCTTGCTAGCTGGTACAACGTGTTTTACACCCTTTCTCTGAGCATCCAGACACCAGGGAGTGCTCAGTGCTGGGAACCTGATTCACTGAGACACTGCTGCTGATTTGAGAGAAAGGAACAATGACAACCTTGTGAGATTTTGTTTCTTTATCTTCTGTTTATGTGATTTCCAGAAAGGGAAGAGCCTTGCATTCTCACACAGTACAAGGCTAATGACTGCTGCTGTCTTGCATTATTCAACAGGAAGTACACAATTAGATTCTTATGTTCAATTTGGTGTTCACATTAGCATCAGGTTATCATAAAATATAATTATGTGAAGTTGTAAATATGTGCTCATCTTTTCTTTGCTGAAAACCAAGGGCAACTCTTGCATTTCCAAAGAAAGGTCACAGCTCTCTAAGCAAGCACAGCAAAACTTCTGCTTGAGCAAGTTCCTAGGGCAATGCCCCTGTGTGGGGGGAGCTCAAAAATTACCTGTAGCACCCGAAACAAAAGGACTGCAGAAGGCTTCCTCTGGGCACTGAGGAGCAGCAGAGCAGCACCCAATGCAGAAATGCTGCAACAATTCAGGTCTTGTCCTGCGAAATGGGCGACACGGTGACACTGCCCCTGTCTGAAAACACGGGGAGTCTGACTGTGGCAGGGGAGAGGGAGCTCTCAGCAGCTCATCACAGCTCTGAGCACCACGGCTCTGTCCGGCACCTCTCCCTCGGGCTGCATCTCCTGGAGCATCCTCCGGGGTGATACAGCAGCATCTGCCTCCCCCTCGTGGCACGCACTGAGCATCCCAGGGGCACTCCTCCCTGGTCCTCTCGAGTCTGCCAAAGGCTACCTGATCACACCAGCGCGGCTCCACACTGGGAAAGCTCCAAAAACCTCTGCTTGCAAGAGTACAGTTCCCCGTGGCTCACAGTCTGTGTGATGTGGTGCCCCGGAGAAGGGCTGTGGAGGGGCAGGTGGAGCTGTGCCAGGCAATGAGGGTTTTAACACAGCACAGCCCTCTCTCAGTGGCTTCCTGGAGGTCTAATTCATTAAAATAATTTCACATCCAGGGCCTTTATTGTAAGGGTCCTATCCCAGAATAAACAGAAGAGAAATTCAGATTAAAAGAGTAGAGCTTCAGGAAGCAAGCCCCTCCACAGGGAAATCCCACCAAGGTTCAGCAGGAGACCTTAAAGATTTTCTCAGAGCACTCAGGTAGTGACCATGGACCCAGCCATCAGTGCAGAGGGAATTGCTCATCGTTCCAGGCTTCACATCAGGACACCCTGCAAAGCCTGCAGGAAGCTGCTGATTGCTATGAAACCACTGGGATTTTGTCAACTTGCAGCAAAACTTTCTGCTTATAGAGCTCAGAAACAAGACTAGGAAAGAGAAGACTGGAGATGTGTCATGTCCTCCAATCCCATTGCTTAGAAATAACAGATAATAATAATAAACAGTAATAATAACAATGAAAATATTTTTTTTCAGTTACCTCAATTCTTTCCCATACCTAGGAAGAAATGCATAAGGAGATCCAGAAATTAAACCAGGCTAAGGATTTCCCAATTAAAGTCTTCAGGAAAGAAGATTTCAAAACCACATTTTCTCTTTCAGTGAGGAAATGACCACTGTTACAGGGAAAGCATCATCCCACACCCAGGAGAGTCCCATTACACCTGTCCTTGCTTTCTTTCATTTGCAAACTCCTGTAACATGAAGGCACCCATGTTCCCAGAGGTTTGTGGTTTTCATGTAGGGGATGTCTCTCAAAGAAACAAAGACATCTTCTCCAAAATACCACCCAAAACAAAATCAGAAAGGAACATATATTATGTTGTAAATGCATTTTCTTTTAGGCACACAACAGCAAAAGACCTCCCAGAAGAGATCTGCATTTCATCTACTCTGCCAGCCAACTTTTTAAATGCAAGAACATGATTCCATATCTGGGAACAAACCACTTCCATTTTTTATTTGATAACTTCCTTCTGCCTTTAACCAGGATGAAAATTAAGCACAGGAGTAATTACAGTCACACACAATTACTCTCATAATTACTAACATGTAGGCAGAGGAACCAATCCATTGTTTATTAAAATCAAAGCAAAGAAGTCTGTGTTCATTTCAGCGGAATCAGAACCAGTTCAGGTGTCATATTTGGACAGCAAGTCTCAAAATTGCCTCAAAATTACAAAAGGAGAAAACCTGCTACTTATTTTTTGTCAGTTCTCAAATGATCTCCAGAATTAGTCTACGGACAACAAATCAGAATGGATACTATGCTGAGTTTCCACTTTAAATTCTTCTACAAAAGAGGCTGTAATCTTTTCTCTAATACATTCATCACAGACAGAAGAGTCACTGGTGTTTGGGGGTGCATGGAGCTCTGAGACCCAGAAAATCCTAGCTCAGGGATCTGGTAAATCCTAGGCAGGATCTTGAGGTCTGTAAGCAATTTATCCAGCTTGCTATCACATGCCAGGAACAGAAAGGACAAAAAGCCTGAAATAGAAACGCTGCTCCTCGGGATTCAGGAAAGCTCTGCCCACCCCCACGGTGTGGAGGTGTGGGTGAACAAGGCCAGCCAGTGAGGAGGTGTGAGCCAGGCACCTCCCTCCCCACATCCATCATTTTCACAGCCTGTTCCCATGGATCAGAGCTTGTGAGCACCTGCTCAGGACAGGCTCCCTCTCCCAAGAACGCCCAGCAAAGCTCCCAGAGGCCGCCTCCTGTCGCAGTCGCAGCGCAGAATGGGAGAAAAACCACACCAAGTCCAGGATTTTGTGTCAATGGCAGCAAAGCCCTTTCATGGCTTTTCCCTAGGCTTTTATATGTTAGTTCACAAGAGTGAGTTAAATGGCATAAGGTAATTGGTCCTCTGGCCATCCACCCCTTGAGCGGATTGCCCAGATTCTGAGACACCCATTCCCAAATGTTTTGCTGGTTAAAGCCATAACAACGCAGCAAAACAGTCTGCAGGTGTAAGGAGTTTACAAAAAGATAACTTTGTTTTAGATAGCTTGGATGGGAAAGACGGATCTCTCACAAAATGCTAGAGAGGTGAAGAAATTCACTGCTGAAGCTTTTTCAGCGCCCACAGTCTCCCACCACTGGCCAGGCTGCTGAAGCCACACCCAGCCATGGCACTGGAGTGCCTTCCACCTGCACAGCAATAGCAGGGACCCAGCAAAGCTGCATCTCCTTCATTCTGGGGATAAAAGCTTGGTGGGAATGGAGTCCCAGCCAAACCCAGCACAAAACCCTGCCCCTAATGAGGCACTGGGAGCTTTGCCATCAGCTGGAGAGCTGCCAGGATCTCATTTTCACTGCCTGGCTCCAAGCACACTGAAGTCAGTGGGAGCCCTCCTGCTCATTCCAGTGTGCACAACCTGACGTCCCTGATAATTTGCTTTGTGTTAAATGCTTGGTAGTGGCACGTTTGAACTCACCTCTGAGCAGCACACAGCAAACTGCAGAACTCCTTCCAGCAAATTTCTCCAAGGCTATTTAAAGAATGTTCTCTGATTTTCTTTATTGTTGCAAATTTCAGGAGAGAGCCTAATAAACACTATATTTAAAATTCATATTTGCTCTTCACTATAGGAAACACTGACAAACAATAACAGTTCTTCAACATTTTTGCTTAAGAAAAAATGAGACCAATTTTTTTCTGTTTTCATCCAGGTCATTAAAATATATTAAACTGATTTTATTGGTTGAGTCAAATTCTAGAAAGGGCTCATTATTTAGAGTGTTTTCAAAATTTCTCAGGATTTGAATATTTAATATAGTCCATATATTCTTTTTTGTGGCCTGTACTACTCTCTTGCTGCCTTCACTGTAAGTTTACTAATCATTTCATAACTCAGACATTGGACATTTGTAGATTCTGCAAGCTTAATGTACCAAAATCCTGATTCAGAAAATCTCTAAATAAACAGCTTCAAGTGAACTCTTATGTTAAACTATAGATATGAAGAGATCTCATAGATAAGAACATTATTTTCTTACTTAGCTCTTTATGAGATGAAATCTTACTCTAGATACCAAAAAATCCTCTGAGAAAACTACAGCAAGTGCCCATTTTTCACCTCACAGTGTTGGTTTCAGGGTAAAAACTGAACAAAGTTGAGGTAACAGATAGGCAGAAGCCTGTTGACACCTATAGTGCTGCCTGGAGAAGCACCAACAGGAAGAAACCCCAGTGGTATTTTAAGCAGTTCTATGATTAAATATGCAAAGCAGACATTCTCATCAATTCAGTAATGAACAGCAAAATGGATGATAAGAGAGCACAGACACCAGCCTATTTTTCTATTACTCTGGCTTTTCTTTTTAAAACAGATAGGACAGACCAACTGATTAAAATCCCTTTAATTTCCCCTTCTTTTAATGTCAATTAAACTTCTCTAACATGAAGGGAACATAGGGAAAGGCACAAAGCAACAATGCAATACTAATTACCTAGCAAGGGAACAAGATGATAATGATTAACCATGAAATTTTTATCTGGAATAAAGGGATTTTGAAGGAAGGAGAATTTTGATTGGCCTTTGTGTGTGTAGCTCATTGACACAGACTGAAGGAGCCCTGCCCCAGCCACCCGGGCTGCAGAGATGCTGTTGTGGTACTGTTGCACAATCCTAGCTTTTTTACAAAACAGAATTCCTATTTTCTGGTTGGTTGTGCATTTGATCTGCATAATCACCCCACAGCTATGCAGAGCTCCGCGCTCTGAGCAGCTGACAGCAACATTTAATCCAAGGTCAGTGATTTCCTTTAATTATTTTAATTTTTTCTCTTTTTTTCCCAATCAGCCATCCACCCTGCATGGTTCTCTGCTCTCCCTGCTGGAACTGATACATTTCCCCAGCTCACTTAAAATCCAAATACCCCAGCACAGCCCTGGCCAAACACTGCTCGGTAAACAACCCAAACTGTCCAAAAAGTGCACAGGAGGAGATGTGCATAGAAAGGAAGATGATTTTATCCCAGCTGTTTTCCCATGTTGTGCTTCCTGCCTTGTCTACCAGCACTGCCCGTCCACAGGCCTTGCAGCTGGTGCAGAGGAACGAGGGCCAGGCTGCTCGAGGCTGTGGAGCTCAGGAAAAGGAAGAAGAACCCGCTAAGGTTTCCCCCTAAAATGCTCATGAGTGGGAGAGAAGCCCTGGAAACAACTCGTGGTACCCACTCTGTCCCTGCAGGGCTCCTTCATGGGAGGGGACAGCAGATGGGAGCCAGAGGGAGGTAAATGTATTCCCCAGCTCTATTAGCTCCCATTTGGGTTCCCATTTGGAGTCCCAAACTCAGCCAGAGGTGGGTGCTGAGAGCAGCAGCTTCTCCCTCGTGCTCCACGCAGAAATCATCAGGGCCCCTGTGGAGGGGCAGCGTGCTGGGACAGGCAGAAGGGCAGAGTTTTCTCTCTTGGAGTTCATTCAAATCAGGATACACTTATTATTTCCTCAACAGGAAGCCCTTTCCAGTTATCATTACAATAATGAATGTCTCCAGGGATACATAGCTTCCTTCATGATAATTCACCCATGAAAAGGCAAGAAAAACACAGTCGGGAAAGCACTGAGCTCTTTTTTTATTTTTGTTTCAGTCTCAGTGACTAGGAATTCATTTCATGTTTTAGGAGTCATTAGGAGCCTAAAGACTGTGGCAGCTTTTAAAAAATTGGCCAATTAAGACTGAGTTGCAGTGACGTTACTGGTGAGCAAAGGTGGCCCTGCATGAGAATGAGCCAGTGCCCTCCCAGAGGGAATCATGCAGGAAGCACAAGGAGACAAACCAAGGTGCCCCTTGCAGCCCCAGCTCATGGGGCAGTGCCCTCAGGCTGTCCCAGTACCCCCACTCTCCTCCAGCTGGCAGAATCCCAGTGCTGGATGGTGTTTCAGCATCCACAGTGCAGCAAACGCAGGTTCAGCTACAACAGGGAGCTGAGGTGGCCTGACACCATCTTCCTTCTTTCTCCCAAATCCAAAGCCAGAGAAAAAACAGCCACAGATATCAAAAAACTCAAAATCTACTCAAATTTTCAGTGCTGCTACAGAGTGAGAGAGTTGACCAGCCAATAAACCTTCTGGGAGAAGCAAGCCAAGAGCCCAGGGAAACCCATGCTTCCAGATTATGGATTTTTAAAATGCCTTCAGAACCATTCCCCCACTCTGTCCCTGCAAAGAACTCTAGATTTCTCAGCTTGTGAGAGAAGATCCAACCCTTTTTCAAAATCTAATTAACTGAGCCCATCTTCAATATGTAAGAAATATTCTCCCACTGCAGCCCTTCTAACCACACTTTGCAGCACGGGCACTTTGAAGGGGGAGCCCTGTGAAGAACTAAAGGAGCAGGATGCAAAATAGAATTATTTTATGTAGTTTCACATACAGTTTAAGTTGGCTAATGCTAGGACAGGCACCACAAGAGGCAGTCCTGCCCTCCCCTGTGGTTCCAGTTGTTTGTTCCCAGCTCCACTCCTTCCTCCGTGCTGACAAGAATCTGTGTGGCCGTGTGGGGAAGTGGACCAGGGCACTTATCTGAATGAAAACAATACAGTTCACCAAAGAGGGCAATTCTGGGATGGGAAAAAGTAGCCAGGGGCATAGGGAGGGTTGAACTGCTGGTCTTGGCAGTAACATCTGCTTATACTGGCTCAGAGTGCGTGTGAAACTTCACTCCTATCATGGAGACAATTAATGGCATCGTTACAGAAATGCTCCCGGGCAAAGCCCCTGCCCCTGCCTGCTCCCCCAGAGAATCAGTGCAAACACATTTATTCCCTGACAGCAGCACTCAAACAGGCAGGTTCCTGAATGGTGCCAACCCTACAGTGAATTCAGGGCCAGAAAACTGTGAAGAGAAGGAAGAGACTCCATCACAAGGGTAATTCCTTAATCAGGCTCAGTAGAAAAGTGAGCTGAAGGAGACAGGTGAGCCAAAGGCTAAAAAGGCAGATGAGCTCTGTCTCTTTTTGGATGTGCAGGTCTGGGTGCAATGCCTGCAGTTGGATGGGCAGCAGAGTTCCTCCTGTGTCCCAAGAGTGTGAATTTTTGTGGTGGTTACAGCCCCTGTGCTCTGTGTGTGGGAGCCCAGGTGCTCCAGAGAGACCCTTCCACAGCAGAGAACCTGGGGTCTGTGCAAATGAGAGATCCACTCCCAGCCAAGGCCTGGGCAGAGCTGACAAGGCTCTGATACCTCAGCTGGATCCTTGCAAACAGGATCCATCCATGCCCAGAGGTCTGCTCTGCACAGAACCAGCTGGACTTCCACCCCAGGCAGCCCCTGCAAGAGCCTGGGCTACGTCCAAGTGGCCATCAGGAATCTCTGTGGGTGGGTGCTGCAGAAAGATTGTTTCTTGTCTTAATTGATGAATTACGGTTCATTTCCCAGACAGGGCAGAGCAGGCAGGAACCAAAATACTGAGTTTTGCACTGCCAGTAGAGAAGAGAATGCACACTGATAAAAACAACCTGTACAGAACTGGACCAAGGAGACAGGGCAAGGAGGGAAAGTTGGTTTTTGCTGATTTGCCATCATTTTCTCTTGTTTAGCAAAACCAACACAAAGTATTGTACAGTTACCATCCCTTCCCTTCAAATTTCAAAGTATTTCCAGAAGTCATGGTTCAGATTTCACAACATGAATATGTCAAACTGAAACCACTTTCGACAGCATTAAACCAGTGATAACAATTCATATTGCTTCTAATCTGCCTGACAATTTTGTATATTATCAAAGACCTTGCAAGAAGCTTAAGAGAAGAAAAACATTACCTGAATACACCCTGCATTCAAAAATGCAGACAAACAACTGGAAACTTACAGGTATTTTTCTGAAGGAACCAGCAAAATAAAACCCAGTTGTGCAAAACACAACAGTGTTTATATTAAAAAATAAAATTAAATTTAAAAAACCACCTAGAAAATTCAGCCCTCTTTTGAGGAGACTGGCTACAGCTTACAGCTTAATACCCAACATTTTGTTTTGCCATTATTTCTTAGACTAAGAGATTAAATTACCTATTTTGATTATCAAGACAATAAGAATTCTAGTAAAGACAGAGATTTCCCTGACCCAAATCCCAGACTGTAACAATGACAAATGGACACTTTCGGATGTCTCTGAGCAAGCAGTTTTATTCATGATCCTCATTTAGAAGTCTCCACATCATCAAAGCCATTCACTGCTCCTGGTAATAATTGACACCTGTCTCAACAGAGAAGATGAAGATGGAAGAGGTCCAGCACTGCCCAGTCCTCAATGTCCTTTTGAGCTGACTTTACTGTTTCAGAGCCAAGGCACTGACAGCATCACCAGCACTATTCCTGCTGTACCACATTCTGTGATTAAATAAAGAAGAATGTAATTATTCAGCTTGGCCCTCATCACACAGAGAAGAGAAGGGGGAGGAAATGCAAGTGAGAATGAGCTTTTTTAAATCATGTGACTCCCAAAATCTTGGTAATTAAACTGATTTCTGCAAGTCGAGCCTGTTTTGCCTGTGACAGCAATTATTGACTGATCTCTCCCTGTCCTTATCTAGATCCATGAGCCTTTTTTATTTCCTCTCCCCTGTTCACCTGAGGAGGGGAGTGACAGAGCAGCTTTGTTGGGCAACTGCTGTCCAGCCAGGGTCAACCCAGCACTCCAGGTGAGAAGTTAACTGTGGAATCCACAGGATACCTAATGAGCTACTGGCTCCCTGGGTGACCAGAACAACAATGGGGGGAAAAGAGCAAGAAATCAGAAGCCTCAGAGAAACCAGGACGAATCAGGATTGAAAAGCCAAAAAAAACCCAAAAAATCACATGGAACTCTGAAACCATCTCTCCTACACAAAAAGAACCATTTCCCATGGACACCTTGTAACAGCTTTAATACAATTGGAGATTATTGGCACCACAGTAATAACACTCTACCTACAGCTGCTATCCTTCATTCCCAATGACCTAAAGCAGCTTCATTTATTACAGACTTTCCACAGAAATAAGAATAGATCCGAGCCTGCTGCAATCAATGGAAATACTTCCGAGAGCACGAGAGGGCTGTGAACCAGGCTCGTATTTCACAGCCAGCACGGGGCCTTTGCTTTATCAGATTCACCAGCACACTTTCTGACTGACTTATGAAACAGACCTCTAGAGCAAACTGGAGCTCTCCTAAATTAAAAGACAATGAAAACCCAGCAAATAAAAAGAAGCTCTTCTGCTCCAGAGTGCCCCTGAAGAAGGGAGATCACTGGCACAGGATGCATCTCTGGCTCTACCCTGGACCCCCAGGGGGTTGTGCAGGACACTGCACTCACACCCTGGCACCCTTAGACCACCTGAGAGCACCCTCATGGCTTGTCCAGAGAAGTTCCCATCCCCACCCACAAGGATTCCCCCAGCACAGACAAAAGGATGCTGTTGAACATCCATCCACATCAGTGATTTCGGGTGACTGGAGAAATTTGCTCATACAGCAGCTTCACACCCAAGATCAAGGCAACAATAAACAGACTGCCTGGGTGTCCTGATTAATGGTAGGCACCATCTGATCTTAATCAGGAGTGAATCTGTTAGGTCTGTGTCAGATTTGCCTCCCTCCCTGGGTTTGACATGTGCACCATATGGTTCTTTTTCCACCTGGGAAACCTGCCCTATAAACCCAAAGCAGTTCTCCCAGGTGAAACACTGTGTTCACAATTCCATGATGCAACAGAGCTAAATTACTTACATGATCAAACACTGAATATGGAGAAAGCTCTCCATTTACTTTCAGGTGTGCATTACCTATTTTTTCAATTTCACATTATCTTTCTCAGCAGGCATTTGAACCTCTTAACTTGCTCACCAATGTCCATAAACAGAAGAAGAAAATTCCCTGTTCTCTTTCTTTCTAAATACTAAAACACAGGTGAACAAGCTCAGGGTTGAATTTAGTCTTCATAGTCCTTTGCATTACAAAGTTCTCGTTGCTGATTAGATGGAAACAGGTTTATTAATCATCCCTGGCATTTTTCTTGCTGCATACAGGGACTAATCTCTATCCATTGACTTTACAGTACTGAAATCAAATGGCTAAAGTCAGATTTCTACCTAAATCACTCCTCCTCTCACCAACCAAGTAAATCACATCTGTGTGAACACTGTGTGTTTCTTTAGTAACTGAACTTACTCTAAAGAACAAATTACTTTCAAGGGGATCCAAATTGCTGATGTAGCTGTCCAGTGATATAAAATGACACCACCATCCCAAACATGTGTCCAGCCTGACATTTGGTTAGTGCTGCTCAGGGCTTGAAATTGGAAATGTTAACACAATTTCTGAACTTGAAAAAGTTTACAAAATACCAAAACTCTCTAGCTATCCCCCTATTAAAAGGGTGCATTTCTGTACAGATATTTATATATGAAAGAGTGGACTCTTTAATGTATTTCAACACTGTGAATTCTATGCATTGGAAGGAGAAATGGGAACATTGCTCCCACCCCTCTAGCACAGTGAAATGTTAAGCCTTGGGGTGAATTTGTCAAGCAGGCTGGAAGGGGTTAGAACTTGACTAGAACCTTCTTGACTATTATACAGATATTTAGAACACTTAAGGACATCCTATCTCAGGTGACAGAGACAAATTATCAGCCCACCACTCTCTGCATGGGAGCAGAGTGACTTCAGCCAGCGTTTGCCAGCTGAGCCGCGTTATTTTGCATTACTGAGGGGTTTTGTGTTCCAGTGATAAACTGTGCTCAGTGACATTTTCTGTCACGGTCTTTGCACTAAACGGAGCTCTGAAGAAATCAGCTCAGCAGTACCATTTGGAGGAGGAAAGTTGTACGGAGAACGAAGACACAAATTGCAGCTGAAGAGCTTTTATCTGTAAGTACCTGTCTGTGCCTGCAAAGCTGCAGAAAAGTTGACCAAGAGCTGCTGGAAAATCCCTCCCCTCAGAAGAGGAGGAACCAGAGTCATAAACCACAGCGTTATGGGGCGTGCAAATGAGGGACAACAGAGAGAGGAGGAAAAATATTTACTTCTCCCTCTTGTACCAACTTCCTTCACTACCTGTAGTTCCATCACGTGTGCTTTTCTAACCATCTTTCCGTGGTGTTCCTTAATTGCACAGTAATGAAATACACTCAGAGATCTGCAAAGCAAATAGAGTGTGCACAGCACACGGGGAGAAGGGAACCGGCTCAGCTCACACCATTCAAACACAAAACCAGGCATTTCCAGGAGCTCTGCCACTGCCAGGCTGCAGCACAGCAAGGTTTTCGAGTTAAATCATTGCATAATATGATGGTAATGAGTTTCTCAGCAATCATTATGTCTCTGTCAGATGGTAATAAAATGGAGTATTTGTCTCTGCTCTTGGTGTGCTGGGAGAATATGCAGATATGCCAGTCCTCATTATATCTTGATAGAAACAAAATCCATTAGCCCAGGTGCTATACATTTTAATGAGGGAGACATGTAGAAACAAACCCAGGTCAATTATAATAAAATGGTTAACACATAGCTGAAACTGATAGAAATCTAAATAGGTCCATATCAATGCACTGCTTCAGAGGTGCCTGGTGTTGATCTTCTCAGGGCAGGAGTGTACAACAGGCTTTCAACTCAGTGACTACATAATTTGTAGGTAAGGAATGATGTTTCCATGATAGGTGCTGCTTTTTGAGTGTGTATCAATATATCATGAAAAATTAATCTTTGTGGGAAATATACTTTTAAATTCTTTTTTTTTTTTTTTTTTTTTTTTTTTTTGCACTTATGGGTAAAAAGGATACATGAGAAAAAGACAAATGTTATTCTGCTGATGAGTTATAATGGAAACAGCCTGCAGCTTTATACACACCACTGATCCTTACAGGTAAGGGTTGTACTGAGATCACCATTTTCAGGACTAGAGCAGTGATACCCAGCCATTGACATCATCACTCCTTTCAACTGTACCACAAATAATTTAGCAAGTGGC
Organism: Rhipidura dahli; assembly: GCA_013399225.1. NCBI lineage: Eukaryota > Metazoa > Chordata > Aves > Passeriformes > Rhipiduridae > Rhipidura > Rhipidura dahli. The sequence continues at coordinate 671,789 of VXAC01007363.1, forward strand.
CCTGTTGGGCCCATAATTTCAAACAACCTCACCACCCCAAGGGCTTGTCCTTCCCAAGGTGGATTTGGAAAAGTGGAGGGTGGTTGGTTTAGTTTAACACAGGAGTGCTCACCCCAGGCAGGGAGGACACAGGACAGGGAGTTTCCAAACTGGCATCAGCCCATTCATGGCACTTGCTGTGTGGTCAGGAAGCCCAAATTTAGACTTTCAAGGATATTTTCAGGCTGCCCTCAGCAGCCAGCACTGTCAGTAGCACGAGGCTTGCCTGGCCACGCTCTCACAGCTTTGGCTGAGCCCTGCAGTCTGCAGAGCTGGGAGGGGAGATCTGTGCCTGAGCTTTGCCTCCTGAGCACCAGTCAGAATTGGTTTTGTCCTGGAAAGACCACGTAAGGGGTGAAGTGATGCCTGATTTTCCTTTGTCTGTGAGTTACATCCTGAGAGGAAACTCGAGCTCTGCTGGGAGTGCTCCCAATGAGCTCCAGATGAAATCTCCAACTGGCCCAAATTCCCTCTGACTTCACTGGGTGCTTTGAACAGGCACAAAGAAGGAGAGTCTGAGAGCTCTGAGCTGGAAAACACATCCACATATGGCTGCCCCATTTGTTCCTAACTCACTGAAAGCAATGGAATTGCTTCCATGTTGTACATGTGTGCGAGCAATTTTCCAGATCACAGCCATAAAGCACTAGATAAAAATAGTTGTAGAGCCTCATATCTTTTAAAGTTGTCTGTAGTACATGATTCACATAATTCTTTCCTCCAGTTTTCCATTTATGTGCTTCCTTTACCCACTTCAACCATTTTTTGCTTCTTTTTGCCTAAAGAAAAGTTGTTTTAAATTTGTATTTTCAGTTCTTTCACCTATTATGCTTAAGAGTCACAATGTTAAAAAAAATTTGCTCTTTCCATTTAGACTACAAATCTATGCCTGATACCAAATGACTCCAGATTTATTTCTGCCATTTGTGGAATGTAAAATTTGCAATATAAAATGCATAGAATTTTTTTTAAATCAAAATTAATTTCATTTTAAAGTAGCTTTAAAAAGAACAGCTATTACATTTTTCGTGCAGAACTGATAAATTTCTAGACTTCAGCAATCAGTAAATGGCCTCACAGATTTACTCAGTGCTTTATTTTCTCCAGTCAACCCGCATATAAATTACAAGGGCCTCTTGTCTTTTTCACTATTATTATTTATTTTAAAAGAGCTTATTTTGAAGTTATCAAGAACCCATACACACTTATTCACCAGTGTAATTGCCTGGAAACTTTTCAGCCTTTCTGGTGTGACATTTCTCACCTTGAAAGGGACATTTGCATTGAGAGTTGAAAACGATTTTAAAACTCAAGGCTGAGAACACCTAGGATTGCTATTACTCATCTTTACCAAGCACTGACAGCTTTAAACCTCCTGAGCACTGAGATAGCTCTGCAATTTCCTGGGGGAGTCAACTGTTGTGAGACACTGTTGTTTCCCTGTGATAGCACCTTCCAGTCATTAGCCCACAGAATTCCATACATATCTGTAAACAGGTGTGATTTATAGCTTGTAGGATGGAAAATCAGACCTAAAATATTACAGTAAAAAAGAAAAAAAACCCTGCTCTAAAAAGCCCCTCTGGATTTCTAAGGAAAATGCCTCATCACTTTATTATTTACATGGGGACAGCTCAGATGAATAAAAACTCCATTGTAGTGGGCAGCAAGTAAATAAAGAAAATAACAGTTCTTTGACAAGAAGTTTTAGCTCTACAGTTAAAAATATCTATTTGAGACATTGCAAGGGATTGATAATTCAAAAAAAAATCAAAATATAATTAATTATTGTCTTAAAAATAAAACTGGATCCATAACATTTTCTTTTTTTCTCTTTAAAGAAAAATAAATAAGAATAATATGTTCTATGACATTGCAGGGAAAAGGTTATTACAAACAAATTATGATTTAAATAAACCCCCAACAGCCACCAAGGCTGGATCAACTGTGATGATATTTTCCAAATTTGGTACAAGTGGAACAGGTTTAAGGTGCAAAACTGAGAAAGAGGAATCAGACATGGACATTGGACAATGAAATCTGTTTTAAGGGGCCCTAACCCACAGATTACAGGAAGACAGTGCATTTATAGGGCCTGATCTGTCAAACCTCCATCAGTCTTTTTCCTATTTAGCCCACATAACACAGCAGAATAAAAAATATGCCCCTCTGCTGCTGTAATCAAAGTCATTGTGTTTCAGGTCAAAAACATTTATTTACTGCATGGATTAAAGGATTAAATTGCACAGGAACTCTCTGCCCAACATTTTGTGTCTGTGCTGGAATCCAGCTGCCCTTAATCTCCATATCATTGACACAGGGCATTGATAAAACGGCTTTCCCATTATGGCTGGTTTGTTTGTGATGTACACAGAATTAAAGTGACAAAAATAAGATTCCTGGGTCGTTTCCCCCACTGAGGGCAGCTCTGCTGGCAGCTCCTGCCCGCTCTGCACCCACTCCTCAGAGCCCTGGCACAGCCACCCTCACCCTGAGAGCTCTGGGGGAGAATTCCCCTCTTGTTCCCCCATCCCTGGTGAGTCCCACCCTTCACCAGGCTGGGCCAGGCTGGCAGAGCACCCAGGGAGCATCCCATCACCTCTGAGCCTGGAGGGAGCTCAGGGTGAAACAGAGGGGCTCCAGCTCACAGACACCCAGAGGGGAAAAGGAGCAAACAGCCAAAATCTCTGCTGGAGGAGCAAACAGCCAGTGGCAAACACACTGTGCCATAACAAAACCTAAAATGTTTGCTTAACTAGGCCAGAGTCTCCAGTCCAAGGTGCACTGCTCATCATCTCCCACAAAAGACACACCCTAAAGTCCTAAAGCTCAGTTGTTCTTTCTGTACCTCCACTCCAAAGCAGGCTAAATGTTTGAAATGTACCCCAAAAAAGGAAAAGATTAGAGCTATCCATTCATAGGAGAGAAGAATTAATTTTATTTTCGATTATTGACTGACTACAAAAGAAGCTGTGTTGCTTGATGAGAAGAACCCACTGTGTGACTCTTGCTCTTCTTTCATAAACAGGAACAGGGATCAAAACTGAAAAAATCCGTGGCTGACCCTGGTGTCAGCAGTTCCAAAAGATGAAGCACTTTTCCCCTCAGGGCTGTTGTTGCAGGCTCTCTGCAAATTCAGAGAGACACCACTGCACTGGGTTATGCCCATCACACAGGGAGAGCTGCCCTAAGAAAATATAGATAAATTCCCCTTCTTTTTTTCTCCTCTAAAAAGAGGAGGCACCACCCACATATCCCAATAAGTTTCCAGTCCTCTGCAGCTTTGCTTCAGGAATTGTTGACTTGGTGACCAAGTGTGGTAAGCTAATTTAGTGTTGTTGCCTAATGACGACAAAAGAGGAAAATAAATTAAGGAGTGTCACTCTTTTACTGATCTTTTTCTATTTCACAGGGCACATGTTGGCGTGTTGCTACTGTTGTTTAAGATTATGATGCCTTTAAGGTTTATTTTGTATCTTCAGGTTTCTGCTGTTTTGTGATTAAATGCATAGAGGCAAGTGGAATAATAATTATGTAATTTATGTTCATACGCTTCCTCCCACTGGCAGGTTGCTTCTTGACTGAAATTGTATTATTTGATTCATGAACAGCTACCTATTAAAGATGGCAGGGACAGATACTGCAAATCCCTAAGAGCAATCATGAAAAAATATTTCAGCTACACCACTGATGTCAGGTCCATTTGCACATTTTTATCACTGATTCATGTTCTGTAATCTACTGCTTCAACTGAGAGCATTTATCCCTGCTACTCCTGAACAACATCAAAAGCACACAGAGAGGTGAATCACACAGCTCTAAGTGGGCAGTTCTTACCATTGATTCAGGCAAAATAGGAATATAATTGTTAACCAAATTTGCAAATTCAGGGAGGAAGATTTTGCAGCAAAGGGGATCAACTTTTGTGTTCTTGTTTTCCACTCTAGGAAAGTGCAACACCTCAAAAGTGCCCAAACACAGATAAATTAAATGGGAAGGGTTCTGCTAAAGATAAAAGGGGTGACATTTCTTTTCTGTGTGTGTGTCCAGCTCCTGAGTGATGAGACTGATCATAGCTGGGGAGCAGCACATTTACCCAGCAGGGACACTTAAAGTCCTGCCCTGGGCCTCTCCTTGTGCCAAGATCTGCTCAAGCTTTTCCTTGAAGGAAATGCAAAAGAGTAGCAGGGAAATCAGGAGGAGACAGGAGTGAAGCAACCTGACCAACATGACAGAGTCATTGAGAAACAGAAAACAGATCCTGGCATTTTCCATCCTGTGCCAGGGCTGGAATGGCAGAGATTCTCTCACACCCTCAGATGCAGGAGCTGTAAACTAATTTTCAATCCATTCAGCTGCATTTCTCTGAGAATGAACTGCAGCCAGGGGACAATTCCAATTCTGTGTCTGTGTTTAGGTCTGTGTAAATAACAGTGAGGTTTTTAAGGTTGTGATCTGACAAAAATACCTGTTCTTTAGCAAGTTCAAGACTGTTCTTTGACTGAACAACATTTGAAAGTAAGAGAAACACTGAGCAGCTAAAGGCAGTATTATTCATGGCAAAGGAAATATATCAGTGTTTTGTCTTGTTGGAATCTGGAATGAGGGATTATGCCATTAATTCTGTGGATATTGCTCTTAACAAAACCCCTGAAACCTGTGGTTCTCTTATTTTATAAAGACAGGACTAAAAACTGGTGAAAATCCTCCTCTCAAGCACAGCTTACCATGCTGCAATAAACACCAAGAGTTACACCAGCACAGCCTAACCAAGTGTCCAGTCTTATTCAGAAACAGCCTGAAAAGTTACAAAATGTTTTCTAAAATAAACACCTATTAAGAAATGAAGGTTTAGACACTAAATTGAGTTACACTGACATTAAATCAGCTTCCTCTAAAGAATAGCATCTGTGTCAATCTATGAACTAACTTCATTAAAAAACCCCATGTGTGGGGTTAAAAACACAGCGACCAAAGCTGAGTTCTCCTTCTGGGTGGATTGGCAGAAGAGTTCTACAAAGGAAGCTGAGCACCCTTGGGTGTAACAATTACAGCAGAGCACCTTCAGAACTTCATCCAGGTCACAGAAAAGAACTGATGAATCCCATAGTACACATAATTCCTAAAAAACACCTGTAAATCAAAGCTAAAGTGAGCTGGGTATCTTCCCCTGCATGACTGACAGCCAGTTTGAGGGCTGAGCACAGAATTCATGTCTGCACTGAACCATCCCACAGCTCCACAGCATCACATCTGTCACAAAAGGAATAAAACAAGCATTTTGGCACTTTCAGTAGTTACCTCATTCACAACATAGCAGCTCAGTGAAACAGCCAAAGCTGAGGCAAGAGAGCCATCATTTCACCTCAAACTAATGCTTATTTTCTCACAAGACTGTGAAAGGCTCAGGAAGTTTGAGTCTTTCTTTTGCCCAAATTACCAGATCAAAACCAGGTGGTAGTGGGTCAGAGGAAGGGTCCACACTGTTCCAGTTCCTCAGTGTCTCTGTTTAATAAATCTTCAGTTTCAGATCCATTTCCAGAATACAAAAGAGTCCCAACACTTTCACCAAGGGTTTATGGGCCACAGTAAAAAAAAACCCAAAAAACTCTATTTTCTCTCCAGAAATTCCCAAAAGCTAAAGAAAGGACAGCACATCTCACACAGGGTGCACCCAGCCCCACATCTGGAAAGCAGAAACAGCCTGCAGGGCAAATCCTTCTCAGTCCTGCCTCAGCCTGGCTGTCCCTGTGCCATCTCCTGGGTGTCAGTGCAGGGCCATACATCTTGTCTCTGCTGGTTGTTGCCAGGCACACAGAGGGAAAGGAGAAGAGGGCAAAGGGGCTATGGGAGATCGCAGAATTTTGGACACTCTCCCAGAAAAGTTTCTCTAAATTCATTTAATCCCAACAAAATTGAGTTTGGACCACCCAGATTGCAGTATCTAAACAAGAAGGGCAAGAAATTTGTTTTAACTTCCTTCCACTCACAGACTACAAAGCCACTGTGTTTTACAACACACACACATCCTAAGTATCAAAAATATCAACACATTTACTTCATACCAGAGAGCTTGTACCACACACAGAGCTAGACAAGGAGCCCTGAAGTCCCAATCCCCCCTCCTCCACAGAACCTCACAAAGATGGGGAGCAGATCCTTCACTGGCTCAAGCTAACAAACAAATTATAGCATAGTTTACTGCCTGAGATGGTAAAAAACAGACTTTACAATAATGCATGCAGTTACTTTATAGAATTTTAATATGACATCTTTCTCTACTTGATAAATGCTATTTTTTTTTTTTTTTTTTTTAATATCACAGAAACAAATAGGGGCATCTATTACAGAAAGAAACAACATTTCAGTGATGCCACCGGACCTCAATTAAAAGTTCTGTGCCACTTAGTATTGCTTCAAGGGACAGGAAAGCAATACTGACCCACTCTGAAGTGCTTTATGAATTACTACTGATGAGAACTCTTGCTGAATAAGCAGAATAAGTTCTTTAATGCCAATTTCTTACAAACAGCAGCAAGGAGTGGAGAGAGACAGTAATTAATGTGTGAGCATCAAGAGAAACAAAGAGCCTGCAAAGGTCTGTCCTTTCCCAGCTATCAGACTGAGAAAATTCATTTAATACAGCTGGTGCTGTACACAGGGGCTGGACTGATGGCTGACTGATTAAGGTAAAACCCTGACAGCATCTCAGAGCCTGGATAAATGTCCTTTCCCCCCCCCAAAAATAAAATCCAGCTGCAGACAGCAAGTGAAGACTGGTATTAGGGTGTGGAGCACATGAATTTAACAAGGCAAAGCTAAGAACACCTCCAAATATACCAAATATCTACAGCACAAGAATCAGGAGGATTGGAAATGAACTTTTACCAGTGCTTTGTTATGAAAACTGATTTTGGGGCAGTTTTCTTCCGAGAAATCCAAGGAGTGTGGATTAAAAGGCAAGGTAAGTGTCCATCCAAAGCCCTCACGAGGTTTGCCTTGCTGGACTCAATGAGAAATGAGTGGCTTCTGCCCAGAGCACACTGCCAAAACAGGGGCACAGGAGAAGTGCCCACAGCTGTCAGTGTTTCTCCCTTGGAAGCACAGACACAGCCAGCTCTGCTCTTCATTTGTTACAAGCAGCGTGATGTGATCCTCCCAGGCCAGACAGGGTCAGGATGGGGTTTAAAGCTCCCTCAAGGAGGATTTTCCAAGAGAATATGAACCACAAGGAGTGCTCCAGTGGAGTCAGAGGGAAAAGCATCACCAAAGGACAGAATCACCCCAAACACAACAAACAAAACCACATTTTGTAACACCAAAACATCTCTTAACAAGTTTTGGTGACAATGTCCTGAGTGCTGGCTGTGCAGAGCTGGCCATCAGAGCAAGCTGAAAACATTTGCCAGGATGCTCCTGGTCCCCAGCAGAACACTCTGGGCTGGAGAATTCCACTCCATTTGCTGGCAATTAACAGAAAACTCAGTCCTTGAGGTGAAACAAAGAAACAAACAGAGAAACAAAGAGAGAAACAAAGAGAGAAACAAACCTTTGCGCAGCCTCCTCGTTCCTGCTCCGCCAGGTTCGGCTCCCTCACCACTCGTCCTGCTTCCTTGCCTCAAATTCCCCGTTTTTGCAGTGGATTCCACTCAGTCTCTCCCCTTGGAGAAGGGGCAGCACCTTCAGGTGCCCATCAGGCATCCCTTCGCTCTTTCCCTTCTCCTGCCCAGGCCTCCTCTCCTCGGGGATCGCAGGGATCCCCCCGCGGGTCCCTCACACCTGCGGCTCCCCTCAGGCACCTGCGGGGCGGGCGCCAGGTGCTCCCGGGGCAGCTGATTGTCCCCAGCTGGAGCCACCGAGCCGCACCTGCCCTTGGCACCTGCGGCACTCCGGGTGGGGCTTTCTGCGGGGAACTGAAGGAAACAGAAAGATTTCTCGGAGTAAAGCATTGGATTGTAACAGAGGAGGGAGAAGTTTGAAGGCAGAGAGGGAGCACAGCGTGGCTGACACGGGACTGGCACTTCCCGGCTCTCTGCGTGGAGCTCTCAAGGAAAGGCTGTGCTCATTTAGAGAACAGGTCACAGTCAAGAGATGAAATTCTAAGTAAACGATTTTGCAGACTTCCCCTTTTTTTTTTTTTTGTGTGCATTTCAGCACCCCGAGCCCTGGTTTAGGAGGTGCCAGGTGAGGTGACACTGCCCTTTGGCTCTCAGCTCACGGGGACAGTGAGACCCGCCCCAGCCAAGGGACGATGGTGATGCCCCACACACAAGGCACAGGTTGTTTCACATGTGCTCTCTTGAACCTCCTACATGGGAAATGCACCCCCATGGAGCTGATTAAAAGCCCCTGTGAGTGTGAAATCTTCTCTCTGAATAGGTTTCTACGCCACAAAGGAGCGTTTCATGCATCACATTTGAAACAGATCGGAGCCTTAAAAGCAACTTTATTCGAGTGCCATTATGAAACAGAGCTTTCATTGTCTGCCACTGAAATGCTTTGAGTCATCATCTTCCAGTAATAACTAATCCCTTGCTCGCTCTCTCTCTATCTGACAATCCATGGACAGCCCAATTGCAGGAGAGGAAAGCAGCACACCACTTTCAGAGGGTGGACTCAAACACTCAACTACAGCTAAATGCTTTTGTTTCAGAGCACAATTCACTTAAGCAAACCAATTCTGATAATCTACTTGGAGAGCAGGCTGTAATAATAAAAAGTTAAATTGCAGCGGCATTGTCTAATAAAGACAGAGTCAAACATGATTACAAAAGTCAGGAGACAAAAAATACAGTGTAATTTAAGAAACCTGACAACTCCTTATTCTCCATGTAATATCCACAGCTTACATTTTTTCTACAATTTTCATGCCAAATTTACTTCTTAGTTATTAGCATTTCTGTGCCTTGAGTGGCCTCCCAGAGAGCCCATTTCCCACCAACACAGGTACATGTGCCAAAGCCTGCCAACATGTACATCTCTATTTTATACAGAATTATGGATGGCACAGTTTTTGTGTGAAGGACTTGAGACTGGTTACCCTCACTAAGACCTGGTGAAATCTGTCCAGAACTCTACAGGGATTGAAAAAAACAAACACAACAGGAGGGGTTTTCAGAATGGCATGATGCTCCTGCACACAATTTCAGAGAGAATGTTAAACTTGACCTCTCTTAATTCTCAAGTGTTTGATTATGCAGAGTAATGACATGGGGGGCTTTTTTGTGTAGTATCTAATTGAGGCAAGAGACCTTGAAGGGAATACTTAAGAGTGAATTGACAATTAATGTAGTTCACTTTCAAGTGTTTGCTCAGCAAGATGCATTCTGAGGGTGGATCTCAACTAATGAGACAGAGGGAGCCTTTATCTACAATCATAAAAAATTAAATGCAGCTAAGATGGATGGCACATGTTCGTGAAGATAATCAGGAACTTCATACCCTGTACTTTGTCAAACCACTCTCCTGCTAATGGACAGCTGCTGCTGATACAAGAGATGTCAGATTTCCCCCAGGCTCTGAAGAAAGCTCATGTATAACTAAAAGCTTTGAAATTTATCTCCTGGAGCTGGTGGTAAAACTTGGGGTTAAGACTGTGCAAGCCTTCTCACAGACTGAGGCACATCCACAGCACATGTTCATCAAAGAGAACCAGGTATTAACATCTGCACATCAACACCAGCAGGGAGCTCACTGAAATATCTCTCTGCTCCCTCACACCCCAAGTCTTCTTTTAGGACTATATTTGAGACGATGCCACGAGCAGGAGAGATGTCACAAATCTAAAGACAACAAAGTCTGTCTCTAAACTTACACTCATATTTTCCCATTAAGATTTCTATCATGGACAGAAAAGTGGCTGAATTATCTGATGACTTCCTGTCAGGGAGTGCTGTCATTTCTCAGACATATCCAAGACATGCAAATGATTAAGAAATGATCCTGCAACTCCTCTGTGCAGTGTGTGCTTATTTCACAGCTGCAAACATTTCAATCTTCAATAAAGGGAAGGCAACAATTCCCTTCAAGTCCTGAAAGCTCTGAGCTCAGCTGTGAATTGAGTGCAGACAAAGCGTGTTGTGACACATGCAGGAAGCACTGCTTTGTAAGATTATTCTTGCCAACATGGTTGTGATAAAGAACAAGCCTTTGCCAAAAAAAAAAATAAAAGATATGTTTGTTTTCCAAATCCTTATGAAGTCCTTAGCACTCACTTGTCCCTGTACACATTGCCATAGAGCACAATTCTGATGCAAAAGGAACACCAAGCAGGGAATGAAGGGCCAGGCTTCATCCATCATAAAACAAAGCAGAACCATACTCATAGGATAATATTAAAAGTGCTATAAATAAAATTAATACCACAGGGAGTTTTAAAAAATATTTATTTTGAAAAAAATCACTCTGTACAAATTTAACATTCTCAACACGGAAGTTTTATAAAAATGCTAACACAACAGAAAGACAAGTGAAACATTAAACTGCTTTTTTTCTTAAATTACAAAGGGACAAATTCATTCCAAAGAAGCTACTGTAATTCTAAACAGTAAAGAGAACTTGATAAGATTTTGTTTTTCCTCTATTACAGACAAATACAGGTATCAAAGGATGACTTTTCCCATCCTTTTATAAACTTCCCCCCCAAACACTGTCCACAACTAAACCAAATACTCTAAATGGTTTACACTTTCACTGTACATAGTTTGTGCTCCAGGAAAAGTCAGCACAATTTGATCATCATTTTCTCAGTGCCTAACAAAATCTCACCTCTATAACATTTGGTACAAAATTGTCTGTACAAACAAACATTGCTCATGTAAATTAGAAGCAAACTTAAAAGTTAAGAGCATTAATCTGTGCCTTCCATTTGGCATTATGAAGAGAGAGTGATTAAGTAAAATTTCACTGAGTAAAACTCAGTAACTGGGATTACTGCATTTTTCTTTTTTTATTTTAGTAATTACTATTATATAAAAAATTCATATACTGCAGGTTATTAGGAACAGCAGACCCTAAATCTAACAATGCTATTTCATAGTCTTCATCATAAAATTAGATTTTTCTGCATATTATTTTTCTCTCTTCATTTTAATCTATTTGCAAAAGCTGCTGTTGCAAATCAACTGCTTAAAACAGGAGGAAACGTCTCCTCATGAAACTAAAAACATTAAAAATGCCATACTACTGTAAACACAACTAGAATGAAAACTGACAAAATGCAGTGTGACAGGTAAGCCATCGTCTGGAAAGCTTTTTTCACATTTTCTTAACACAAAATATGGCTCACACCACAAACAACAGGAGGAAATAAAAACGACCAGAAAAACAAAAATAATACAAAACAAAACAAAAAAAAAGCCCTAAACTATTGAAACTTTCAAGTCACAGCCAGGGGTGCCAGGCAGGGTCCATCCTGCAGAGGTTGTCCAGGCTGTTGGCAGCTGCCACCAGGGTGTTGACTTTGCTCTCCCCACCCTCAAACTGGGCGAGGTTGTGCAGCCGTGTCATGATGGCTGTGACAGCTTTCTGCACCAGGGACACCAGCTGCTGGCTGTCCATGTTCTCGGGCTGCCCAGCTGCTGACAGTGGAGATGAGGTGTCCTCCTGGGTTTTTTTGTGCCACGCGATGATTTCATCCCTCAGCACAGTTTTTAGGATGCCATCAACCTATATCAAGGAGAAAAATGAGATTATTAATCCAAAGAATAATCAGGTTCTATCACATTACCTATATTTTAGCCAACAGCATTTTGACAGTATTGGTGCCACACTGCAATTTCAAACTTTCCAAGGCAAGTGTGTCTTTGTGTTATTATTTCCTCTCAAGTAGTTTCTTTTCATAAAAGGTTTCCATTACAAAAACACAACACAATGATTCCTACAGAAATTAATAACATATATTGAGATATTGATACACAAATACAATTGGGTACATTCTGTTTTTAAATTACTCCACTAAATTCATGCCTTTTCTCCCACACACACCCCAAGAGAAGTCTTGGGCAAAGATTTGGAGGACTTTGAAAAGCTGGAGGGTTTTTTTGCAGTCATTACACTCTCAGGGAATATTATTTTTTGCTAAACAGGGAAAGAACACTGACTACAACATCCATACATATGTATCTAATATATATACATATACATATATAGGACAGTTCTATCCTTGGATGTACAGGAAATATCTGCAACAAATACTTTCCTGTTTTTTCTTATCACTAAGCTGAGTTACTGATATTCATCAGTATCTGTCAGCTCCCACAGTCTCAAGCCTCTAAAGGAAACTTTTACATGTCCAGCCTGAATCAAATTAAATGCATACACATAACAAATAAAACATTTCCAAAAACTTCCAGCATTCCAGCTGGCCTTTGTGATGACCTCAGGGTAAAACTTTAAAACAGATAACACATCATTCAGTTCCTACCTTCAGCAAAAAACTGCTGTTTAGTTCCTAACCTGTCACATACGAGCCTGCGAGCAATGGTGCAGAAGGCACACAAACCTTGAAGTTTGGCTGTGCAAAGCAGCGAGCCACAGCAATCATGGATGCAGTGAGGGGCCCCGAGACCCCGATGGTGGTGAGGAATTCCGAGATGTTCGGCGTGAGCCGGAAGGGAACCGGACGATTGGCGTCCAAATCGCCGGTGGCATCATTGATGTCAAAGCGGAAGTAAGCGACGTTGAGCTTGCCAGTGTCCTGGGTTTGAGAGAGAGAGATGCACAAAAGCAGTTAAAGGAGCTGGTTTTCCTTCCTGGGACCAAAAGCAGTTGGATTTTTGTGTCTGTTAATGCTGAGTTCCCACAGCACTGCAATAGCTTTTCACTCATTTAGCCAAAAGGCTTTTGAGCACCGAAGTTATAAATGAAGGCATGTCCAAAGTCAGGTAAGTATTTCTCCCAAAATGTTGTGTCCAAACCCATCACTAAATACCTGTAATGCCAGAATTAAGGAATAGATCCTTCTGGATCATGATCTGTATGGAGTCACTGCCAACAGAGCTCTGGGACAACATTCAGTGTCCAAGGCTCACTGTGGGTAAACAGCTGAGCACTTAACAGGGAGATCAAAAAATCCTAATTGCTATGCAGACTATAGCTCTCTGAGCATTAAAATGACATTGAGACTTTAATAAATACCACCTTTGCTCTTTTAAGGTGGCAAACCTCATTTTAAGTGTTTTAAGTGTTGGGTTAAAACAGAAAAATCATGATTAATAGGAGTTGCAGTTTGATGGCAACGCTCAAAAGAGAATGGTATTTGAAAAGGGGCATAGCCCTTCAAAAAAAAAAAGAGTTCTAAATTTTATTGGTCTTAGATCTGTTCGATTTAATACAGAGATATTGTGAAAGCAATCTATCTAAAAGAAGACTAAAAAGAGAGACTTATCAGTCATTTACATTAAGAGTTGCAATATCTACAAAGGACTTCACAAGGTTCTAAACTCTCCCCACAGAAGGCAGAGTTGATGTCCTTTAAAGTGCTCCCTACAGGACCTACAACCACACAGACATAAAAAGCCTGTTGACATGCACTGGTAATTATACATGTTGAACTCTGACTCCTTCCAAAAGCACAACCCAAACATCCCCCTGACCCCAGGGTGACAGCAGGAACAAACTGAGGCACACCTGGGCAATCTGCAGCATCTCGGGGTTGAGCCTGTTGAGGTGGAAGATGAACTCTGCGAAGCCGATCAGGGCCAGCTGGATGGTGAACATCTTGCGGAAGGTCCAGTAGTCCGTGGCGTTGGGGAAGGTGTGCAGGGCCCACTCCTTGAGCATGCTGCGGGGCACCATGTTGCTCTGCACCTCCTTCAGGATGTCTCTGAGAACCTGCACAGGAAAAGGGGCAGGTGGAAGAGAGGGTTTTCAATGCACTTCTTAGCAACAAATATGTCTAAAGCAACTAACAAGCTGTTTTTTAATTGCTGTGTCTCATTTTAGGAAAAGCATTTAAAAAAAAAAAGAAATCTATCAAAATATTTCATTACTATAGCATGTACTAGCCTAATTAGTTAGAAAAAGAAATATAGTTAGGATCTGGTTCTGTTACCCCAGAAAGCACGTTAGTCATGTTGACTTTAATTAAATGGTCGTTAAAGTTTCAAAAGTAAGAATTCTGAAAATAGAAACAAATGTTACATAGCACTTCCATTTTATTTTGTAACAAAGAAAGAGAGACAATTATGTCTGATACACATATTTACTGTGTATTTTCTAAAAGCTGTATTTGGAATGGGACTAGCATTTTATGTATGAATTTGCATGAACCCTAAGATAAAAAACATTAAGTAATCTTATATATCAGAACTGGTTGTTTGGTGGAGCTAACAGAAAGAGGGGCTTTGTTCTTTCTGAGTAGTTCATTTATAAGGTGAGATTGCCCAACTGTTTCTGTTTGGTTTAGATGAAATGGATCCACTAGTAATTTTAAGAGAAGCATTAGAAGAACATGGGAAGCCTGCCTCAGATACCATGCTGTAATGGCTTATGTAAATTAGGAATGCTGCTTCCCATGTTGTCACTTAATAATTTTTAAAGCACTATACAAGAGAGCAAAAAAACCAAAAAATCAATCAGCACCCTGCCTGTTTTCAGTCTCATTTACCCAAAACAACTTCCAGCAATACAAACACAGCGCTTTTTAAATAAAATCTTTCCAAGACAACCTAAAACACCAATGAGAGATAATAAAGTTCACACTGTGCAAAATCAAAAAAAAACTGCAAAAAACCCAAACGCCACCCATGCACCAGGTATCGGTATGACACATGAGAGGTGAAGCACTGGGGGGAAGGGGGCAGTGGCCAGTGCTGGGGGGAATGGGCCAGTGGCCAGCAGAGTGCAGGGAATGGGCCAGGGCACAGCACTGGGGGCCATGGGGCAGTGGCCAGCAGAGTGTGGGGAATGGGTCAGTGGTCAGCGCTATGGGGAAGGGGCCAATGGTCTAGCAGAGTGCTGGGAATGGGTCAGTGGCCAGCAGAGTGCAGGGAATGGGCCAGGGAACAGCTCTGTGGGGAATGGACCAGTGGCCAGTGATGGGGGGAATGGGCCAGGGCACAGCACTGTGGGAGTGAACCAGTGGCCAGCACTGCGGGGAAGGGGCCAGTGTCCAGCAGAGTGGTGGGAAAAGCCCTGAGGAGAGCCCCGAGGCAAGGTGCTGAGGTACCTGGTGACTGGCCTGCGTGCCCCGCGCCTGCACCGTGGCCAGCCGGTCGTAGTAGCGGGAGATGGGGTTGTCGTGCTCGATGCCCTTCTTGGCGCAGCGCTGTTTGTAGATCTCCACCAGCGACAGGGACGAGGGGTTGTCCTCCACCAGCCGCATCTGCGGGGACACGGCCACCACCCGGGGCACTGCGGAGGGGACGGGACACAGAGGGCAAAAGGAAACTGAGGAGTTCATCCAGAACCCAAACACCGACACTCCAGCCCTTGAAACGCCACCCAGAGCGTCACGGGAAGCGCATCGAGAGATCATTTTCATTGCTGTGCTCGTAATTTACGAGCTCAGGTAAAAAGGAATTACAGCAGTAACTTCTACAGGATCATGGAAGTACGTTCAACAAAAGTTCTGCATCTGATATCCAGATTATTTTATTTGACAGCAACTAATCGGTCCATAACTATTCCTGAAAGGGGAATTCCTATCACTGTGAGCATATAGTGTCCAAATATTACAAGATAAGTTCTCATATCACAGAATTCTGAAACTATATATGAAATTCAGCAGAAAAGAGAATAAAGCATTTCTTCTGTGTTATGCGGAAGACATAAAAGAAATTCAATATCCATATATCACAACTCTGGGAGGAAAGGTTTGGTTCTGTCCCTCTTCAGTTGTCTTTAAATGTTTATTCTGAAGTACATGCACCCATTTCCACACCAACAGGCCCAGTGGGCATCTCTGCCTGAAATATCCACAAGTGCACTTCATCTCATAAACTGTCAGTGCTGAAAAAGTTTTTAGCTGGAAAAACCTCAGCTCTCCACTGTCCCATGAAAACTCTTTCTTTCCCATATACAAGAGCCTAAACAATGTTACTGTTAGGTAAACTGTTTTGCACCTGCAAACTGCTTTTCTCAGATAGAGATTATTTTGGTTAGGAAAACATCTTTCTGCTACGTGCTAGGTTTTAGGTCAGCCCCTTAGAGGATGACTAGTCCACAGAACCAATGGCTTTGTGACACTTGGCACATTGCATGATCTATCTTATAAAAACCCTTCTGAAAATTAGTAAAGTGCAGATTTTCCGTCATCTCTTTCACCTTGGGTCTGTGTGGTTTTTTCTACGTGTCCGTCTACGTACTGTGACAATAAACAATTATACACAAGCACTTCTACAAACACTCCAGATCCCATGCAATCAGCTGCACTTCTCCAGAGGGGTGCTACAGCTCCAGCCAAGACTAATCACCCAGACAGATCTGAATTTACCTTCTGAACATTCAAAAAACCCCCAACACCTGTAACCTTTGAGGGCAACTTGCATTCCAAAACAACACGGCTCTGTCTCTGTTCGGTACCTGTGAAAAACAGGTGCCTCTTGGTGGTCTCCTTCCTCTTCTCCAGGCAGGGGTTGAGGAGGCGGAGGAGCTGCAGGACCCTCTCCTCGCGGCGCGACTCGGTCAGGCAGGCGTCGTTCATCACCAGGTAGGGGTAGATTTTGCCGTTGTGCCCGCGGATGTAGAGCCTGCGAGCCGCCGTGTTGTGCTTCTGCACGATCTCCACCCTGGGCATGAACCTGCCAGGACCATTGGAGGAGACCTTTAGCACTGTTTTGAACAATGGGATCTCTTTTGATTTCAATAAAAGCACTGATCTCGGGTTATGCCAACACACAGGGAAACCAAATATACTCTGAATGGTGCAGTGATCTAATGTAAAATTACTGAAGGAGGTGTCCTAGGTTACAATAGAAGTATTT
>VXAC01007364.1:0-53114 GCA_013399225.1 Rhipidura dahli
CCCCCAAAAAAAGAAAAGCTCACTCTCTTCCGTGACACTAAACTAGTTTCCTGCCAGCCCTTCCTTGCTGCTCCCAGAATACGTCCCTTATGCCTCTCCGTTCAAATGCCCGCGGTAATTACCTGCATGGATTGTGTTTCTCCTGTGTCCTAAAACATTTTATTTCTTTTTAGCTTGTCGTCCTCGCTTGGCATTAACTTTCGACAACTGCCAGCAGAGTGTGCTGTAAACGCTGTGAAAAGAACATCTTGCTTCTGGGAATTTTTTATATATATCTCCATATATATATATATATATATACACACAAACACATATATATACACATACGTATAGAAATGCAGATGAAGACATTTTAAGTGGTTCTAATACTTGCATGAGTGGTAGGTAATTCCTCCCGTCAATTAAAATACTTCTCTTGTCGCAGATCACAGAACCTCTTCCTTAAAAATTAATAACCAAGTCATACTAAACCGTCTGCTTTCAGCGAGATTGCTTTCCAGTGTTTGTATAAAGTTGGAAAAGTGCCACAGTGGAGATGTCCAAATACGTTTCACAGTCAGAGAGAAGGATCTAGAACACAAGGTATTTAATACATGAAAATGCAAATCGTAACCCCAGCCTACAGGAAGCAGCTTATGCAATTATACAGTATGAGCATACGATTGGACTTACTTACTGACAGTGGAGTTCCACACAGATTAATAAACACTGTAGAAATAAGTCAAATTAAAAAAAAAAAAAAATTGGAGAAAAATGTTCACTAGGTATCTTGGAAATGGAAATGTTTGCTGGAAAAGCCAACACACGTATGTTTGGATTACTTATGCTATTCTGGTGTCAGACTCTTCCTTGTTTTGCAGGAGCAGACATTTAGGGAGGAGTGAACTTCTGAGTTGTGCTTGTAGGGTAACAAATAATTCTGTATCATTCATAAACCAAAACTGCCTTAAAGCAAAGCCAAGTTTGAGACCCTGTGTAAGGGTTTTAAAGGCAAAAGGACATTATTGTTATGCAATCAAACTGGAATTAGGATTAAAAGAAAATCAGAATACATAAACAAAAGCAAATTCAGAGGCAAGGCATTCAAATAAAATTGGCTGTGGGCCGCAACTATCTATGCAATACAGTTAGTGTTCTATTAAGTAAAACATGTATGTTTTAGGAACATACACTAGAGGTTTTTGGTTTTTTTCTTTTTCTCAGGGGCAGTCTGAAGGGGCAGTCAGAGCAGAGTATTCTCCCCATCTCTGCTTCTGACCAGAATGAATCAAATACAATGCTCCTAATTTTCACGGCCAAGAGAAGGTAGTAAAACTAATAGTTGTATATTAGCAAGGAGGTACAAACTATCTCATATGCGTTGCTCTGATCATGCATTAATATTTGTGCTTAATATTAAATACATGCAGCTTAATGTGTGCACACAAGTTAATAATTATGATGGTATCTGTGTTTTAAACAGTTTTTCAGGTTCTGTATGCCAAGTAATACCAAGTATTGGCTGCTGGTAGCCATGTAATAAAAGGTAGACTGTCATTAATTGTCAAGCACAGATGTGCATTATTTCATAGCCACAGAGACCATCATCAATGAGGAGTTGAGCGCAGGGTGGCAGCTGAGCAATGCTTCACAATTCACCACTCCCATGGAGGAAATGGTGAGCAGCAAGACTCGAGTATTTGCTGACTGTGCAGAGCCTTTGTAAGTTAGCAGGGGTGAGGGTCATCTGTAAAGAATTGTGGGTGATTAGGCAGTAAAAAAAGTAGATTAAATACAGAGTAGATAAATGCAAGGTGATGTGTGTGCAGAAACCTAGTCATAACTTTACAGAAAAGGTAGGAATACCTGAACTGGTTGCTACCACTCAGGAATGAGACTTTCAGTATATATGCCTTGCATGAACACCATCTTGGTGTTTGGAAAAAGCAAGGCACATTTCAAGGAAAGGGACAGATAACAAAACAGGGAACACATTTATGGCACTCCAGAAATCTGTGGTGAGTTCGCGCCATGAGCACTGTTCCCTGTTGTGTTTCCTGCTTCTTAAAAAGAAAATGCTGGAACTAGAAAAGAATAACAAGGATGCTCAGCTGTCTGACTCTGTGTCCCTTGAAAGGGACAATTGAGGCTTGGAGTTGTCTCCGAAGAGGGAGGATGCTTGAGGCTCCTCACATTCTAAGTAACCTGTAGAGGGTGGATGCCAGCTGACTTTTTGAGTACAAACCATCAGATTTGTGGTAGCGGGAGCCCAAGTCTAAACAAGATGAGATGGTTCTTCGTTCAGTGCCTTTCTGAATGATATGCTGGGTGCAGGGTGTTTCTATGGGGTGCAGGGAAGATGGGCCAAGTATTTGGAAGAGGACTGTGTTGAGAGTTAATGAATGAACACCCCCTCATGCTCAGGAAATTCCCAGAGTTGAAAGCAGTTGGAAGCTGTGGGAGTGTTGCAGAGAAGATATCATATATTTGCCTTGCTTTTCCTCTTCCTTTGACGTTGGCTTGTGGCCTGTGCTGGAAACAGGATGTTGGACTGAATGGGTTCTTCATCCAAGGCAGTATACCTCTTCCTCTGTATTTGTGGAGGATCATGCTGAAACACCTGGAGTCACATAATAGCAAAAAGCCTGCATGATGGAGTTTTTCTAACCAAATACACTGTTCATTTAGACCAAGATTTACTTACAGAGCAGCTGCTGGGCATATATTTCTATTTTCTCTCATGATATACTTCTTTCTCTGTGTCCTCAAAATCTTAGCAGCAATATGCATACAGCTGCATTGCAGTTGCATATCTACAACCAAACCATCCTTCTGTCTTTCCTCAGAAGAAAATACTCGTTCCGTGAGAAACAGGCCTAACAGTCTTACTTTTTTCTATGAGTTTGTCTTTTGAAGGAGCAGCTGTGGGCAAAAATCTCTTTGCTCCTTCCCCCCACCTCTCTCCTACCTATTCCTCTCCCTCTGTTGGATGGTTCATGTGGTAGCATCAATTTTAGCCATGTTCGAATCCAGTAGCCAGAAGCTGACTGTCCAATACAGACAGGGTGTTGGGTCACTGCCTCTGAGCATGACTAAGGCATTGGATTTTGTCCAGTGATTTCAGATGCTTTTCGAATGGGAGATAATAGTTCAATTGCATTCTTAGGAGTGTAGGGCAAAAATAGCGTGCTCTTTGTGATTTTGTTTCCATCATATTTTAGTTTGATACACCCATTTCTCGTGTTACCTTAAATAAATAAATGGAGAAATATTGCTGGCTTCTTGGTGAAAAAAAACCCCCATGTGACCTGTGAAAAACAAAGTAAACTTGTTAACACCAGACAGTGCACCTGCTTGGATATGTATGTTTTCTTTCTGAATTCACCTATGCCGTAGCTCATGGATCAGGGATACACAGTGAATCATCCTGTTGAACAGAACAGGACATGCAGACTAAATTAAGTTTGTCATCTCTCTGAGATTTTCTCCTTTGCTCGCTACCTGTAGGAGAGGATTTTCATAGTAATGTGGCCTGTCTTCACACTCCATTTATCATACCCCAGTTGATGTATGTAATCTTGGTTGAACAGATAGGTAATGGAGTAAACACATAAAGTGTTGAATGCCTAAGCAACACATCTGAAACAAACAGGTAGGCAAGAATCAAAGTGCAACTGTTTAGAGACAAAAATTGGCATTCTTCTCTGGCAGGAGATGTTAATGCAAGTTTGTTATCATTTTCTTGTTAAAGGAGATGACAGAATGTGAAATTATAATGTAAATATCTTTTATTTGCTAGCATTGTACATGACTTTTCTGTTTTATTCCTGAATAGGGCTTTAATATGTTGGCTTTTAGTATCAATAGAAAATATTTGTTTCATATCTGTGAACAGGAAAGTGTTGATGGCCACATCATGAAAAAATGCTGTTTACTGTTTCAGAGATTGTTACAAAGCTGACTGCACACTTTTGCTGTTGATTGACAATCCAGAAAGAGAAATCCTCTTTTAGCATTTTACCAGAAAAAGTTATCTTTCTCTTCCATGCACATAAAGAGTGGGAAACTTTGGCAAAACAGCAAATAAGTTCTGTAACTGTGGCATGGCAGCCTTTGGTGATTTCATATCTTCAATACAAAGGACAAAAAATACTATAGGAAAACATTTTTTTTCTGAAGCTAAGGTAGTAGGTTATTTTTCTTGCCCCACTAGTGGCTGGGAGAGGAGATTTTATAGAAATGGGTTTGAAGACCTGGCTCAGCTGTCATAAAGTTGAGCTACTCAGGTTTTGGGGCCTTTTTTCCAAACATGCAAGGCTTGTCATGTGTAAGAATATTTGCATATGATGTAAAAGGGATCTATATATTGACAGATTTATCCTCCATCCTAGTCTTTCTATGTGGATAGTTACTTAATCTGTGCAAGAACCTTTCCTGTAGCAACTTAGAAACATTAAGAAACTTTGCCGAATGTTTTAGTCACTTTTTTGTCCTATTAAGAGAATCTTGGGCATTTCTGAGACAGAAAATAAGTATATCATCTATTATAATAGTCTCCAAGACATGAGCTTTAGTTGTGTTGATGATGAAAGGCTGAGTATTCTGGGGAAAAGTTCAAAATTCAGGCCTTGCCGAAGTATTTACGGAGATGGGGAACGTAAGTATTTAAAAGAAATTCTTCACATTTCCACTTTATATTGTGCAGTGTGTTATACTTTATTTTTTTTTTCCCAAGCCATAGAATAAAGAGATTTTTTAAATACTACTTCCAACTCAGCCTGACTTGTTCCTGTGTGCAGAGTACCTGGAGTGGAAAACCATAACATAGCTGACAAAGTCTGCTGTAGCAAGAAAATCATGTCCCAGTTGCCAGGGTTTAAGCAAGATGTACCTCTTCTGGTCCTTGCAAATCTCTGCAAAACATTTTGGTGCCATTTTCCACAGGTTTGGTCAGATCTCTCTTGCCATTTTGTTTTCCCAGTGTAAGCTGCAAACATAGGATGAGTTCATCTCATGGTGCTGCCCATATGCACCTCCAGGCCCCAGTTCTGCCCTTCAGGACAGACACCACCAGGAGCCGTGACCAGTTCAGCTCAGAGAAGCAGGACAAGGAAAATGTGCAACTGATCTTGGAGACTTTACATTCTAGGTTCACACCAAACTACCTGTGAGAGAAATACAGAGCCAGTGTATGGCTTAAGCCCTCTAGGAATGCAGGACCAGTGAGAGGTGCTTCTGAGGGACTGTGTCATCCACAGAATTTGAATCTTGAACATAATCTGAGTGTATCCTCTTAACATGACCAGAAAATAGTTTCTGATCAAGGTCTTGGGGCCTGGATTACTTCAGTTAGTTGATTTTGTTGTTTTAGTTTTGATTGCTTTTTTCCCCCCTCAGTGTGAAGACTTGGCTTTGCTTTGCTAGAAAGAGGAGCAGTGACCATAGCAATTTAACAGATGATGTTAACTGATTTCTCACTTGGAACAGGGAAGAACGGATTCCAAAGGTTTTAGTACCTCTGATTAAGTCAAAACTGTTTATGAGTGAAAGAAAATAAAAAGAATTCATGATGCCTGTCATTCCTTTCTTACAGGTTTGACATATACTACGTTCCTCTTTTACTTCCACTTCATCCAAATGTTTCTGGCTAAGCTGTCCAAATCAAACTTTTTTAGAATTTGTTCTCTTTGTAGCATAGGTACAGCTTTGCCATTTACTGGAAGCCTCTTTTTTTTCCTTGAAAGGCCACGATATGCCTAAAGCATGGGAAGTAGTTCATGAAGAAAAATAAGAGAGGAGAAAAAAAGAGGTTTTTCTCTTCCTGACTAGATTTGTAATCTAGTTAAGTGATTTCAGAATCTAGTTAGTGACCTAGTGACATGACAATTGTATTGCAATTACAAGACTCCACTTTCTTGATTTTTGCTCAGCAGGAGTTTTCTTTACAGCAGTGGCCAACAGTTTCCAGTTTTCAGCATCCTCTTTGAATTTGGAGGCAATGAAGCTGTACACCACTGATTGGAAGCATCCTCACCCGTTTAGGAAAGCATCCTGTCTAGCACCTGACTATTCCCTGACCAAAGACCTGACACACTCAGTTGCCAGCCATTGCAACTGATGTACCACCGGAACAGTCCCATGCCAGGAGGGATATGTTACTTGTTCATTAGTCTGCAGGTGCTCTAAGTCTCTCTAGGGTGTGTCAGCGTGGTTAAACTCAACCAGCTTGGATTTTCATCTGTCCAAGTATGGATCTTCCTCAAGTCTCTTTTTTTTCACTTCTTGTTTTTCTGGTTTTGGGGGTGCATTTGTTTTTCTGAGTGTTGCACATTTTCCTAATTTATGTTTGAGATATCTTTGTTAGTTTCAATTTGTTGTTCTGAGTGTTGCACATTTTCCTAGTTTATGTTTGAGGTATTTTTATTAGTTTCGACTTTTTTTTTTGTTCCTTCTCTTTTCTGAGAAAGCAAGAAAAGCAGAGTTGGTGAAGTCCCAGCAACATTTCACAGATTCATTAAGGTTTACCTTGGTGTCTGCCAAAATCTGAAAGTGCCTGTACAAATAACCCCAAGCATCCATAGTCTTGGACTGTTTATCTGCACTAGTCACCCAGTCTCTTCTCTGAGCAATGTAATTTCTCATGGTACATTCAAAAGTATTGGAATGTGCTATCCCAATGCCTTTATTTTCTGTGTGTGTGCCTCCTGTTGTCCACAGAAATGACCTTCTGGAACATTTTAGTGCTGTGTAGCACAACTTCAGTTTCTTCTCTAATACACGGATAATTGGAATACTTTCCTTGTTTGTTTCATCATTCCATTAATTGACTTCATACTGTGAAATTTGCTTCCTTGCTCTTTCTTACTTTTCCCAAAGTGATTGCTCAGAACTGCACACTGCAGTAATCTCCTATTACAACATAAAATTGTTTTAACTGAGGCAGAATCCTGATTGCAAATTTCCTCATACGGAAAAAGTATTCTTCCTAATCTGCTTCTGTAAAGACTATTTCCATCTATCCCTTACCTTTGATGGTTTCTCATGCTATACCTCTCATATAGCCTAACCAAAGCTAACTTGACTTGACATAATTTCCTCAAACATTCCCACCTAGTGCTTACGTTCTGATTATGTTTTATGTGTAATGACTATCAGGCATTAGTTTCTGTGTTTGAGTAATTTCCATACTTAACCATCTTAAGAAAAGTTATGGCTAAAGGGAAGGTGTACATGATCCATGATTGCTTCAGAGAACTGCAATAGACCTGTAAAGATCAGTAAATCATGACTCACTTTTACAGTAGCCACATTGCTTCCTTCTTAACAGATTGTCTTCATGCAGCTGTAAGTTAATTCTGTCCTCTGTTAGAGTTTTTGCTAAGTTCACTGGTATGGAGACCAAATTTACTGCTCTATCATTTTTTGTATCCTTTCTGAGGGTTTTCTTGCCCATTTTGAAAATGGCAAATAAAGGAATTACTTTGCTCTAAGCTGCATGAAATGTTAAAATATTTTTATTTTAAAGTGTACAGTTTTTGGTGAATAAGCAAGATAAAACCTTGCAGTTGCATCCGTTTGGCTGATATAGAATGAATCATGTACAGCACATTCATGTGCATATTTTAATAAACTTTCTGGGTACCGTATTGGCATGAGAGAGCAGATACATTAAAAGCTTACCATAAAAGGTTTAATTAACATCCGTAATAATGACCACAAGAGGGTGCTCTTAATTACTGTTCCGTGAATGCCGTTGGACTTAAGTCCTCAGAGCCAATGGGACAACTAATTTTAACACTTGTAAAAAAATCAAGTGAATTAGTCATAAGTGGAATCTACCTAAGGTATTTGAAACCAGCCGTAATGCCTGGTTGTAGAATCCCCACCCAAATACACTTTCCTCTAACTTGAAGCTAAACTAGACAATATCTTCAGCTTCCCTTTCACGTGTGTTTTTTGCATTAACACAGCTGAAAGAACAGCAAGAATTTTCGTTTACTTTAGTTACGACTCTCACACCTAGAGAGCACATAATAAAACGTTTTGTATTTGACACAAAAGTCAATTTCCAAATGAAAAGACGCCCAGATGTTTTCCAAAAAAGAAAAAGAATGTCGGTGTTTTGCACTGCAAGTACTTCAGCCGGGTTTATGCACTGAACGACCTACTGCAAAAGGGCTTGATTTGGCTTTACATCTTGTTAGTAATTTAATCAGTAAAGCTGGACAATTAACTTGCTGCTCCGTCTTGAAAGACACCTCGTTTTCCACTCCCAGAATCTGTCATTTTTTGTGAGCTTTATGCGTCTGTTTCTGTGTGTGGGAAATGAGAGCGTATTCATCCCAGTTTTAAAATGCCACTTAAATTCCTGACAGAGTGGATGCGATGTTAGAGTGCCACTTCCCATGAAGTGGCGCTTCCCACTTGACGGCCAGTTAGTGGAGTACTTGTGTTAAACATCATTCAATATACAGGTAAGCCACTTCGTTTCAAATGCGGCGATCACACTGCTGTATTTGCGCACACATCACTAATCTTTTGTGGCAGTTTGTGCTGAAACCATAACAACTTCCAAGCAGACCACCCACCTTGCAGTGCAGGAATGCATTTTGCACAATTGACAGACCTTTGGGTTGTTTCCTTTCTCTCTTTTTTTTTTTCTTTCTTCTTTTTTCTTTTTAGATACTGTTCCTCTGAATCTGTCGCTCATAGAACAATACATTCAAATAATGGCAGCAACATTCAGTTTTCTGTGCGTTCATGCTGCTAACAAAAGATCAAGACTAAAAGAAGAGATTTTTGCCTCTGTAGAAGTTGAAACTGATGAGACTTACTCCCGCTGTAAGTCACACTGTGATTTTGAATGAGACAGCCGGCTTCTGGCTGGTTCTTCCCTCCGCTTCTGTAAAACTGAAAGGAGGCAGCCCTGAGAGGACAGCAGCTGAGGTGAAAGCTGCTGCACTGCTGAATTAACCCAAATGGTAGCTATATCACTCTGGAGTCAGAAGTCCATGGCTTGTCTGTGCTTTAGAACTGCCACCCATCATGGCAATGCAGTGCAGGCTCTGTCCCATCCTTACCAGGGAGTTTCCAGCAGCACTGGGGTGCCTGTGCTGGGACCTATGCTGGATCCATATGGGGTGCCTGTGGCTGTGGTTGTGCTAGGGATAATCAGCGCAGAGTCGCTCTGCCGTGTTAGAGGCGGCTCTGCTGACATGATGCTACTCCAAAATGCCCATTCATTCCTCCAGATCAGTACTCTATGTCTATTTTGGCTCTTGTTTTTTGAAGCATATTTCCCAGACCTTCCTACTAACATTTAAAAAGACAGGTCTTTAAGGCAAACAGATGAGCAAAGTGCATCTTTTCTGTGCATGCCACACAGTGTATCCGTCTGTAACTTTCAGTCAGCACAGAAGTCTTGCAGAAGTCATGGGCACAAAATTCAGTGTACTTCAGCTGCTAGTGATGTCTCCTCAGTGACTTCTGTGTTGGGAGTGAAGACAGCTGCTGGCAAGACAGTACAAGACCACACAATAGATCAGGGGCACAGTTCTAGCAAAAATCTCTGGATACCTGTCAGGAGCAAGGAACCAGTCAATTAAACAGAGCCTGCACTGGGTGTTCTCCTGCTGGCTCACAGGACCCTAAAGCACTTGAAATCCTTACATTAAAATCACAGAACCACAGAATGGGTCAGGTTGCAAGGGAGCAACTTTGTCTTGTCAGGCAGGGTCATCCCAGAGCATATGGCATGGGATCCAGACAGTTCCTGAATATCTCCAGTGAGGGAGACACCACAACCTTCTATCATCCTCTGTAGAAAGTGGCTCCATGGTGGATTGTCATGCATCATTTGTCTTTCCTCATATACCAGCTCAGTTGGTTAGCAGTGTGTAGTCCAGCTGATGAGGAGACGTAAACAACCACCTAGGGTGAGTTTAATGTGACTTTAAAGTGTAGCCTTTCTTGAATTTTGGAGACCTCAGTATAAGGAGAGTATCTCTAGGACCCAAATCCCTGATCAAGTCTACTTTTTCTGTGCAGAAGTTTTGTCCAGGCTAAAAAACAGTATCTGGGCTGTTTTTCCAGCATTTGTGAGTGTCTGGTAGACTGCTGGAAGAGTAATGCTGTGTAATGCAGCAATAATTTCCAAGGGCACAAGTCAATATGCACGCGTCCTGAAAGGCAACCACAACGTGTGCAGATCTATTTTTTCTGGTACAACCAGTGAATCCAAAATTACCTAGAAGCTGCAAAACCTTGGTTCATGATTTCTGTGGGTCAGCTGCTTGTGTTCAGACAGTCCTTTGCGTTCTTGGCACACACGTGAAGTCTTCCAGTGTGTGCTAAGTAAATCTGGGGTTCATATGTAGCGCTCACTGCGGAACTGCTGCACAACAGAAATGCCCTGAGACATCATCTGGTAGAAATACGGGAGCCTTATAAAAAAGTGTTAGTGATTATTACATTGTTACTCCCAACTGAGAGTCCTACTGAGGATGAAAAAAATCCCGTGTCAGATTTCTGCTTGAGGCATTTTGTCTCCAGCCACAACCATGTAAAGAATCTTTCACAAGATAACAACATTTGACCACCATTGTGAGACTGCAGTCTACACATTGCTAGATCAGTTTGAATTACTTCTGGGCCCTCCAGCTGCACAGGAAGAGTAAGTGATTTGAGTTTCTTCATTGCAAAAGGACACAGCAAATGTACCTTGGTTTGCCTGCTTGAGTAGTTAGATCTGGCCCATCTGAGTACATTCATTGCTAAAGAATTGTGAATTTGTTTAGTAAATACCTGAGATATGCCAGAAACTGGGGAAATAAGAAAGACAGAAGAAGAGGGGCATGCTTTGAATTGCTTTCATGCTTACAGTTTTCAGTTGGTGAAGAAGCACATGGATAGCATCTCCACATTCCTCAAAGCCCTGTCAGAGGTCTATTCTGCTTCCTAAGGTTTACTGGTAGTGACAGAAGATGCTGTTCAGGGCTTGTCAGTGTTGTAATAATTTACGCTTCCTTTCCCTTCCACCAGGAAGAGCAAATTACAGACAGAAGGGGGAGAAAGAGAGATAGAAAAATAATATTGTTGTAATTACTGAGAAGGTGGAGATTTTATGAGGGGATTCAGCTAAGGCTGCAGATCTCACTCTCACGTGCATACCATACTTCTCTTGTTAGCTCCAACAAGTGTCTCTCTAAAGTGATGATTTTGCTCACTTCTTGCAGCCATGCAAAAATTCAGGCTTCTCATCAAAGCTGGTCCTTTAAACTGTCCATAGGACTGTTACCTGGAGTCCATGGGAGACTACTACAGATGATTTGGTTTTCTGTCTTTGGAAGGGATGAATCACAGGAGCTGCCTGTTTCTCTCCCTTAGGGGTAAGGTGAACCACTTTCCACTGTCCGCCTAATTCCATGTAGGACAACAGGCAAATTGCCAGTTCCCACCTTTTCTGTCTGGGCCACAGTTCCTCAGGGCAGTGGAAATGGTGCTGTAGAGTTGGTGTACCTGTACCCGGCATAATGTGTCACTGTGCTTGGGGAGAACTGGTAGTGATGTTTTTGTTTAAAGAGTAATTAGACACAAGAGAGATAGCTTATGTTTTCTTTAAAACTTTCAAGTATTCCCCAGAGGGCACCACATGAAGGCTGCTACTTGCAGTGTCCCAGGGATGATTTTTCATGGCTTTCTGCCCTTACCATGGACAAGGCAACACCTGTGACGTTTGTGGGAATCACTACTACAGATAATTCCTCAATGAGGCAGTCAGAAAAGTGTCTGAAGCTGCTTCCATGTATGTGCCAGGTACAGCTCCTCCCTCATGCAGACCCTTTCCTGTACTGCAGGGCAGGCTATGTGAGTCAGGCAGGTGATGGCTGAGCAACAAACCACCCATATAGTCTGTGAGTCCCTATCACAATCACTCATGGAATATGTTGCTCCCCTGTCAATAGAACATACATTTTTGATTAAACATGGATGGTGAGTTCTGTCTTACGAGGCTGGTCGTGCTGGATGGAATATGGTTCCCAAAATCTGTGTCAGGAGACGTCTCTGGAAGTGTTCAATACAAGCCTGTGTGCCCAGTGGGGCTCACTACAATGCTATGTTAGGTAGTTCAGGCCCTCCTCTGCTTGAGTGCTTGATATCTTCAAGGACAGAGATCCCACCACCTTTCTGTAGCTTGTTCCAGGGCTGCACTGCTCTCAAGGAAAGTTTTCTCCTCACATCCAAACCCTTTGTGCCCCTTCTGCAGGACCTTCTGCCCTGTCACTGGTCACCTCTGAGAAGGGTCTGGCTTTACCTTCCCTGTAATGCCCTATAGCCTGTGGGAGACTGTGGCCAGGACCCTCCTCAGCTGTGTCCTTTCCATGCTAAGCAAAATATGTTTTGCAAAATGGATTGAGCTGAGAGCATCTCTTCAACACAGTCAAGAATAAATTAACCTCCAGTCAGCTGGCAGCAGGTAATGTGAAGGCAGGGCATATTTTTTTTAGAAGGCACGAGGCAATGTGCTGATTGGAAGTTGCCATGGCCAGTTTTCAGTGACAGCAGTAATTAATAATGCACAGGGATAAAGTGGGGCAACAAGAATAAACAGGCAACAAATGAAACTAGCAGACAGCATCTTCACATTCAGCCAGAGGATGAATTTCTTCTCACACAGTCCAGCTGTGTGTAGTTCTCAGTGAATGGTTCGCCATGGTTGGCTGTCCCAGGAGAGGGTCTCATGCTCTTCCTTACTGTTTTCTGGGTCCTCCTGATGACAGCAATATTTGCTTTGCTGGATTTTGTCTTTTCCTGTTACTTTGTCCATCTATTTCTGTGAATTTATCTTGTGGGTTTTAAATCCAGGCAAGACTGCTGGATCTACAACGACTAGCAGTAATGGGTCACACAGCTGGATGGCGTGTGGTAAAAAGAAATTAATCCTCTGGCTGAATTTTGTGAAGCTGCCATCTGCTGGTGTCATTTGTTGTTTCTTTATTCTTGTACTGAGAGACACATGAGTACTTTCTGCCTGTTGACCTTCTCCTTGCCTCTCAGTGCTGAGGGGATCTGCTTTCATGCTGATCATCTCTTTTCTAGACCACTATGTCTTCATATAGTTGGCTGTTTCTTGCTTCTCATTATCCTCCCAATATGTCTGTTCTTTTCCAGTTCTTCCATCTCCTTTCTGAGCCAGGGAGATAAAGGTTAAACATTACTCCATTGGCAGTGTGAGAGGCATGTGAAAGAGGAGATTTAAAAGGGTGTTTGGATATGTTTAGCAAGGAAGAAAGAACTGGATGTTTGCTGATTGTTTATGTAAGGTTTTCTCTGGTTGTTTGAAGGCTTCTCAGTGATATAGACAAAAATTATGACCTGTAAGAGACTTTACCAGCAGCACTATCACCTTATCCTTTTTCTAGGCCCTGGTGCTTTAGGCATCTTCAGTGAAGGTCCCAGTGGTGGTGTGACCATTTCCACACTGCCTAATTTTCTGTCTGCTGAGATGCACTTGGAAACAGAGACAGTCCCTCCCCCTGCCCCAAGGAGGATAATTGTATTATGAGAGCACTTTTGAAGAAAAATCGCTCCTTTAATTTAATTTCCCTCTTTTCTTTCCTGCCTACAATGGTCAAAAGATACTGCTGAAGATGGCTTCTGACAACTCGCTCACTTGCCACTGGGAGAGTAACACAGACGGCCCCACAGATGTATGTGGAGTTGTTTCACATATTTCATTACCAGGGCCAGTTTCAGAGTCCAGACTGATCCCATGTTGTGGGAATGGCTTTGTCAGGTCCAGGTGTTGAGAGGATGCAGGATGTGTCGGTGGTGGCCTCTAAGGCAGGGACGCCCGCAGAGCTACTCTGCAGTGGGACTTGGAAAACTGGAAAGTAGAAGAGGCCCTAGAGGTGATGTGACCCATGAAGTGAGGCTGCTACAGAAACATCTGGCAGGAGAAGAGGGTTCTTGCAGCAGCTTGCAATGGACCCTGGAGGCCCCACAACAGGTAACAAACACTGGAGTCATTCCCCCTGCAAGCAGTTTCATGTGAGAGGGTCACAACAGAATCCTCAAGCCCTGAAAGCAATTCAGGTCAAGGTAATACCACAGTTATTAAAGCAGCTTAATCTGTCAGTTTTACTGTTAGAAAGTGGCTTCTCAGACATCCCTGGAAGAAATGGAGCTATTTCATTTTTGGAGTTGCCTTCTGCAAAGGAAATCACTGAGGGGAACCCGCTGTGTTTCGGCAGAAGTGTTAAGATTCAGCTCAGGCTGAAAAGCACTCTGCTTTTAGACAGGTGAAGACTGGCAGGATTTTCTATCTGCTTTCAGCATTCCTTAAATGTTTGTAAATACACTGTTTTGGACTTGGCCTAGGAGTTAGCCCCCATTTTTGCTGGCACAGCCCAGAACTCAGAAGCTTATTGTGTGAGGCTTGTGGCACTCAGAGCAAGAGCTGCTCTTTGTGCAGATGTGTCTGTCCTAAAGTAAGCCATGGGCACTCAGGGGGAGCAGCAGGAGAACAGATGAAGGAGTAGCCTGTAATTTTCTACAAGGAGTGTTATGCTAGTAAGATGCCCTGTGCTTTTTACAGAATTATCCTCTCTTGCTGTAAGAATATTTTCTCCTTCAAAGTCATAAAATACTGCTGACGAGAAAAACCTCTGCTTGAAGAATAGCTCAGAAAGCAGCAAAGAGGAAATTTTTATCTAAACCATTCTTTCAAACCATTGTTTCTGGTGTCTTTGCCCAGGAGCTACCCCCACAGGTCAAAGTACAGCCATTATGGTGACACTTTAGGTACACATACAACAATAGGGCAGCTCTGTAGTGCAATGAGATATGCATCTCCTGCGATAAGAGAAGACTTGACAGGTATGCATGCTGCTTTGGCCTTAAATCCCAGGGACCTGTCCTTCCCCATCCCCCAATTTAGCTTAATGACCCGAAACTTTGCCTAAATACAAGCTCCGTGCTTTCCTTTAACTTCCACCAAATCCTGAAGGGAATCCTCTACATATGAGAGCTTCTTCCAGTGGCTGCATATCAAAGGAAGTGTTTTAACAAACACAAAGGGTGGGCAGAGGTTTTGTGCTCCCTTGTTATTCCTTGCAGCAAATGCATGTCCACTGGGGGAATCAAGTTGTTTTCTTGATCAAGAAGTCATTGGAGATTAACCTTCTTTCAAAGTCCTGGCAGGACAAAGCTACTTCTCCTGGCAACAACTGATATACGTGCCACGAGATGAAACACTGGGGGTAGGTGGCATCCAGACTCTCAGGGCTGGAGGAAAGCTGACTGGTGCAGGGTGATATCATTCATAGAGCCTCTGTGACTGTGTGGGTATCTGTCTGACCGTGTGTGGTAACAGTTCTGCCACCGTTTTTCAGTCCCTGAAGATTGCTGGGGTGGAGGAAGGGAGAATCAGCCCCACTTTTTAGGGTACGGGTGTTTTATAGTGTGGCAGGACCTGGCCAGACTATACCACCACCATTGCTTCTGTGTGGTGTCCCTCACTGTGCCACTGCTTTGGCTCAGACACTCCCAGACAATACCCAGGCCTGGGAGCACCTTTGGGAAACTCCTGTAACAATCCTCACATATATCCCTTCAAAGTCAGACCCATTTTAATCACACATAAGGTCCCACTCACACAAGTGACCCACCAGACTATCTGAATTTCTAGCCCTTGGGCAGTGCCCTTCCTTCCACTGACTGAAGCCTAGCCCTAAGCAGCAACGCTGTCAAAACAGATATTGTTAGTGTTTACACACAGTTAGGTGAGAGGTTATTGGGAGGGGTACCCTGAAGCCAGCATCACGCAGGAGCTAGGACATTCCTGCCAGGGCTGTTGGGAGCAGACCTACACCAGCGTGTTGGTAACACTGGAACAGCATGGCCTGCTGGGTGCATCCTCAGGGGCTATACCCTGGCCTTGGCTGACAGTGCCTGTCCCTGCTACCTCCCAGGCTGCTGTGCATCTCCAGGGCTTTAGCCACCAAAGAGAAGTCTGGAGGTTTCATGCTCTTGCCCAGGTAAGGACAGCTGGGGTGACATCTGTAGATGTGAGAGTTGCCATGCAAACGATCCAGCTCCCCCCCACCCCAGACAGCTTCAGCTCTTCTGCTGTGCAGCCCAGCTCTTGGGAATATGCAGGAATCTAAGGATAAGTTACTGATAGTGAAAACAGGCTTGTCTGTACTGGCAGTCTGTTGGCAGCCCCAACAGCCCCTTAGATTTCAGGAATGGCACTGTGCAGGACTGGTCCATGGTGGGTGCTGCTGGCTGCTCGGGAAGGCACAGATACTCTTTAGCTGAGTCCAGCAAAGAGAATGGAGCTGGAAACTAAGGAGAGAGGGAATTCGGGCCAGCAAGGAAGAAAAAGGGCCAAGAAGGGTATTTATTTCTTTAATATTCTGCTCTTTGCTCCTGGTGAGAAAAACATTCGTAAGAGTCCTTCTGCCACGCTGGTGCAGCCAGGTCTTCATCACAGCATCCATGAAGGAGAAGCAGACAGTTCTCAACCTGTCTGATTGCTGCTGTGGGCATGATTTGTACTTGCTTCATTTTTGCCTGTCTCATTGCTTCATGGTTCATTTGGCTGAACTCTTCATACAAAATAACACGTTAGACAGGCTCTGTACTGGGAGTATTATGGGAAGGCAGTAGTTGTCTGTGGAAGGGATGGGCAAAGGGACTCTGCTTTCAGCATCCATACTGACTGCCTACGAAGCAATTGTGCTTGTTTGCCTTGTCAACCCGTTTAATAGTATAATAATAATGTTTCAAGTCAAAGAAACACACCTATGAAACCAAATCTTTCTGGCCAGTGGCTCTGCCCACAAGCTTCCTGCACTGTGTCCTACCAGCTTATTCCAACTTTTTGCTTCATGTTAACAAGAAAGAGTGAGACTAGCAGCTGCCTGATATTTTAGTTGAAAAAACTGAGATAGAAATGAGTGGAAGAGTTATTTCCCTTCCAGGCTTTCATTTTTTGTCCCCTTCCAGCAGTGCTGTTAAGTGGGTTAACACATGTAACAAACCAAACGATGAGTGGCTTCTTCTTTTTTAAAAAAGCACCGGCAGGTGCCTCATCTGCAGGAGGGCACAGAAATACGTGGGTGAGGTTGAGGGAAGGGGTAAGGCCTGGGTGAAGGAAGGCATGGACCACAAGGGCTAGGAGATAAGGCCTCTCCAGCAGTAACTTTCCTCTCCTGGACACAGTTACTCCCTGGGCAGCCCAAAGTGGCTCCAAAGGCCAGGTTAATTTGCGGCCACCTCGCAGTTGGCGGACTGTAGAGGGGCTGGGGGGAATGGCACTGCCCCACACCACCCTGGTGCACCCTTGTCCTGCCCCACTACCAACATCTGGGACAGGGGCACTGGTGTGGGAGGCAGCCCCAGCATGTGCCTCCCTGTCTTGGTTGAGCCTGCTGCCAAGGAGGCTCAGGACAGGCTCTTCTGGTGGCAGAACAAGATGCAAAAGGCCACCACAGAAAGCGGGGACTGGAGCTAGAAAAAGAACGGCAGAGGACAAACAACTTCATTTTTTTTAGTGCTGTTAGTGGAAAAAGTGGGCTGGGGTCTTTTAAACTTGTATCTCATGTCCGGCATCTCATTAAGTTCTGGCTCTGAAAGCCTCACAGCAAACAGTGGTAGTGGCTGAGTGAGAGAACTCAGACCCCTGCTGAGTTCACAGACATGCAAAATAGGCCCTCTTTCAATTACTCCAAAGGGTATGAAGCTCAGAAATGCTTTGTCCCCAAATCAAACAACTGTAAAATCCACACCTGAGGGTCATTAAAAGCATGGAAAATTTAGATTAGAAGAGGAACATAATGAGGCCCCCAGTCCCACCCCCTGCTCAAAGCATGACTCACTAAAGCTAGATGAGATTGCCTTCTCCTGTCAACTCTGGAATATTTACCAGGACGGAGGTCCCATGCCTCTTATCTGGGCCTTGTCTGCACCAATGATGGAAAGAATTTTTTTCTTATATCCGACTAGAATTTCCCCCGTTGCAGCTCATGCCTGTTATCTCACCATTTCCTCATGTGCCTCAGAGAAGAGGTGCCTCTTGCTCAAGTGGGCAATGGCTGACTGCAAATTGATCCTACTGCAGTCTTTTCCTCAGGCTGAAGATCAGTTTCCTCCACTTCTGCCCACAGTGTCCTGCACTCCCATCTCCAGGACATCTTTGTGATCCTGTGTTTGAACTCCTCAGTCTATCAATATCTCTCATCTCTTGGGGAACCCAAAACTTGTCTTTAAAATTCCGCATGTGCTGAGCAGAGGGGCACAGCCACTCTCTGCAGGGTTTGGGTATGCTTTGAGATGTGTGCTGATGTTATCTTTTGTTGCTGGGTCTGGCAGCTGCGTGGAGAGGAAGGTGATGGCACATCTTCGCAGTGTGTGCCTTCTGCTGCTGAAAACTGTCTAGGGCACACAGGAACAGTGGAGTACGCTTCTATACAGTGACAGGACACTAGCTCAGAGCTCCTGTTGTTTGCTGTATCACTTTTGAAAGTTCTCTACAAACCTCTAGCTGCACAGGGCTATATGCCTTGCCTAATTCATATATTCTGTCTTACACACATATATGAAATAATGCTGCTTTTTAGAAATCCTCTGTGCAAGTACAATATGCCTGACATACTGCCACTTTCCCTGTGTTTAGAAACATTTCTTAAAGACTTTTTATCATTTGATATTTACATTGTTTCACTCTATGTTTTTGCATTTTCTAACTGGCATTTATTTACAGGACGGGGCACAAGTACTTTTGACAAGCACATGTAGTGACTGGTTTCAGAAAGATGGGGCAGGGCTCGCCTTACAGACATTTTTAGACCTAATTAGGAAGGTTGTGGGGAAGAAACAGCTGCACCTATATTTTTCTGTTTCCCACTGTAGAATGGGATACGTTTTTCTGTGTATGCAGTGAAGTTTGACCAACTCTTAACAGGCACAGTGGCACAGCACACTGGAGTCTGCTCCCAGCATTCAGTTGGTCTTCCTCGGAGGAATACAGCTCGAGGCTGCTTGAGGAGCAGCAGCAGTAGTGGTGTAGTCCAGCCCTCTGCTGAAACAACAGATGGTGTACCAGAGCCAGGGGTTTTGTTTATGGCACAGGTTTTACATGGGCATAGGTGCCTCTTCAACCGTACGTGTAGGAGAGATGGTCTTTCTGCTTCATTCCATTGTGACAGCCAACTGGGTTCTTGGAGGAGGTTAAAACAGTCTTGGAATGGGAGGCTTGCCTTCTCATACAGCTTTCAGTTCACTGTCTCCTGTTTATGCAGCGGTACAAGGCAAGGAAGAGACAAGGTTCCAAAAGATTCATCTGTCTCTGAGAAGTCAAACCTTCTTACCATGAGCAAAAGCAAAAAAAACCCAAAAAACAAACAAACAAACAACCAAACAAAAAAACACAAAAAAACCCCCACAAAAAGATCAAGTCTCTTGTACAGCCCTCTTGCTCCCCTCTGTCTACCACAAGATTTTTTTTTTAAATGCAGAAAATAATTTCTTTTCTGACAGAAATAACTAGAGATTTGACTCATCACTCCAAAACCAGAAGGTGCTCCTGTAAGCTGCTAGCTGACTAAATTCTGCACTGCAGAGCAGGTTTGCATTTCCCCAGAGGTGATTGGAAGTGATCTTGCTGAGTTCTCTAGTATTAAAGTTGATGCATATTTTCTTGCATCCAATTTTTTTTTCAGGATTGCACAGAGGAGGCAGAGTTTAGGAACAGCTTTATTTTGCCTCTTGGAAATCAATGACTTCTTGGTTATTTTCAAGGGTTTGAATAGTCAGAATAGCAGATCACTCATCCGTTCTCATTAAGCAGATTTTCAGGAATGGCTCAAATCCCAGCACATATCTATTGAGAGTATGTACCAAGTTGATTCTTTTGCTTCCTTGTTCTTTGGCAGTGCCTTGTATCTCTGAATGCCAGGAACAGATCAGATGCCCTGAAGATGGTCATGTCAAGCTGTGTTTGTGTGTTTGGGGTAGTTCATTCCTGTATAAGTAGGCTTCACAAATAAGCAGCAAAGGCATCTAGAGTGAGCTCCACATAAATGCATCTTCCCAGAGGAGTGGGCACTTACACGTAATTGCTTGTAGTTAAATTGGATGTGTGTTTTCGCTTTGTAATGTAATACATGCTCAGCCACATCTGATTGTGACATTATGCCCCATATTTCCTTCTGTGAAGCAGCAGCAAATTGAAAGGCAAGGTGTTGTCTTGTAACAGTGAATTTTTAATAAATAATCACAGAATCATAGAATTGTTTGGGTTGGAAGGGACCTTAAAAATCATCTAGTTCTAAGCCCCCTGTCATGGTCAAGAACACCTTCCACTAAATCAAGTTGCTCAGAACTCCATCCAACCTGGACTTGAACACTTCTAGGGATGGGGCATCCATGACTTCTCTGGGTAACTTGTTGCCTCACTACCATCACAGTAAAAAATTTCTGCCTATTAGCTAATCTAAATCTACTCTCTCTCAGCTTGAAGCCATTATCCCTTGTCCTGTCACTAGATGTCCTTGTAAAAAGTCCTTCTCCAACTCTCATGTAAGCTCTTTAGGTACTGGAAGGCTGCAATGAGGTCACCCCAAGGCCTTTTCTTTTCTAGGCTGAATAAACTCTATTCTCTCACTCATTCCTCATAGGAGAAGTGCTTCAGCTGTCTGATCATCTTGGTGTCCCTCCTCTGGACTCACTCCAACAGGTCNACTCAGTTTGGTGTCATCTGCAGATTTGATGAGGGTGCACTCGATCCCTTTGTTTCTGTCATTAATCAAGGTGTTAAATAATACTGGTCCCAATATAGACCCTTGAGGGTCACTACGTGTCACTGATGTCCACTGGGACTCTGAGCTCTTGGCCAGATTACCCTCTGGATGTGACAGTCCAACCACTGACTTAAGTGTCTAGCAATCCACCCTTTAAATCCATCTCTCTCCAGTTTAGAGAAGGATGTTGTGGGGGACCATGTCAAAGGTTTTATAGAAGTCCTGTGAAATGTTATCTGTTGCCCTTCCCTTGTCTACTGGTGGAGTCAATCCATCATGGAATGCCACTAGGCATTCAAGACTGGACTTGAAGTCTAAATTCTTTTTCATCCAGATCTTTGGGTTCAAATGTCATGTTTTCCCTCCCACTAGCTGAAAGCTGAAATACTTACGTACTCCTATGTCCATGGAAGCACAGCTTTTAGAAAAGTGTGGAGCACTCTAAGAGTCCAAGAAATTCATCAGAGCTTGTGGCAGCACACCCTGCACATGCTGGCTGACACAGTGCTGCAGCACATCTTGGCTGATGGATGTTTAAATGGACTGAGCCCCACTGAGAGTTACTCAGCTGATGAGAGATACACCAGCAGCACACAGGGTGACAGAAGACATGATTTGCAATTGAGCCCGCCTGCAGTCGGGCTCAAGGTGAAACCATCACAGTGATCTCTGTCCCTCCTGAGGTGCAGAAATCCCACTGGGGAAGGAGTGTAAATGCACTGATGATGACCCAGTGCACAAGGGTTCACAGGTGTTCAGGAGAAAGGGGCTGACCTGCAACTCTGATCTCTTACAGAGAAAGGGAGTCGTGAACTGTCCTTTGATACTTCTTGCTCTGACTTCTGTCCTCTGATACTTCTTGCATGTTGGCTTCTGCACATCAAGGAAAACCCTGCTGCAGTTTGGATTGGACTTTCTGTATCAATATCAAAAATCTGTAAGGCTTTTTCCTGAAGGTTGTGTCAGCTACACAGTCAAAAAATATCTTTTGTCATTCCTTTTTGCCGTAGTTGTCTGATGATAATAACCTGATGATAATTAGATGGACCCTGTGGGCTCTTCAGGACCTGAAGATGACTTCCCAGTCCAGGAACATGCCTCTGTCTCTGGGGTATGACTTGTTGTTTAGCAATATTGCAGGCATGTTCTAAGAAAATACTCCCCATGGGTTTTGAATTAAATTTTGCCTCTATATAAAGAGGAAGGTAATGCTTTTATCCTGACTTTAACTATTCCATAATCACAAGGTCTTTATGACTTTTTGTGTCTCAGCCTAATTTCACTGTTGTGAAAGTGCTCACATTTACGTGCCTGAGGAGGTAACTAGGCAGGCAGAAATGAAATTCCACCTGTTTGGTTACAGCTATTTAGCTCCCAGAGTTAAAGCTCAGCTGGCTGTTTTGCATTGTGGTTACAAAATCGAGAAAGGACTGAATACCCCGGTGTCTGACATCCTCAGGGTGTATGTACCCAAAGCAGGCCTTCTAGAAGTGCTGAGCCTCAAAGCCATGAAGCCATTTTATGTAATGGTCCACAATACACCGAAATACAACATTTCTCTGGTGGAAAAAACACGTAATAGTAAAACTTCTGGGCTCACAAACCAGCGTAGCATCCTGTCCTGAAGACTGCTCAAGGGAAAATTCCATTTAAGCTCAAACTTTGAAGTTTACAGAAAGAATGGGCAGGTTTTGGTACTCCACGGTAATGTTGTGAGGTTTTTTTAATACGTATCCAACTAAAGTATCTGTTATTTTATGCATCTCTAAATTCATAGGAGGATTGGGTTATATGAGCATCAGAAATGTACTAACACTTTTTCCATCAGTATTAATGCTATTACAGAGTAAGATGGGCTACCTGCTATTTTGGACTCACCAGGAGCACAGAGCAAATTCTAAGCACCTTTCTATGTGTTTCTCTCTGTGCTGATAATGTGATTGATATGTTCTGGGCTGTTTTGTTTATGAGACCCATATAGAATCATAAATACAAAAGACTGTCAGAGGGAGTGGTAACATTACTATGGAATTACAGTCCTTCAGAATTCTAATAGTAAATGTGACTGCTCATTGCTTTGGAAATGGTTTGGGCGTGATAAAGCTTTATGCAGACATTTTAAGTGCATATAAAAGATAGAATCTAAATGAGGGGGAAAGGGTGCAGCTCCCTCATTTTTTGGCTTAGAGTGTCCAGGACATGATAGGGCATGTACTGCTATTTTTTTTGTACTGATAGATGTGAACTTGAAACTTAAGTCTTCAAAATGCAGGGGAGGGTGGGGTGAGGGGAGGAGGAATGCTTCCAGAGATAAGCAGAAGACATTTTTCCAGTGCAACACTTAAACCTGTTGCATGTGATAAGTTTAATGCAACCCCAAAAGTTACCACAGTCCAAGCGCAGACACCGATCAGTGAGGGGCCAATGAGTGAACTCGTTGTCACGTCCCTCCTTGGCCAGGGGAGCTGATGGCACCCCTCCTAGAGGGAGCTTGCTACTTCAGGGAGCCCGGGTGAAGCAGACCCGGTCAGCCACCGCCTCTCCCCCCTTACCCTCCCACTTCTCCCTCTGCGTGGCTCAGCACTGTCTCCAGGTACTGCCAGCAGTGCCAAGCTCTGCTGCAGCTGCCAAACACAGGCACAGGGGTGAGCTTGGGGGCCAGAAGAGAGAAACAAGTCAAAGCTTAATCCAGCTGTGATATATGGGATGTTGGCTGGTTCTTGGAAGACGAGGATAAAGCAGATGTGCTTTGTAGCTGAGGGTTGTCTGCATTTGCAGCCGCAGCTCTCTCCAAGGAGAGGAGCTGGATTTATTGTTCCTGGAAGGCTGAGTAGCACTGAGTAGCAGTGATTCTTTATTTCTTCCTACTGCCCAACACGCTGCCGCCACAGCTTTCAGGTGCTGGCACTGTGTTTCATCAGCAGGGCAGTTATCACCTGGAGATGCAACATCGCAGTCACTCCACATGAGCTCCACCTTAAATCACTCTGAAAGCTGAAGCTGGGGTAGGATATGGCAGCTCCGTGCTAAGCTGGGTATTTTCTGCATGCGCATAGCACGCTTCTGGTTTCAGGGTGGAGTTCGAAAGGTGGCTTCTGACCAGTAAAGCCTTTGTACCCTGTTGTCACTGATCTGCTAAGTAAGTATTCAACAGAGATGTCTCTTGGTTTAGTAGGGGTAAACCACTCAAGGTCTGTGTCTGCTGATGACCCTCAGTTTTCCACCACTCACACCTCTTGCATCTGAACTAGCAGAGCTCCAATCTGTGACCCCAAAAGCAGGATTCAAAATTTTTGTACTCCTGAGATGTGGGGTTCGCTAGAGAGGAAAGCAAATAAGGGAGCTCGTCCTGAGGCAGGTGCAGTGTTCCTGCCTCATCCTTTTCACTGAAATGTTTTGCACTGTGATAGCAGAGGCACTTAATTGATTTGGTAGCAGAAAGGACTTTATTTAAAGTGTGAGCCTGAACACTCCAGAAAGGCACCTCTTTCCATCTCTCCTATGCACGACACTAATGAAGTGATCCAAACGAATCCAGGTCCTGCCATTCCAGACAGTGGAAGAAGCAGAGATCAAAAGTTGACCCTGCACTAAAATTACATTTTTTTTTTTTTTTCTGAGAACAACTGCAGAAAAACTTTCCTGTTGTTATCTAATGGGTTTGAAATCTATTGTACCCATGCAGTGACTGAGCCAGTTTTACTAATCTGTGAACACTTTTCAGAAATGTGCTTCTTTTCTCAGCTGTGAAACTGATAGGACAATACTATGTCTAAGGTGACATAATTAATAAAGTTCTCACAGTGCTTAGTTTTGTTATTTAGTTTGCAATGGAGTCATTCTAGATACAACTGGATGTGTTCGTCTTTTTAAAATAGGTGAAATCCACAGCTTTTAGCTACTAGCAGAGATTCCAGGCTATTCAGGTAGATCTCGAAGTGTTCACAGCTTGTTAAGGAAATAAAGGTGATTGAAGTGAGAAACTGATAGAAAAAGCCCATCTGAAAGACCCTTTCAGGAGGAAGGTGATATTGGGTGTTTTCAGGTAGCACCCGTATGAACACAATAATGATTTACAGAAAAGACCAAATACAGAGGTAATATCTTCTCTTAACTTTTATTGTGGTGTAAAACAATGTTACTGTAAAGTAAAAATCAAAATTTTCATATATGTCATTTGGAAAAGGCGTTTATTGGTTCAGATCTAATAACTTAAAATGTTCACTAGTTATCTTAGCAATTCATGGATTTGTCAGTTAAGTGCTTTTTTCTAAAAAGAAACAGGTAAGGGAAGCATGCAGAGAAACAATGTCTAAATTTCTCGCCTAACACTTCATTTTAGCAAAGCAAACTTTGAAATGCATGGAGGTATGGGGTCATTCTGAGACAGATGACTAAGTTTTAGTTCTGAAACAGTGAATTGCAAGTGCCCTGGGAGTTTAAGCATGTTACTTTCCATTAGCAGAAATCTTTAGCAGCGGTGCATTTTTCTCTGTGTGTGGGAGCTCCACACCTGTAGTTATCTGAAAGGAAGCACCATCTCCTCCCTACTGTAGCAGACAGACGCGTCAGGCTGTGTGGTGCCCGAGGGATTAGCGTCCTGCTATTCATCTGGGCCTTTCTGGAGTGACAGGTAGACTCTGTGCCTTGGCTCCAGAGCTTTGGCAGACTTACTCTAGGTATTACTCACCATACAGCATTGTCAGGATGTCAGATTAAAGCACACCCAACCTGCAGATTAAGCCATGTTTCTCTGCTGCCTCTAACTCCTTCCAGTAGCTCACTTTTTGTCTCAAGATAATAAAAGCATCAATGCTACTTTTTTTTTTTCTAATTAGTAAAACTGTTTACAAGGCCCTGTCAGCCACTTTCCTTCATGATATCTGTTTTATTGTCTGATCAACAATACATGAACTTTCTAACTCTAGGAGTTTACAAAAGATGGATTTCCCTGCTAGTTTTCACATATGACCAACCCCTTTTGCTGGTGCCAGTATTAAATGACGAGTGGGTGCAGTTTGTTACAATAACAGGGTAGTCAGACGGCAGGCACAAAACCGACCTGCTGATTCCTGGGCTGGGCCAACACCAAAGGATCAAGCTGACAAAAACAAAGTTTCTGTCTGGAAATTATGATGTTTTAGGAAGGGAGATCTTTTTGCAAAGAGTTATTTTGGAGTTTTTGATCATTACTTTTGCAGGTAAACTGATGGAATTATGGATTTAACTGTTGAGTGAGTAGAAAACTGGATTGGCTGTCAGGTTCAGGGACAGAGTCCACCAGTCAAAGAGTAGCTAGCAGACATGCCACTTCTCAGGGGTTAGTACCACACCAGTATTTGTCATATCTTTATCTACAACACAGAAGAGGGGATGTAGGGCACTGGGGATTGTTCCACACTGAGGGAGCAGCTGGAGGGGAACACAACCCTTCAGACGGGTCTCAACAGGCTGCAGAAATGGGGTGCCATGAGCCTCCTGGAGCACAGCCTGAGCAAAGGATGTGTCCTGCCCCTGGCTGCGAGGAGCCCAGCATAGAATGAGACCCTTGGTCTGGACAGAAGGGCTGCAATCCTGGTGGACAGCAAGGAAGGTCAGCTGTGACCTTGGTGGCTGACCAGGACCTGGGTGGTCCTTGAAAGCCAGTGGAGTGAAGTGCCTCTCCAGTGCTTGATGGCACTGATCAGGCAGCATCCTGAATAAGTTCAATCCAAGAAAATTTTTGAGAAAACAGAGATTAAATCATCACACAAGCATGGTGCAGTCCTTGGATGTGGTCCAGACAGATGGTGGGATCTCCATCGCTGGAGCCAACCTGACCCTTTCCTGTGGTCAGCCAGGCTTGGAACAGATTGTTGGAACAGGGACCTCTGAAGATGCCTTCCAATCTGAATTCTTCTGAGCTCCTTTAATTGCATTTCACAGGACTCTTGCAGCAGGCCTAAAGTTGGAGAATTTGTTTTGCCTGAATGCCGTTCCTTGTGCTATGCCCAGGAGGCCTGTGCTGAGATTAGGTGGTGACTTACAAACAAGAGACCGTATGCCCTGACAACAGGAGAATGGCAACCAGGGCCCAGTACACACTTCTGTCTTGCCTCTCATGAAACCCAAACCAAGGAGAAATTATGCTGAAAGAAGCAGAGTACTGAGGCAAAACTATCCCCCTGTAGCAACACCTGTATCCTAGAGAATACACAAGACCTGCCCAAAAACCAACTTACCAAGAGGTACCCCCAGTAAGGGGCTGCAGGAGACTCAGTGAAAAACTTGATACCTCATCGTGATCCTGACCAGATTGCTTGGGAACAGACCTCTCCATGCCTGTGAACACACGTGTGAGCGTGGGATGGGAAAAATCTGTGAATGAATAAGTTAGTAAAACCAGCTTGGTTAACATTAAAATGGCTTTCTTGGTCCATAAAAGCTGAGGCAGATGAACTGGTTGCTAAGGTGCTGAGAAGACCCACTCCCAAGAAATCACAAAGCACCAGTAAAGATGAACTAGGGATTCCTCTGTGTGCATCCAGACATTTTGATAATAGAGATCAACAGGGGGTCAATGATTTAAAACTTGAATTGTAGCACTACTCTAACCTGACATGAAACAAACCTGAAACACACATTAAAAGTAGACCTGACCTTCCTTCCTAGCAGGAACATGAGGAAAATAGCCTATTTCAATCATTCCATGTAGCTACACAGTGTTGCAGAAAGTGCTGTATCAGAGCAACATCTGAAAGGAATGAATGGAAAGCACACATGCCCATTTGACAGACACTGCTGCAGACTGAGTAATCCCGTTGGGCTGCTGATTTATATTTAGCTCTTCAATTAAGAGCAAGTCCTACACTTGGTACTCACAGGAGTGAGCCCCAGGGTCATGTAAATAATCCTCAGGATTACTCAGAAATTATTTTTTAAGGCA
Organism: Rhipidura dahli; assembly: GCA_013399225.1. Lineage (NCBI taxonomy): Eukaryota > Metazoa > Chordata > Aves > Passeriformes > Rhipiduridae > Rhipidura > Rhipidura dahli. The sequence continues at coordinate 27,709 of VXAC01007364.1, forward strand.
TGATAAACACATGACTGGGAGCTGCAGGCTGTGCACACAGAATCACAGAAACATCCAAGTGAGGAGCCACATCTGAAGGTCTTTGTTCCCACCCCTGTTTCCAAGCTCAACTGCCTTCAAAGCAAGGTCAGCTTGGCCAGGGCCTTGGCCAGCTAAATTTTGAACATGTCCAGCAGTGGACATCCCACCACCTTTTGGCTCTGTCCCAGGGCTGCACCACTGTTGTTTTATTCCTTACGTGCAAACAGAATTTCCCCATGCTACAATGGGTCCCTTATGACAAGGGTCAGAACAAGACTTTTTAAAACAAGGGATCCCTGTGGACTTCTTAGAAAAGGTTGGTAACTGTCTGCAAGTCAGAGGACATCTGCAGTTAGGGCTTCCCTGAGACATCCCTTCTCCGTGCTAACAAAGCCTGATTCCCTCCATCTCTCCTCTCTCCATCAGATGCAGCAGACCCACCCACCATCTCTGTGGCCTTGCACTGATCACTCTTCAGTCTGCCAGAAAATGATGTCTGCTTCCACCCCTGACGTGTACACGGGAACTGTGGAACACAAATTTTCTTCTGGTGATGCTCTAATGCTTCTATGGCTGCATGTACCAGCCTGCTCACACAGACTAGAACTGGTCCCTGCAATGATGGCTCACATCCTCTCCCCTGTGAGGAGCCCACACGGCAAAGAGGTGCTGCTTGCCATGCAGCGGGAGCGTGGGCAGCGCAGGACCTAGTGGTCAGCTGGTGATGGACTTCTGGACTCTGGACAGGTTAGAGAATGATACTTAGAGGCAGGATTTCATCCTGGCATTGGGCAGCACCTTCATCTGACCCCCTTCCATGTCAGTACTGAACAAATGTGTAAATAAAGCATGCTACTTCTCTCTTACATGTCCCACTCTCTCCTTTATTAGTTTGGCTTTTTCTCTCTTTTTTTTTCCCCTTTATTTTCTTTTTACTGACAAAATGCTCTTGCACACATTTCTTCAATAGGCATTGACCACTGGAGTCATGATGCTCTGGCTCTTTCTCCTCAGCTGCAGAGAAACCTGTCTGGCTTAGCAAATGACTGTTTGCTTGCAGTATTGCCATTTGCTTTCCAGTATAGGTACAAGCTCCAGACAATAACTGTGGAGCAATGCTGCAAAATCTGCAGGCCAGGTCTTTCCCAAGGGCTACTCCAACCAGCCAACAGCACAGTAATCATATCAGGTATGAATTCACGTTATCCTTTGAGCAGAAGTATGCACAGGCTCTCTCTGTGATGCTCTGATATATGTCAATACTTAATATCTCAGGAATGAAATACACTGAATTGCTGGGAGAGAAAAACACTTGTTATCAGTTTTTGAAATTACAGTGAAACTGTTAACACGCAGCACACTCACTGCTCACAAGTTCACTAGCTGGGCTGTGGGTGGTTTTAGACTGTTGCACTGATACCAGCTCTCACATTCAATATTTTAAATATTCTCATCACACTGCAGTCATGTCCTCCACCCAGCACATTGCAAAGTTATTTACTCCTGCTGCATGGGGCATTTTTCAGCCTGTTATGCTCAGAGGGATGGTGACCAGACCTCCATGGAACACAGTGGGGTTGTGCTCTTTCCTCTGAAGCTCTGACAGGACCAGTCCAGGCTGCAGAGGAAATGGTTTGCCCTTCACGGCCACCTTTGCAACTTCCAGCTTAGCCCCATGACCTCTCAGAGACAGGCAGCTCAAGTTCAAGGCCTGAAATGCCTGCTTCCACAGGCAGGGCAGCCCACAGTCTGACCTTGGGTTAAAAACTAGTTTTTTGCAGATGTCAGCTGTACTTCATGTGAAAGAACAAGCCTGAAGCAAGGTGTAGGAATAAGGTCAAATACACATAAAAAATATACATATACAAGCATTTCTGATATCTCTGTGTGGTGCTGAGGAGTGTGCAGGTGTTGCTGGTTAACCTGGAGCTTACAGGAATCATACAGAAATGAGTGTCAGAAACCCGGGGCTAGCCTGGCTGAACCCCCAGGAATGCTCCAGCATTCGTTCCTCAGGTGTACTTGTTTAGGCAAACCAGACAAAAAGTACCTGATTTAGTCTGAAGAGGGAAGCTGGAGTACAAGGTAAACGTGTATGGGCAGCACTCCTGAGCAGCTTGACTTTCAAGTTTTCTGAGAGCAGTCATGCCCAAGGAGTCAGTAGTGAGAAGGAATTCGTTTGCTGAAAGATCTCTGAGGCTCTGTAACTCTTTTCCAGGTGGGGGCATTCAGACAATTGATGGATGAAGCGTTTTCTGTCTGGGACGGTAAATATTTAACTGGAAAGTTTAGAAAGATCCATGTTTCTCAGTTTTCAAGACCTTCTCAAAGAAAGTGTCTTCCCTGCAGCCACAAAACAAAAGAACACGGAAAAGAGGACGGAGGTGAGAAAAACAGAGAAGCCAGAAAAGCTGTGTCCCTCTGCAGTGCATTGTAGTCCTGCATCACCTTCCCTGCAGCATGTGCAGGAAACCTGCAGCAACTGCCTCTGACATCCTCAACAAGCTGCAGAGCATGTCCACCTCCCTATTCAATTTTATTCAAGCACCCCCAAATCCCATTTTTCACATTAGATCTTCTCACTGAATGTTCAGCGCTTTTCTTTCCTTGGACAATCAAGCAACACAAAATGCGACCTGCATTAAAAAAGTGATGAGAAAGGAAAGATGAGGCAACAGGAAAATGTCTTTCTCAGGTTTTTTTCACTGATTTGCCTGGCAGCTTTTAGGCATGAGCCTGGCATCAGCAAGTACTTGGAACTTTTTAGCATGCAGTTTTTAGTGGCCTGGTACCTAGGCTGCTAGGATGCATTGGGATAGTTTGTTGTAGCATCTTAGCGTGGAGAACCACGGCCTCTGGATGCCTGATCCATGTGGCAGCAAGGGTTTCCAATGATTTCAGCAGAAACAAGTTGCTCCCAAGCACCAAAACCAGCTAAATCCTCCCATTCACTAACTAGGTTGCATTTTGTGGTTCATCCTGGAGAAGCAGCTGCAGATAAACAGCCTTAACCATTGTTCTGTGGCTCAGGAAAGGCTGTGTCTCACACTGTACCCCATTGTGCCACAGACACAAGCTGTGTGATTAAGGCCACAGCACATTCTGCAGCCAAGCACAGTGGCAAGGAGAAGTCCCCGAGGTCTGCGTGCTCCCCCACTCCAGGCAGCTCAAGGGCCCTCGCCTCTCCAGCAGGATGCAGCCGGTGTCGCCAGGGAAATGCCTGCCCAGCCGGCTGTGACAAGGAGGCTTGAATCCACACGTAACCACTCAACAGCTCACGCAAGTGGAGACTGCAGAGAGCAGCTGCTGGAGACAGTGTGTTCTTAGGATGGTAATGCAGCCTGCTGCCCTGAGAGCAGTGTATCTCTTCAGAGCTAAGCACCAGCAAGAGGAGTTTGAGGAGGACAAAGAGATCTACAGGGAGTTTAAGTGGGTTTTTTCTTGGGATTACCACTTCTCTGCAGCACATTTCCATTGATCTGGATGGTGGGACATTGGCTGGGTCTCTGGGCTGTTCCTTCAGGGTGGTTCACTTTCTTGTTGGAAATGGTCAGAAGCAATCCCTTTGCACTTGAGTGACCCATGATGGGAGAGGCGTTTAGGAGACAACTTCACAAGGAAGAAATGGCAAAAAAGAAAACACTTTGATGTCTGAGAGGGTATGCACAGCTTAATAAACAGTAAGGGTCAGAAGAGAAGGGTGCTGGGCTTGTTCAGTCTGGAGAGGAGAATGTCAAGAGGGTACCAAGCTGCTGTCATCCGGGATGTAGGTGTGCACATGCCTCCTGCTGAGAAGGGAAGTGCCACACGCTCCTCCTTCACTACCCTTCCCATCACCCCCTGATGAGTGTCACGAGGGCCTCAGAAACCAAAGCTAACTCTTTCACCACAGGTGCCTAATGACTGTATGTAAAAAAAGATGTTGTGCATGCTAATGGTGTTTGATTTCTGTATAGCAAAGCCTGTCACGTCACTGATCGCTGGAGGAACAGCCATGACGTGGCATCCAAAACAGCCTTGGATCTTGGCTGCTGACAGTTTCCCCATGCTCTGTGCAGGTGAGAAGAGACATGAAGAACACAGAGAAGCAAGGGCTCTGCAGAGCAGGAAAGGCAGCAGTGAAGTTACTGAGCTTGGCTCAGCTGGAAGTTTCCATTGACTTGGAAATGATCCGCTGAGCTTGCAGCGGGATGCTGCACTACGGGCTGCATAGGGAATGAACATCAGGGAACCTGGGCAGGTTTTGTCTCTGCTGAAGAGAGCACAGGTAGAAGCTGTTGTCCAAGCTAACTGGCTGTAGGTGAAACATTGTGGTAGGTGTGTGCTTCTGTTCCTTCTACTATTTAATAAGGCCTTGAGCCCACAGACTGCTTCAGAGCAGAGATGGCCTCCTCTGGGGCTTACGTGGTGTGAGAGGCACTGGCAGAGGGGCCTGGCTTTCCTTGCCTACTCAGGAAGGAACTGGGTGCAGTCCTGTTTCCTGGAAGAGAAACCCAGATGGGAAAAGGATAAGGCTTTGGCAGCAGATTGGCCAGTGGTGGCTTTGCTGCATGCCTCTGGAAGGATGGAGGTAAGCAGACCTTAAGGTGAGAGATCAAGCATGGCTGGCATGACACAGGTCTGGAGGTTTATGGAGATGGTCTGGATGCAGTGAGGGCTGTCGCTAGCAGCATATTTCTCAATTTTGTCTTTCATGCCTGTGAGTCACCAGCAAGCTGGAGGAACAGCTCAGGCAAGGATCCCCCCACGCAGAATTGTGTGTGAGCTGTCCCTGTGAAACTGCAGAGCACAGGACCACTGGGGTGTCATCCAGCAGCACCTACTTGCAGCTAGCCCAGTCCACTGGGACTTGGATCTCCATGAGCATGTAAGACTGAATTTGAGCTTCACTGGAACACCTCTTTTTTTTTTTTTNTTTAATCGGTCCTTAAACATTTGTCTTTCAGCTGTAAATGTTTTTTATCAAGTTCTGCACAAAACTTCTCAACTATTTTTAACAAAAAAAAAACCCCCACACCTGAAGTTTATCACTTTTTAACATGGAATTTGCCATTTTTGAGAGGAACTCCCCTCTCAACAAAGGGATGGATTGCTCCCGCTCTGCCTGAGCCTTTCCTAGACCTCTGTGAATGTCTGTTCCACCCCTTTTCCTTGGGAGGGAAGCCAGGCAAAGTCGCAGGATGTTAAGCTGAAACATGTTCTAATCTCAGCCCTATGAGACAGAAACTGGAGGGAAAGAGTTTGAGGATCACTTTGTGGTTTCCTGGGGGCAGCAGACATAGGTGATACAACAGTGGAGGGGAATGAGCATCTGAAGACCTTGCCAGGGAGGCTACCCACAGCTCTCTTGCAGCTGAGTCTGTCCTAGTCCAGTGCCTTTCTTGGGTGTGTGGAGCATCCAGTAGCTGGCACCTCTTGCTTGCAACAACACCGACAAAAATCAGATTTTAGGACTGTTGATGTGATGCTGGTTTCAGTCTCAGGGAAATTAAACTCAAAAGTCTTTATGGTGCCATGTTCCAGAAGAGACAAAGGAAGTGGACAACAGAGAGACAGGACACAATGAGTAACAAGGCCTCTCCTACAGTGGAAAAACTTCAAGCTCTCCTCACCTGTTTTCCTGGAGTCCTCGGGGCTGGATGCTGTCTTATCCCAGGCTGCTGGTCTGGCTGGTCATCGCAGATTTGCTGCCAGTTTCTCTTTGTCTGCTCTCCTGGCACAGTGGCACACACACACAGAGTAATCCTTGCTGCTACAAAGTCTGTATTGAACAGATTGTTTCACTTCTTCTGTTTTTTAAATTTAGGGAGTCTGCACCCAAAGCAAATTCAGGGTGATGACCCACCTACAGGAACTTCACTACATTAGCTGTCTTTCACTTTTGTCTGGTATCACAAGCACAAGCTGCCTTCCACTCCCCAGGATTTCTCCCCTCACAACCAAAATGCACCAGAAACTATGACAAGCTAAATAAACTGCATGTGTTTGAGGCCTGCCTACAAGCTCCATTCTCTTCTCTCCAGCAAATGTCATCTGAGCTTTTGGGCCTCTCTCCTTCTAGAGCCCAGAGAGCCTTTGCCAACCATCCTTATGTAAATGGAAAATTTATGCACACACCCCCATGCATATGCAGTCATCCCTTCTGCTTGCTGACATACTCTCTGTCAGACATCTCAGTTTTTCCAGTCAAGGCCTCTGTTTCCAAATGCAAACTTTTCTGGACAAATTTTGAGGACTCTTGTATCTATCTATTAAATCCAGGGCTAAGCTAAGCTAAGGGGAGCTTGGCACCAGCCTTGTGCCATTCTCCTAAGTGCTGTAAGTCCACTGATTTTTAGGAACTGCCTTCTGAACTGAACTCCCATTACTGTTCACCCTTAGGATGGTAGCATAGGGACTGTGTCCATGTGCTGCAGCCCCATCTCCTTTCAGACAAATCTGTGTCACAGCATGAAAGGAAATGTAAACTCTAACTACCGCACTTTTCATCTCATCACCTGATCTTGTTGTCAAAGTGGGTTAACTCTGTCGCAAAGATTCTGTTTGGTATCTCTTCCATCACAATGCATGGCATTTTACTCACATGAACTGAGCCAATCAACTGCTATCTGAGCTTATTCCCACAGCATACTCCTCAGAGGGGCATGGGTTCCCCACCCTTTGAAAAGAAACTGCAGGAGCTGCAGATTTCAGAGTGCAGTGAAGGTGGCCATGAGATCACACATGAAGACCTACAACAACCCCAATGACATATGGACCACCCCAAAAGTGCTGAAACATCTTGACTGTGTAAGAGAGCCTGGGTTGGAGGAAGCACCACTAAGCTTCACCTCCTTTCCACTTGGCTTCCATCTGAAATCTGCAGCAGCCGTGCAGAAATCAGGGAAATATGACTAACACTAAGTAACACCCAAGAGTGATCCTGGTTTATCATCAGTCCTGCCCAAACTTCAGCTAAAGGCGCAATGTAAATAGGAGGATGATAATTATAGCAGCCAAATGGCTTTGCCAGTCCACTTAATCTCATCTTAGATGCCTAATTAGTATCCCTTGAAGATCTGTGATCTACTTGTCACATGGATTAAAAAGCAAGCAACTGATAAAAAATAACTCTGTGGAAAGTTCTTTTTCTGACTATTCCTGACACAGATCCAGCAGACATCTGTTCTTGGTGCACTGCTCCAAAGTAAAGTAGCCAAAGATCTAGGTAGGAGAAGATGCTGTTTCTTGTGAAGTTTACCGCTGATGGGAGCACAAGTGGACTGGTACCCACGCAAACACACCGTGTTGTGCCACACTTCCCACACATGGAGGATGCACTACTGTCAGCAATTTTTGGAGAGTGGGGACTCACTGAAATGCATAACAAGGATTCAGTGAAACTACTTCAGCCCACAGGCAAGCCATGGGAGTGGGTGTTCCTCTGTGAGCAGCTCTAAATTAAGAGAGTATCATGGACAGGCTCTTCATTACAGATAGACCAGCCCACTTGTAACAACAGTACAGTGGTGGTGGGATTATGAACGGAAACTGCATCCCTCCACACTTTGAAGAAATTGGCCATTAGAGAGATTTTAAAGAACAATTTTGGCAACGCCCTGCCTGAGAGGTGGTGCACCCATCTCACCCTGCTTCCCCTGAACTCTCTTCTTCCTGTGAAGAGAATACCTAATCTCAGCACGCAAATGCTGAGGGAGGGCAAGTTTCTGACTGTGCATGGCAGCAGGTGAGCCAGAGTATTTATTCCACCTCACCTGGACCAAAAGGAAACCTTCCTCTTTCATTCCTTCAGATGGTTGTGGGGTTTTTTTCACTAATTTAAAAAAAAAAAAAGAAAAAGAAAGAAGAAAACAGTTCGGGGTCAGTTTCAAACTGAAAGTTTCTCATGAAACACGAAAGCAAAGGAATTCCTTTGGAAAATGTCAAAATGTGTTGTTTCTGCTTTCAGGAACTTTTACTTCCCTCTTTTCAACTAAAGCTGTTTGTCAGTTTGGATCAAATTCAAGGAAGAATTTAGTCTGCCACCAAAGCACACCTTTACAGTCCGAAGAGTGCCTGTGGAAACTCCTGCTGTGGTGTGGACCCTGCCTGTCTGGCATCACAGTGCTCCTGTGTGCAGTGAGCATGTTGTTTATGAGCATCCCTCTGTGTGGAGCTGAATGGGCCACTTTCGGCTCTGGTACAGGATCACCTTTACCAAACCCACCTGCTTCAGCTAGAGCAGACCTTTCAGAAAGAGGCAGCCTGAAACTTAGGTGACATAATTAGATTACTGATGAACTTGTAATGAAGATCCATAGTCTGAGTGCTTGCTGAAAGAATTGTGTTTCAAAAACGTAATAAATCCCTAAGAAAAAAGTGCAGAGCTATCATCAGATTTGGAGATGTATAGCTTTGAAAGTTAGGAGGAATTGTTTTGCTTGTGTGCTAAGTCTGTAACAAGTCACTTAGGTGCCAGATCCAAATCTGGATAGCACTTAGCACCACTGTGGAGGTCCCACCAACACTGGCACTGGTGTTAGACATGGTAACTTCCCTCCAAATATGGCAGGTTACAGATCCCCCACCTGACCTCACAAGGCAGGAATGTGAGGACACCAGAAGCATGCAGCACACCCGCCCAGTGGTTGCTAGGCAGGGACTGCACATGAGCCCAGCCAGGTCCCAGGGCTGATTCTGACAGCCCTTTTTCTGTGGTGGCTGGTGTCCCAGGCTTGCGCTCACCATGGGCACACGAGGTTAAAAACCTCTGTCCCTGGGATCCTTTATGAAGTCTGTTGAGCTGAAAGCATGGATTCCAATAGCTGGGCATCCCCTACTTGCATCATTTCCTTTGTGGTCAGGGACCTGGAAAGATGCTCTGTTCCAGTGAAGACTGTTTAACACCACTACTAGACTCATTACAAGGATTTTCTCCTTCCCCAGAAAACAAAACAAAACAAAAAATCCATTTTACATTCATCAAAAATGAATGCAAAATCACGGGCATATTATGAACAGCCTCCAATGAGTATTGCTGGAATTAAAAGAGAAGTTAAGTGGAAAGGACATGACAATCAGTAGCTTTTTGAAGTGAAATGGGGAACAGCCCTGTTTCCCAGCTAAAAACAGTTGTTTCACTTTTAATTTGGTATATTCAGCTCCTGTATAGACACACTGACAATACTGATGACGCTTGTGATTAATTATTCATACAACCCTTAAGAGTCTGAGCTGTGAGATGAGACACCTCTGTCCAGGCTACAAACACAGAAGAGAAAGGTGGAACAAGCACAGGGCACAGGGAGCTGGAAAGACAGGAGCAAGACAGCTTTGCTCATTTGATAAGTCTAAATAAGTGTCTGCTGGTTTTCACAGGTACTTCAGAAAGGAAGCTTTAAAGAGAAAATTTAGGAGAAAATTAAGGAGAAAATTGAGGAACACAGTGACAACCTGGGAATAAAGCACGGATAGAGGGAAATTATGTTAACCAGTGGAATGGATGGAGATACTGAAACTGTTTGTTTCTTCTTATCAAATGCAACTCCTAACGGGAAACCTTATTTCAGGTTAATGCAGTCAGACATTTTAGAGTCTGTACAGGAAAACTACGTTCACAGTTGTGGGCATGTCTGTGGGAAGATCCTGCAAGGTTGGCTGGTTGCTTTTAAGGGGTAGGACTTTAATTTTATACCTTGTGAAAATCACGAAGTTGACTGAAGCCAAAATTCACAGATGGGAGGGAAAAAGACAGCAGTCTGCTCTTGAGGGAGGATTATTCTGTCACACAGGACACAATAGAGACCTCTTCTTTTACTACTTTAACAAGTTTTGCTTCATGCTGGCATTCCTGCTTCAGAAAGGCACTGTCATGGGAAACGGATTCTGCCTGGAGACCAGACATTGTTCAGGATATCCCTTCCACCTCCGCGTGCTATTCAGCATTAACACAGCCGTAAGCAAAGCCCTGAAACTATTGAAATTTCTTTCTTCATCTCCCCCTTTCTCTTTGACAAATGTGTGACAAGGATGCAATTGTTTGAAAGCCCAGTGATGGAGAAAACAGAGAGCGGAGCCTTCAGACGTGCCTCAGTGATTTAGAAGCCTTCCCCCAAGACTTGTGAAAAAGGTCACAGGAGGTCTTCCATAGAGTTCAGCTTCCCAGCAGGGCTCTAGATGCCAATGTAAAGGCACTTAAATTCCTTTAACAGCTGACCCCTTTGTGGATGTTCCCACCTAGGATTATCCTGGCTCCTGGGCTGAAGAATAGCCCTTAGCTAACTAATGGATCACAGGCCCTTCCCTTTGAATATCTGCAGTTTGTGTTGGGTAATCGCCCATCCAGGCAGCAGGAAGTTGTTTCTTCATTAGAATGACAAAAGCTTTTGAAAGAGGAAGATAAGAGTTCTTCTGATGAATCACGGCAGGGCTGGTTTGGGAAATAATGTTTCATGCTACCCAGAAGTTACTCAGCAGCTTGCTGGTAACATAGCCTGAGCGCAGCGGATGAAGCTCAGGCGTTTATCCGTGCACACATTCCTCAGTCACAGCCCAGCCCAGCCCCAGCCCAGGCCTTTTCCCCTGCAGCTGCTGAGGCACACGGTGCCTGAGGTACTCTTGGTGCGAGCAGACGTGCGGACCCAGCTCCTGCTGGGCAGCGGAGAACTCCAAGAACACGTCTGCAGCAGGAACTCACACTCTGTCACCCGGACACCAGCCCTCTGCCCAGGGCACTCCTGCTCTGCCTCCCACACAAACAGCATTCTCTCTCCTTCCTAAAGCCCGTGCACTGAGCCCCCCATGCCAACCCCTTCTCTGCCCATGGACAACCCCGGGCTTCCCCACCTTCATCCCCTTTACAGAGCAATTCCTGCTCCTCCAGGCTACAGGAGGAGGTGGTGTCGGACCCCCTTCCATTAAGGCTGAGCTATTTAAAGATCAGTGGGCCAGAAAGAGGGACCAAGGGTCAGCATCACTGCTCAGAGGAGTATTTACATATTTCATGCACTGGCGGTTTCATTTACAGAACTCCAGAAGTCCTTGGAGCAGGACAGGCACAATGGATCTCGTCTGGCAGGGGCAGCTGTGACTGCCAGGTGACCCCCTCAGAGCCCTGTGCTACTTTGACTGTGACTGGAGGTCCTGCCAGAAAGGAGCAGCAGCTCCTCCAGGCCCAGAGCAGCACACAGCACAGCCCATGGTGGGGTGGCCTGGCTCCTCTGCAGTGGACACTAGCCCTGCCTGGCCAGGAGGATGATGCTGGCCAGTCCAGAAGAGGCTCTCCTGTACTCCTCCAGCCACTTCAGGGACTGGGCACCTGCCACTAGTGCCACTGTGGTCTGTGAGTACACAGAGCAGTGCCAGCTGCTGTCCCCCAGGACTGCTAAATGGCAAGAGCTGACCTGTTGCTGGGCTCATCCTTATGCACAGGGGTGTGCATTCCATGGTGCTGCTGCTGATCTGGTCACCCCCCTGTGCCCTGAGTCCTCGTGGACCCCAGGGGCCACAGGAGCTGCCATCACTCCCAGCCACCCACAAGGCCAGAAGCCCTGGCAGCCCAGATGTGCTCCTGTCCTTGTTCCTGCAGGTGTGAGAGGAGAGGCTGGTGGGCTGCGGGTGCCAGGCACCCCCAGCAAACATGCTCTGAGCGCTGGGAGCAGGTGGTGTTTCCCACCTCAGCTCCAGGACTTCCAGTAGTGGTAAGCACCCAGGAGCTGCCCTGCACCATCATATAGGCTCTGGCTGCCTGAGAGAAGTGGCATGCCTATGAGCTCCTGGTGCTCCTAGGACCACCAGAGTTACTGGAGCAGTGGACATATATCCCAAGTCCTTTCATAAACCTCTGCACCAAACCTCCTTCTCTGACTCAGAATAAAACCAGAAAGAAATGTCTGTCTTTCTGCTGCTTCTCTCCCTAAGTGACCTCTCCTTAAAGCCCTCTAGGCTTCCAAAACAAACAAACAAAGGAAAAAAAAAAATCAAAGAAATGGAATATGATGAAAACCAAAAAAATTGAGAAGAACCTCAGGCACCATTTAGGAAAGTACTGTGTCTTCCTCCGGCACTGTGCCATCTATGCTTAATGCCTAGAAGGCTGGGAAAGGTTCTGGGAGAAAAGTCCGCTGTGCAGGAACATTTTAAGGGCCTGAGTGGTAATGAGTCAGTGCTGAGGTTTGGATTCACATGTTTCCTACCTAGTACCTGCCCAATGTGTCAGACCTTCTCGGGGAAGGACAAGGGAAACCATTATCCCTGGTTCACAGAAAAGAAACTGGAGCTGAGCAGAAGGAGTATGTGCTCAGGATAATGCCAGGCAGTGGCTGAGGGTCTTGGGTGAAAACCCACAGGTTTCAGGCTCCTTGGGGCATAAGATGAAGGAGATGGAAAACTGTTCATCACAATCCCACAGCCATTGCTTCTCTGGTTTGCAGGGGAGGAAAGACACGGTGAAAAGGGAAGGTGATGCCATGCTTTCGATGCAGAACCTTTTCTTAATGGTAAAGGAATGAGGGCAGAGCAAAAGAACAATGATCTGCCCAGGAATACCAGTCTGAGGCCTGTGGGGATCATCCTGCTCCATTGCTTCAGTCTGTCTGTGGCTGTGCCCCCAACCCTATCAGGCTTTGTTCTGCTCATCAGTATCAGTCAGCCTCGCTTCTCTTTGGCAGTGCTTGGCCTGCCTGGGGCCACAGGTATGTAAGGGGGCAGCTCAGTCCAGCTGCTCCTGCCACCAGCAGGTCCCAAGGCCACCTGTGCTGGCTGATACTCCAAATTCATGGAATCACAGGATGGGTCAGGCTGGAAGGGACCCAGTGGGTTGTATGGTCCAGCCTCCCTGCTCGAGGGGCAGGGCCATCCCGGAGCACATGGCCATGTGCAACAGCTGTTGTCTGTGTTTCAAGGAAGGGAGAGCCACACTCTGTTTCTTCTATCTACCCATATGGCAGAAATGGCACTCCCTGAGTTTGCTGTGGCTTTTCTGTGGTGCCCTCAGAGCTTCCTTCCTTCTTCCTCTTCCCACCTCCTTCTGCAGGCCCACCTGCCCCCGGGTCTTTGTAGTACAAAAGGACTGCAGGTGAACTCACAAAAATCATCAGCCAAATGTGCAGCTTTCCATCTCACAGGGTCTCTAAATTATTAGCTGGGACTTTGCCTTGATGTTTAGCTGCTTGGACAGGAGCCGGGCAGCTGAGAGATCTCATATGGCTACATCAAGCAGGAGTACAAGGAACCTTTGAGCTTTAGGGTCCCAGCATATTTAGTGCTGGACTAGCTCCCAAGCCTCTGCTTCATGCAGCAGGACAAGCTATCTGCTGGGTTAGCCACAGAAAAAACTGGGTGCTGCCAGGAATGTGCTGAACTGCCCATAAGGGCAGAGGATCCCCAGTCATCACTGTGGGGTCTGGCAGCACCTCCAGACAAGGAGAAGGAAAAAAATCCAAAGCAGCAGCTGCCAGAAAAGATACTGCCTTAGAGCTGCATGAGGCCAAATGCCTTCACCTAGAGCACACAGCTCCTGCCCCTACAAGGAGGTTGAGCAATAAGCTGGCAGGAATTTGATCAGGAGTTAAGTCCCAGTTACCAAATGCAGGTTTCATGGGGCCAGCGTGTGGGTGCAAACCCTCTTTATGCTCTGTTTGCCCTCGTTCTGGCACTGACCCCCGTGAGCTCAGTGGAAAACAGCTTTGTGCTCAGCAGCCACACGAGATGTGCTTCCCTCCACGCCCAGCGTGGCCCCGGGGGCCTGTGCAGTGTGAAACACCCCACTGAGGCAGCACCATCTGACTGCCATGCAAGCTGTGTGATGCCTGGTGCTAGGGGAAGACCAGAAAGACAGCTGTGTTTAGTCTCTGAAGCAAGCACTGTGGGGAGAGGCTGAACTCTTCTGATGGAATCAATTGGGATGAGCATCATATGTGGACCAAGTTTTATTTTGCACTTGCCATCTGGCCTTAAAACAGCAACATGAACTAACATGGCTTTCCTGGCCACGGTCACACCCTCTTTGCCCAAGGGGTATTGTAGGAAAGGGCACACAGCAGCACACACCTCCTGAATGCCACACTGATAAGGGCACTGGTGGTTCCAGAACCAGGTCAGCATCTACACTGACAGCTGTGCCAAGCAGCTGGGTGTAAGAGGGAGGGGAGAGAACCCTCGAGCCCCAGAGTGTTGAAGTGAAAACCCATTTCCCCATAACCACTGTCCAGCTCACTCTGTAGTGGCAGCGAGCCTTGGTGCCACAGAAACTGGCAGAACGTACTGGGAGATGAGTCCAAGTTTGCAACAGTGCCCTCACCTGAGGTCCTTTGTTCTTGGGGGATGCCGCTTCCACCCCAGCCACACAGCATGGAAGAGCACTGCTCTGGTCCGGGTTCCCTGGAGTCCAAACACCAGGAACTACCCCCCTTGACCCCTGGCCCTGGACTCAGGGGTCGTGGTGCTATCAGATCTGCCCCAGCCCACCCTGTTTTTCAGGCTGTGGCAGAGGGAGGGTTTCAGGTTGCACGGGGAGGACATTCCTCCGGCACCACATTCCTTGCAGGGCTAATCCTCGGGAGAATGTGCCGGCGTGCACAGCAGCCCCGAGCTGCGCCAGCCTGGCCAGAGGTGCGGCTGAGCCCGCACTGGCCTCGCCTGGCCCCGTTTGCCGCTGCTGGAGACCCTTTTGCAGCTCAGATCTGCCCACAGCAAGGTATAAAGAGCAGCAAGACACAAACTGTTGCTGCCACAGCCCTGCCAAGGGGACTCCAGCATTTCACTGCCTGCCAGGCACAAGCACCAAGAGGTCAAGCAGGTCTTAGCTGGTCTGTCCATAAAGGCCAGCTGGTTTTCTCCTGCCCTGGCTTGTAGAACGGGACCCACATCGACTGAAAGGCTGCCACACTTCTGCCAGTGCTCTGGGCATTTCACAAATATCTTCCTTTAAAACTGAGTCTTTATCCTCATCTAAGTACAACTTTCCTGCAAGTGTCACTTGTCTACTAACAAGAGTGGGAGAGGCTGGGATGGAAAAGTGTCCTCTGTGACTCCCTGATGCTTTAGCTGTTTGCTGTAACCACACCAACATCTTTATTTTACGAGGTGAAATGCTTTAAGTATTAATAATGGAAAAATTACTTTCTCTAGCTCACACTCTGGAGCTGAGCCCTCCTGAGCTACTGGTCTGCAATCAGGTGGATGTGTCTGTAAAGATACCAGGTGAAGAAAGCAAGCTAAAGTAGTTAAAACACTTGTGGAAGGATGCAGGGGAAAATTATTTCTATGTTTACTATAGCTTCAAGAAATTCAGCCTTCCTTTCCTGGGCCCAGATACTTAGGCTGGGCTTGTGCTTTCACCCCAGCTACTCTACTGTCTGTGCTACAGAAATCTGGTTGAAAATTACCTTAAACCTTTGTCAAAATTCCAGTGCTTCTCTGTTTGGACTTGGCCAGTGTAACCCTGACTAAAAAAATGCAGAAAATATTTCAAAGTCCAACTTTAAAGGGACAGCCATTGCTTTATTTGTGTTTAATTAAAAATAATAATGAAATAATAGTAATTGTTTTCCAGACCCATGGTAATTAGCAATCCAACGTACAGCTCCCATGGGAAAAAACCTCCGTTTCTGCAACCAGTGTGCCTGAATATTGACTTGCTCTAGACATTACCAAGGTTTTGAGTATAGCAATTTGATGGGAGGGGGTTTCCAACTCTGACTTCGTAGCAGTTTAACTGTTGTGCTCCAAACCACAGAGTTTTACTACAGCCTCCATTTCCCTTTGTTTTACCTGAACTTCTCATCTTGCCCTGCAAATCCTATGCCAAAATGAGTCATTCCTGCAGGATTAGCTCTGATTTTTCAACTCCTCTCTCAGTGTTGCCCAGACTAGTTCTGAGGAGAAAAAACTGACACGCCCCATTCAGGATGTGTAAGAAGTGAATGAAAGAAATTACCTTCAGTGCTCAGCTATTTGCACTGAACCAGCAAGAACCACCCCATCTCTCCACCACAGCCGAGCCCTCAGCATGGCAGGGGTTGCTGACAGCACTGGGCTAGCAGCTCCAGGCAAGGGGATGCACCAGTGCCCCCCTCCTTGGGGTTATTCCCTCTCACCCCTGTGGCCGACACAGGGATTTTGGTTTGCTCTGCACTGCAGAGCGGGTGTCCCAAGGACGACCTACTAAGGCCCCCAGCAAGGAATGGGGGCACCATGTGTTGCCCATGGGGTGTTCTGCTCTGGTTTTGCTCTCTGAGCATCATGGGGGGGCTGCACTGCACCCAGCTCTGATCTCCTGCCTTTGGGGTGGAGGCACCTTCTGGAGGCTCCCTCCTTCTGCTGACTGCAGAGGTCAGTCCTGTACCTCCTGTGTTTAGCACCTTGTCCAGGACAGAGTCTCCTCCTCACTTACTGGAAGCAGATCTTGGCCTGTCCCTGCCCTCAGACCTTTTCTTAAGTTCACATCTAAATAAACACTTCTTACAGGAAGAAACAGTATTTTTAAAAATTATTTTCACATTTAATTTCCCACCTCTCCCTTGTTCCCTGTTTTTTAAAGTAATAAAGACACTCTCTGTTGTGGTTTAACCCCAGCCAGCAACTGAGTCCCCTGCAGCTGCTCACTCACTCCCCCCGGTGGGATGGGGGGGAGAACTGGAAGAGCAAAACCAAGAAAACTGGGATAGAGACGGTTTAATAGGTAAAGCAAAAGCCACACACACAAGCAAAGCAAAACAAGGAATCCATTCACCGCTTCCCACGGGCAGACAGGTGTTCAGCCATCTCCAGGACAGCGGGGCCCCATCTCTCCTGACGGTGACTTGGGCAGACAAACACCATCACTCTGAACCTCCCCCCCACCACCTCCTCCTCCTTTCCCCCAGCTTTTTACGCTGAGCATGACACCATATGCTGTGGGATATCCCTTGGGTCAGCTGGGATCAGATATCCAGGCCGTGTCCCCTCCCAACTCCGTGTGCACCCCCAGCCCCCTCTCTGGTCCGGTGGCTGAGAAACAGCAAAGGCTTTGGCTCTGTGTAAGCCCTGCTCAGCAGCAACAAAAACATTCCTGTGTTACCAACACTTATTTCAGCACAAATCCAAAACACAGCCCCATACTAGCTGCCATTGAAAAAATTAACTCGATCCCAGCTAAAACCAGGCCACTCTCACATAGCAAATATTGCACTGCCTCACAGCAGACTAAAGGGGAGGGAATCTCAGAGGTCTCAAAATGGTGCCATTCTCCTTCCCTTTCCAGGCCCAAAACATGAAGTGATCCTGGAAGTGATTGTTAAATCACTTGGAAGACCTGTTTTCTGATAATGGTCCGGCATGGCCGGCAAATCTGTGATTTGCATATGAATACCCAAACTGCATAAGCAAAACTATCGGAGCCAGCTGGAATAAAGAAAATCTGAGCACCTGGCATTTTTAGAAGTCCTCTTGCTTGCGTTCTCAGATCGCTCTCCTGTAACATTGACAGGACTTGAGCTGATTGGACAGAAACTCCTGGAAATCCTGTTTCTACCACAGGAACAGAAGGAGCTGTAGAAATCACAAGGTTTCTGCTCCAGCAAAAACTTAAAGCATAATTATAACCCAAGTAAGATCATCTTGCTCAGGGCCACGACCAGTCAAATTTTAAAAAGCCCAACAGACAGAGATCCCACCATCTTTTTGTCCCACGGCACAGGCTTCACAAAAGAAATATGGACTGGTCACAGAACAAGTAAGACCAGACTGTCCCAAATCAGAAAGAGATTTCTGAAACTTTTTGCTGTCCCCGGAAATACATGCACTGCAGTTCCTATTTTTATTAGCAGCAAAAAATTTAAAACCACTTCTTTCTCTCCAGATTACCACGACCTACACACTTTTGGTTAGAGGTGTTGCCTCAGGCAAATGCTGGGCAGATGCTTATCTAGTGTAAATCCCCACAGATCTGTTAACTTCAGCAGGATGCCAGCTATTCACCGCCTTTTCACTCTTGTTTAAAAAAAAAAAAAAAAAAGCTTGGAATTTGAGAAATAACCCGTTTTCTCATCGGGGAGAGACATTTTTGCTACAGGCTCAAGCAAAACTCCAGCAGATTTCGGAAGGTACTTGTAAATAGGGCATTACTTGGTAATTACCATGGTGATTGCTAAAGGGTCAGAGAGAGGCAATGAGAACAAAGAGGCCTAGGGAAAAAAAAACCAAACAGGAGCTCTTTGTAAAAGTATTCAGATTTTGTCTGCCAGTGCCAATAAGCTCGAACTGTCCCCACTTTACACTTCGGTTTTTAAATGAAGACTATTTACATCCCTGAGGCATGGAATTACAGCAGGGTATTGCTGGGTCCTACCGGTCCCCCATCGGCATCAGCCGGACAGCCGACTGCATCCGCGGCAGCGGCGCTCACAGCTCACCCTGCTGCCAGCCGTGGTTCAGCACACAGCGGTGCACTGAGCGTTGCTCAGGCACACGCACACACACAACACCGCACTTTATCTACCTCTCCAAGTACTATTTTCCTTCCCTCCATCAGTGCTTGACACACACTGGCCAGCCTGCGCATCCACCTGGCTGTGCCCAAGAGCAGGAAAGAGCCCAGAGAGGCTCCTCAGCTTTAACTGGGAGCTGTTTTCAAGCTGGGGGTTTGCCTCCAGCCGCAGGGCCACGCTGTGGCTGTGCCTTTGTCTGTCCCTGCAATCCGATGCAGGCTCTGACCCGAGGTCTTTTCTCCCCAGCTCTGCCTCTGACCTGCTTTGTCGCTAAGGGCTTCCCCAGAAAACCCCGAAGAAGAGTCAGAAACTTGGCACACAAAAGGGCTGGGTGCCTGAACCCACCTACTGAAACAGCTTATTTTTGTTAATCAAGTAGAGTCACGCAAAGCGTGCTAAAAGCTGTAGTTTCCAGGGAAGGGCAACAAGTGTTTTGTTTGATAATGCTCAGTAATAGTTTAATCAGTGATTTCCCTTGGTTTAAAAAAAAAAAAAAAAAAGAAGAAGAAAAAAAGAAGGATGAAAAGCACCTTTTCATGGTCTGTGTGGACCAGTCCTAAAAAGCTGTGACATTACTTTCCATGGGTTTTTTTCTTGTACCAAAGTGATGCTGAGAGCCTTTGATTCCAGACCAAGACCCAGAGAAGAAGAAACTTAGGTGAGCTTTCTTCTATCTGTACAATATTCTCTCTGAAAAACAAACCTCTCAACGAGCATTCCAGCAAAGGCTCTTCATATTCTTCCAGCCCCACCCCCAACCCTTCCTCTCCACATTCCTTGCTTTTCCACGGTACTTCTCTTTCCCCTCCTTCATGTGTTCCCGGTCTTACCCCACTGCTCCCATCTACTAGCTCCCAACAACTTTGCTCCCCTTTATCTCCCTCCTTAGCTGACATACTGTCTGTGGCCACGGGAAAAGTGCTCAACAGTCTACATTGCAGATCGTGTCTCGGGACAGGAAATTGGATAGTAAATTATAGGACAATTCCACTGCAATTTGTTAGAGTTTCAAATACCATATTTCGGTGAAACAACATGAAGAACACTGCCAACAAAGAACACCGAGAAATTTCTCTCACGTGCACTGAGAAATTTACCTCTTAACTCTACAGTTTGGCCAAAATGACCTGTCCCCTCTCCATCCCATGCTTAAGTGTGAGTTAGAAAAAGCCAATGTCCAGGACAATGTGGTTCTGTCTGCAACAAAGGAAAAAGAAAACAAATAATACTTCTTTCCACATCGCTTATCGAAGTAAAGCAGGATATTTGCAAATATATTTTGTTCACAATATCGCAATTAATTAAATAATTACACTTAAAACATATTCCCAGCCTCCAAAGCAAGCAATAAATAATTCCCTCTAAACTGCTGTATTCTATCATTTTCTATCAAGCATCAGGTTTCACTAGTAGCTGCGAAGAGGGCTGAATTACTACTCTGGCAAATACTAATTTGTCTTAAAAAAATTTGTCATCAGGTGACACTTCCTGTCCACAAGCCTCAGGGTCCTTCTGACCCCGTGGGCCCTTTGGAGGAGCTTCTGTCAGCTGCCAGTGACACCTGTTGAGAGCCAGCAGAGCAGACAGGTCCCAGCAGGGCACCTGGGAAATACTGACTAGGAGATGTTGACCCTGCCGGAGATTAAACCTCTCAAAACTGTTGAATGACTGCCCAAATAGGGCATTTGATATGCAAAACAGAACTTATTTCCATGCCAACAGTGTCTGAGGCTATTCAAAGATACCCATCCGGAAGATTTTCATGAGGTGCTGAAATTCACAGGCTTCAGGGGAGCAAGAGCCATGCAAACTTCCTAACACCTGCATACCAAAAAAAAGAGAAAACCCCAAAAACCACAGTAAGTTTTTTTCCGCTTATAGGGGAGAGCCTGACTCTGCTTTGCATGTTTCCAGAAAAAAACAGCTCTTCCTTTTTGAAGCATCTGACGGATCTGCACTACTCCCAGTGATACCTTGGTGGTGCAAAGGCACGAATGGGCAGCTTATTTTCTTGAAAACCAACTCTAAAATCTGCTTCGGCAGGAGAACCATTGAATGTGTCACGGCCCATCCACCTCAGACTGCATCCACACAGCTTCCATCAGGAAGGTGCCTACTCCTTGCTGCCCCCATCACATGTGCTGTTACCTCTTGCTTAGTTTTGTGGCTCTGTGTCTTAGCTAAAGGGGGCTCTCGCTGCCAGTGTGCACAGCAAGTTTCCGTGTTTAACTCCTAGGAGTGCTGGCACAGACCTCGGTTTGCCCGACAAGCTGTGCTGCTCCTCAGGAAACCCAGAATGGAGAGTACCTCCTTTGCTGCAAGAGTCACTCCTGGCCAGTGTCCAGCCTCATGCACGGCATTCCCCAGAGCCTCTGCAGCAGGGTCCCAGCTGGGACTGGCACACAGGGCACTGCTGCCCCAGAGCAGCACTGGCATCTTTCCTTTGCTGGGCTTCCCGAACTTCCCAGCAGTCCCCTGCTCCCATTTGTGGTGGCCCCTCTTCCTGTGTTCCCTGCCTCTCCCCGTGTCAGCCACTCCCTCACCCCAGAGCACCAGCGCTGCACATCTCCCGTGCTGTACAGCCAATCCCTTTGCCATTACACTCATGTTGAGTTCCCAAGTGGAGCATGGTCCCAGGGCAGTGGTCAGAGGTGGTGTTCTGCTTGCAGAGAGCCTGCCCTGCCCACCTGCACCTGCCCCTGTTGCAGTTCACCTGCTGTGGGTCCTGGGGAGCTGCTGGGCTGTCTGGCAAGCATGCTCGGTGCCCTGCCCAGGTGAATGGAGGCTAAGGCTGCCTGTGGCTCTTGCCCCAGTTTCTGGCCTGAGACACGGCCTGTTTTAAAGCCACCATGATGTTTGGGTTTTTTCTACAGAAGAATGACCACAATGGCTAACTCAAGCCTCCCACATGAACCTGGATACATCTGTGTGATTCTCTCAGCAAGCAGCTCTTTCTCCCCTGCAGCACCAAGTTCCCATAGAAAACTCAACCAAGGGATGAGAAGCTGCAGTAACTTGCAAAAACAGCACTGACACTAAACAACCAGGCCACCGATGGAGAGTGAAACCTTGCTGCCTTTAGACAAGGCAAGTGAACAGCTGGTGAAAATATGCAGTATCCTTGCAGTATGTTGCTTTCCAGCTTCTCTTCTGCCATGTGGTCATACCCCATGTTCAGCTGCACATCAGTTCTCCCACAGAGGCTTCACCTTTGTCCCCATATCACAATCCAGCCACAAAGTGTTTCCAAAATCCATGCAATTGCTTCCTTGCTCTTGCCTCCCACAAACTCCAGTTAGGTGCAAAACATCTCAAGCTCAGTCACTTTGGACACTTCTTTGTGGAATGTACTCTGGAAGTGCATGAATGGTGTCATGCCATCACCTGTCTCATTGCAAAACACTCAGGCTTATGATCCCCTCTCAGATCTTAACCACAAGCTGCAGGTAGGGTTAAGCTCTTCGTCACAAAGTGTTCTGAAGTGTCTGGCTGTGATGCTCTCCCACTTCTAACAGCGAAGTCCTGACACCAAACACACAGCCAATAAAAACCCCAAACTTGCCATTCCATCACAGATGCAGCTGAGCTTGGGGTGGTGGCTTTGGGTGCCATGGGTATGTGTTCTCACTTGATTTGCATTCAGCCAGTATGGTCTGGGATTTTGACTCTGCCAGACCCTTAACTTGGAGCACATTAATTACAGCCCTGCTGTTCCTGGGAAACAGAGGCAAAACTTTTCCTCACCTCAGAGAGGAGAGGAATTCTGATGTGGAACCAAAGCTATCAACATGCTGCACATGAAGGGACTGGCCACACATTTAATGTCCACTTCCCCTTGTTTGATTGAAGTGGAAGAAGCAGCTCAGGCCATAGGACTAAGGAAGAGCAGGGTGTCCCAGCAGTCTACCCCTGAGGGATCTCAATGGTGTGGTTTGTAACACAGGAACTGAGTGGGGAGTGAACTGCATTTTTTTCCATGGGTGGAAATACTCTTGGAAATCCAAGCAGACAGGATTTTTGTTGGGGTAATTCTCTAGCACTTACCAGTACTAACAAACTCCATTCTTGAGAGGCACAGTGCCCTTGTGCAGGGTACGCTCTGCAGTGCAGTGGTCTCACAACCAATGACCACTTTGCCCAGCTGAAGGCTACAGACCTTAGTGGCAGCAGGATCTGAGTGGAGGAGTTTAGACAGAAAAATGCTAACTCAAAACATTGTCCCAGAGACCAAAAGAAAGTTCAAGCGATAGATTTTGTATGGGTAGTATATGTAGATACCATACATTTTTGATTGCATTATGAACTCTAAAGGTTTAATCAATGCATGGTGTTTTCCATGTTACTTACTGTTGTTCCTCCTCCAGCATGACTGAATCAAAAGAGAAAACAATGCTTCACAAACACAAAAAGCACCAACTGTTCTGCTCCAGCAGCAACAGGCTCCACTTGACTTACAGATGGAGGAGATCTGCAATCTAAGATCCACCTGGGTGAGTTGGAGTTTCATGTTCTCCATAGTTCCCTCCCCGTGGGAACTGGTGCTCAAAAGAGATACCAATGCTTTAAATGGGACATACTCCTGCTCCCAAAGTAGAGAGTTAAAAGTGTTTTTAAATAGATTTATGATAATGTCAGATTGAGGATAGTCTCCGGGGCACGATGTTATACAACTTCCACTTCACTCACAAATACTGGCACCACAGTTTAAGCTGTGTGATGTGGAAAGGAGAAGGGACAAGAGCCAGCACATGCTCTTTGGGTATCCATTTCATTCTGCTTTGGAGTCTGCCAAGGAAAGTGCTTACTTGGGAAAGGATTTTCATCACCAGCAGGGAGGGCAAAAGCAGCTGTTCAGCACACCATCCCTCCTCAGCACACACCTCTCTCATTCCCCATCCTCTACAACGGCAAAGCGAAGCACGATCTGACTTTGCCCTCTGGAGGCATGGAATTGGCATGGCACAGAGAGACACAGCCCCAGAGGTGACTGAACTACGGCACTGCCTTTTGAAACATCTGATAGGAAAATCCATTCACAGCTGCAGCTTCCCACGGGTCAGAAGGCAGAGCATTACTGGTGAGGCAGCTTCCTACTGAAGGAGGTGGGGTTTTGGCTCGTACAGGGTAATACTACCCTAGACTGCTGTGTGCTTCAAGAACGAGAGTGTTGGTACAGGGGGTTGATTTTTTCTCTTGACACAAACTCTGCAGCATGTGATTTGAAATAATGTCCAGTGTGTGCATCCAGCTACAGGACACGGTACATGCACATGTGGGTCTTCAGCAAGTGCCATTTCATGGTTTATTCTACTAGCTCCCTAGGATTTTTTGCTATCTCCCAGATTGCTGGGAAGCTGCACAAATAAGCAGGTGGTCAGTGACTCCTGGGCTCCTTATTTAGCTAGAAACCAGGGCTGGGGTTTGTTCGCTGCATGGAAATGGATATACACACACACACAGACACACACACAGATTTTTCTCCAAGCAGATAAACAACCCTGTTGGACATCTCCCAAGGGTGTTTCACCAGGATAAACAACTCTTACCTCCCTTTGCTCCCATAAAAGTCATTTGTGCAATGACCAAGAGGAGTTTGGGAAAGCTTCTCCTAGGAAGACAGATTCAGCAGTGCACTGGTGACTTGAGTTCTGGGAGAACTGGCAGAGGACACCAAGGCATGGGCAGGATGAGGTGTACAGCCACGCAAAACACCTGCGCACCTGTGCACATCCACCTCCCTGCACACACATCTGCCCACATCTGTTTCTTGCCTGTGTGCCCACATGCAAGCATCAGCTCCAGGAACATACCTCTGTTTGCTGGCATTTGTTTATAGACACAGTCGCGTGTCAGTGCACACCCACAAACTCTCACTCACATCCTTGCCCCCGCACCAGTGCCCTCACACACCCATGTACCCGTGCACGTGCACTCTTTCATGCACACACACGCCTGTGCACACCTGCACACACTTTCCATCTCACCTACACAACCTCCTGACATCTCCTTTATATTCTGGCTTGCAAGGAATATCATGCCAGCAGGTGAGGAGGCTGTGCTGTCCCCAGGCCTGTGGGTGTGTGTCACAGGGGTTCAAGTCCTGCACAAGCATTCTTCACCAGCTGGCACACTCACCTGGGGTCTGACCCTCAGCCCCAGGTATCTGAGCAAACATGAAGGAGCTGGCAGGTATGTGCCGGCATTAACCCGTAGAGAGCCTGGCATCCTTCCTGGTTGGCTCATGGACCTCTGGGGTCCTGTGGCATAAGGATCAGGGAAAAGCAGGTCAGGTCAGGGGTAAAGCAGGGGCACGGGAGCCTCGCCCTGTGCCAAATCGTTGCTGGGGACCAGCGATGAGGGTCGCAGCCTCAGTGCATTCTACGTAACAGCTCTGCACGCAAACCGCGTAGCCTAAGCCCACACTTACTATCGCTCCCCACGCAGATCAACCACCGGCTGGTTTTTTCCAGCCTAATTCATTTCGACAGCTTTATTTCCTCAAAGGAGCGTGGAGCTCCCTGGGCAGCGTTGCCCGGGGCCGACTGTCCCGCGCGGACCGGCAGCATCCCCTCTGACAGCGGCGGCCGCTCATCGCTCCACCTCTCCCCGCGGCCGCCGGCACAACCGGCCCCGACGGCGCCGAGCCCTGCGGGGAGGCGCGTTAGATGTCCGTGCCCGGACACTCGCAGCGGGATCTCGGAGATGCCCTCGCTCCGCCCGCTGCCCGTCGGCCCTCCGGAGCTATACGCTCCCGACGGCGGCGGGTCCGCGGCGCCCCTACGGCGCTGGGGACAGGGACCACCGGAGAGGGGCGGACGTGGGGTGCCGGGCAGGGTGCTGCCCCTACCCGCGGCGGCAGCGGCGGCACGCCCGGCCCTGCCCGCGCCTCCCGGGCGGCGGGGCGTAGCAGGGGGAGTGCCGGCCGCCCGGGCGCGGAGC
>VXAC01007364.1:53454-93243 GCA_013399225.1 Rhipidura dahli
GCCGCCCCCCGCCGACCTGCCCCCGGCACCCGCCGCCGCTTCCTGCGCCTTCGCCGCCGCCTTCCCCGCGCAGGGCTGCGCCTCCGCCGCTCTGCCCCACGCCTACGCCCCGCTGCCCACCGCTCCCGGGCCCTATGCGCCCGCGGGCCACGGGCCGCTGTACGCGCCGTCGGGGCGCATCGTTCTGCCCGCGTCTTCTCCCGGCCCCGCTGCGCTCTACGGCCGCCGCTCCCCTGCACCCTATCCGCCACTGCCCCACGCCTACGGCGCCGGAGGGCAGCTGGGCGCCGCTGAGCCCGCACCGCGGCATGGCACCTATCCTGGAGGCCCCGACAGGTTCGTCCCGGCGCTCTGACCCATCCCGGAGAGGGCCGACAGTGCTGATGGGAGCCCGGGAGAGGGCGGACAGCGGGGGTCGCCCGGCACCGCTGTTTCCGGCGCCGCCCGGGAAGATGCTGAAGAACCTTGGGGTGCAGCCCTGCATTCTCCGATCTGCCAGGGCATCCTGGCGGGGAATGTCGCAGTCAGCCCTGGGGACCTGGGGTGTTCTACCCAGCCCTGTCTGCTCTCGGCAAAAAAAGTTCTAGGGACTCTCAACTGCCTGTGATGAGGCAAAAAGTCTATTCCTGGGGCAGGTGCTCAAAGCTTCCTGCCAGGCTCCCACCTTCCCGGCACACTCATCTGGGCCCCTTCTGGTCTACCCAGGAAGATTTCACGTTTAAATGTCTCTCTGCTGTTGATGATTTTTTTTTTTTTTTAAGAGAATTAAATGTTTGTTGGTGAGGTGAAGAAGGGAGGCAGGAGGAAGCATTCCCTGGCATCATGCTGGCAAAACTGCAAAAGTAAAATGCACGGCACTAATGTGGTGGCATGTCCCTGATGGCTATTGCTTTAGCCCCAGCCTTCACACCAGCAATGGGGCCAAGGCTGGAGAAGGTTTGGATGCCAGGGCTGCAGAAAAACGCATCAAGTCACATCCTTCCATCCTTTCAGGTGTTATGCTCTGCTGCAGGGGTGGGAACTGTGGTGGGATTGGAAGTACAAAAACTTCTACCATGAACATGTCAGCCCCTGGAAGAGGGACACAGGGAGGCTGTGGGACCTCTGCCTTTGGAGGTCTTTCCAACTTGGTTGGACAGAGCCTGATCTGCCTCTGAAGTTGTAGCCAGCATTGAATTTGGGCCTGTTTTGAGTGGAGACCTGATCCTGAGGTCTGTGGAGGTACTTACAGCCTAAATTACTTCAATCCTAAGGTCAGCCCAGCTCTGTCTGTAGCCTAGAGAAACTGGCTTATATAGGGGAAAACGTTATTTTCTGGAGCACAAGAGGCACATGGTGCCTTTTCATCTTCAGTTTCTCCACTTTCATGCTTTCCTCTGGTGGAAAAGAGGCTAGAGAAGGATATGGAGAGGGAACAACTAGTAGGAATGCCTGTGAGATGCAAAGGCTTGAAACTAGATTCATGGGGAAACCCAAGCATACCTCTCCCAACAGATCCCACCACCCTGGAAAGGGCCTGGAGCAGTAGTGGATACCCCGGGCTTTGCTTGGGGCTGTGGATGTAGAGGGAGCCAACCTAGCCCTGCTCACAGGTCTTCTTATACAGCTCGTTTTTCCCGTGGAGGTGGGAAACTAGTGTATCCAGGGCCAGGAGGAGGTTGGTGAGAAGATCCTGCAGTGTGGTGGGGCCTCGTATGGGGGAGAGGGAGTGAGAAAGTGCAGCCAGAGCCTCAACAGGAGCTTTGGAAGAACAGACAGGGTGCACATAGACCAGAGTCTCTCTCACTGGAGAAGGGTGTAGATCATAGAATAACTCAGGTTGGAAAAGATCTTGAGAAGTTTCTGTTCCAATCTGGTACCCAAATCAGGGTCAGCTATGACTCAGACCAGTAGGCTCAGCCCTATGTAGTTGAGTCTTCATCACCTCCAAGAATGGAGATGGCACAGTCTCTTTGAGCAACCTGGCTGTCCCCGTGGGGGAGGAGTTTCTCCTTGTACCCTCCATTTAGCACTTCTCTCATTTCATGTCTACTGTCTCCTGTTCTACTGCTGTGCTTTGCTGAAAAGAATTTTTGATCCCACGAAGACACCAGTACCTTATTCTCCACAGAGCATTTTTCAGATGAGGTCCTCAGCAGGATGAAATCTGTGAAGAGGCAGCTTCCTTGCTTTCTCTCGGTACCACAGTCCATGTATCCAGGTAGGACATGAGAGAGGAGATGGAGTGGAGCAGGAAGGTGGTTGGGTGTCACAGCACAGCTTGGTGCAGAGGAGAGTGAAGCCCTCTGCCGCAGGTGGGCAGGAGAAGTTGTATGTCTGCCTTCCCCGTGGCTGTGAGGTAGGAGATGAGTTTTGGGTTCAAGGGTTCAGAGTGCACGGGATGGCAGGTGGTGAGCCAACTCCTGGGCTGGGAGGCTGAGACTGGCCTGACAGCAGTGCCCTGTGTCCGTGCAGAGCTGTCCGTGACACCGCAGGAAGCTGCTGTCCGCACAGAGCTGGGGAGGCCGCTCTGCCAACCAGTGGGGGGCGGGCACAGACAGCAAATGTAAGCACCACTCAACCCTTCCGTGTGCTGAGGTCAGCCAGATTTTCCCTTTCCTTCCTATACTTTCTGAAGAGCTGTGTTGTATCTTCCTTGTTCTTCCTGGTCCTGGCACATCCAGAAGCTGCCACCATCCTGGAGAGAGCAGAGTCCTGTCTGCAGCCTGTCTGTCTGAGCCAGGGGCAGATCTCCTCAGCAGCTGTGCTAAAGCCTCTCCCAGATCTCCTTTCACCATCTGGAAGAGGATCTGTACACCCAGCTGTGCCAGCTGCTAGTATTTTTGATAGCTGCTGGCTTTGCTTTCATTGCCTGCAAGGACTGCACTTTGACAGCAAGCGATGCCAGCCTCTTGCTCCTTTGGAGGTAGCTGGGAGAAGAGCTGTCCTGCCTTTTAATGCTTTCTTTCCGTCCTGTAGAAGCAGTTGCCAGTGTGGACCAGATAATTTTCACTGAACTATAGAATATGCTGAGTTGGAAGAGAATCATCAGGATCATCAAGCCCAGCTCCTGTCCCTGCACAGGACACCCCAAGAATCATACCATGTGCCTGAGAGTATTGTCCAAATGCTTCTTGAACTCTGTCAGGCTTGGTGCTTGCTCCCTGGGGAGCACTGTTCCAGTGCTCAGCCATCCTCTGGGGTGATACCAACCTAAACCTCCCTTCATGCCTCCATGAATCTTGGCCATGGTCATGAGAGTGAAGAGCCTAGATGTTTTCTGGCCCTTGTTCCTCTGGTTTTGTTCTCTGCTTCAGCCCTCGTGCTAGTCTAGGGTTTCAGTCTAAAAAAAAGGTCACCAGTGATGGGAGGTTTTGTGAAAGATGCTTCTGAGACCATCTGTAGGCAGTTCAGGGAACAAAACTCGGTGTCTGGAGGACATGCCTGATAGATCTTGGTGACTCAGAATGCACAGATTGGGTAGGTTCAGTTGTATGTTGTTTGCAGAGAAGGTCTAGATGCTTGTTCTTGTTTGTCTCCAGAGCTTTTATACCTACAAACTAGAGAAACTGGGCATATCTAGAAGGTAAATTTTTTGCAGCAGGTACAGTGATGAGCTTGCTGCATCAAGAACCTGACACATGGTCAAAAACTGCTTAAACTTCTGTCAAAAACAGCTGGAAACCCTGGGCAGAACTGTGAAGAGCTACTGTGACCATTCAAGGGACTCCAGGTCTGTGGGGGGTCTGCGCTTGGAGGTTTTTGAGGCAAAACCAGACAAAGCTGTACCTGCCCTTTGCTAGTGCTGGCAGTGCTCCAGCCTCCTGCTTGCAGCAGGCCTGAGGACTCTGGCGATCCCTTCCCAGCAGCACTGCTGTGGTTTTGGCTATTCCAACCTCTCTGAGCTGTCGTGTAGGCTCAGATGCCAAGGCTGCGCTGAACACAGGCGGCTCTGTCCAGGCTGTGCCCTGTGGCAGTGAGATGTGCTGCCCACGTGTGACGTGGGACTGCCTGGAAGATGCACTTGTAGTGTCCTTGGGGAGCCGTGGGGTGGGGTCTCTGTGCGGATATGGGGATATGCCAAGGGGATATGTTAGACAATTGGATCTCAAGGTACGCTTGTGCCATGGGGATATGTTAAACATTTGGATCTTGATTAATTTTTGGCTGTCACGTTGCTTGTAATTCTCAGGCACCACCAAGAATGAGAAAAAAAATTGATTTCTCTAAGTTTTATTGTAAATATCTGAGAGCCTTCCTTTTAGCAAAGTTAGTCTAAGTTTCAAACTACTCTTTTGATTTCTGTGAGAAGAATCCAATAAATCTGGATTGTAAACCTCTAGGAAACTCTTTTAACTGTAAGCACTGATGAGAAGAGAGAGGGGCCTTGAAAGTGCTCAGTCCTCAAAGGACGGAGCCTCTTGGTCCCTGTTCTGCCTCAGTTCTGGTATAATCAGGCCCTGAGCAGACTTTGAGAAAGAAGTGGACTGTACAGCCTAGGAGAATATTATATTCTGTATTGGAGATTTTTTTTTTTTGTATTTACTCTTCTACTTTACTTGAAATGGAAATAAATCTTTGTCTTGTTTATAATTAAGTGTCTCTGAGTTTATTCTTTCAAGTGCTCCCTGTACTCCTGAGACTGGGAGAGGTACAGAGCAAGATGCCTGACATGTGCTGCTCACTGCTTTTCACCCTGTCTGTCTTACCTTGTCTTTTTTTGGTCTGCTGGGTTGCTGAAGGCATCAGAGGGGAGGAGGAGGGACAGGTCAGCAAGGCCAGGCCAGAGGTGGCGTTTCAAACTTCTGCAACCCCTTGAGTCACCAGTCTGGTTTGAGGGTCTCCTGTCAGGCCATAAGCACACCCCAGACATCAATGCACGAAGCTCCATCCCAGTCATGTGTCTCTGCTAGAAAAAGGGACAGGTAGGGAAGGCTACTACCTCTGAGAGGAACAGAAGCTCGAGGATGGGCAAGGGGATCATGTTTGGCATTAATTACTCCCTGACTGCTGCAACATGGAGCTGGGCCAGCTAGAGGAGGTGTTACCACTGGAAATATTATGCTGCCTGTCCTGTGGCAGCAGCACCAGAACTGCTTGGTCTTGTCTCCCGCACCCCAGGCCAGTTAGTTTTTTTGGCTGCAGAGATGGAGTTCCTGCAGCTGCAGGCTGACACAGTGTTCACCTTATGCAACAGCAACAGCTGTGGGAACAATTCATCAAGCAATAACCATAGCTAATGGGGGGTGTAACAGGCCTTCAGGGGCAACTCCACACCTCAGGATGATGAACTGGCTTGCATGTGGGTAAGATGATGGCAGATGTTGCCCCTTCTCCTGCTGAGAGGGTGGTGACTGGCTTCCTGAGTGTGTTTGAGGGATAGTGAATTCTGCAGCTGCTGCCCTGTCAACAGCCCAAGCTGCCTGGAAGGCTATGAATGAGATGGGAACAGGTAGTTTAATCTACCAAATTACCAAAGAGCAGACAGGAAAGTCTTCTTCGATAGCTTTGGGACTCCCAAGTATGATTTATCTGTCTTTGAAAGCGACAAGAAGTGGACCAAATCTATGAGAAGGAGTAGGTGGGGGAGGCAGCTGCCATTTGGCCAGGAGGCAGTACCTTGGAGGGAGTCCAGAGCTTTGTGAGTTGTAACTGGAGAGCAGTCCACGTATCTGGAGCTGGGCTTTATCTGTATCTGTTACCTCGAGCTGCAGTGTCAGTGATCAGAGAAGGCATCCCACTCACGCAGCACCTGGATGTGAACTAACGTGAGCACAGGAAGGTTGATGGGGGTGTCTGGTGTATGAGAATACAGTGGCCCATGTTGGCACAAAGAACAGCTTTACACACTTGTTTTGGTGTAATCCTGAAGCCCTGATTCATGGGAAGCCCTCTCTAGACAACAGAGCTGATTTCTTAACTCAGTCCAGTTGGAATTTATGTCTTCTCCATGTTCAAGGTCAAGAAGTCAAGAAGGTAGATGGTGGCATCTGCTATACCTGGAAGCTGGTGTTGTTTTTGGGAGTTATTTTTGGATGTGGTGCAGTCATCCAACCCCTCTTTCTGTGGGCAGAGGGAGTTGGGGGAGGGAGGCCCAGCTCAGGGCTGCCAGACTGAGCTCTCACTGCTTCTGCAGCATTTGAACTCAGGGTGCAGCTGGCCAATGTGAAGGACCCTGGCCACACTGCTTGGGCTAAGAGGAAAAGAGGCTGCAACCTAGCCTCTTCTGATGATAGGAAGTGCCTAGGGCCATTGGACACTCAGGGCCATATGTGTAGCTGAAAATCCCCATGGAGGAAGCAGGAATAATTACTGTGGGCTGGCTCAGAGGAGCTTACTGAGCTCACTGCTCTCTCTTCTCTGATGCCGGAAAGCTTAAGATTCACTAGCCATTTAAGAATTTGCAAAGCTGTTGTCTGGATGTGAACTATACAAAGAGATCCTAATTGATTAAGGAACAGCTTCTGATCCTTTTTGTTCAGTGCCAGCACCAGAGCTCTTACTCTGATCACTGAGACACAGCTTGCTTGGTGCTTGCTTGCTGCATAAGTCAATTATTCCTGTGGCTGGCTCTTGCAAGGAGACCATCTGCACCTCATGTTGACCTCTTCCACTTGAGAAAAGGTGCTCAGGAATCCAGGCTGTCCCCTACTGAGGTTAACAATCTATGTCCTAGGCCTCATATCACTTCTACAGCCGTACATTTCAGCACACAGCTTGTCCTCAGGCTCACCGGAGTGCTGGCCCGAGAATTGGCTAATTAAATACTGGCTCCCTGGCCACCCTTCCTGTGTCCTCAGGTTTATGGCTGCAAGAATAGTGGGGGAGGAAGACTTACAGGGTATCAGCATGGGGATATCTTCAACAGGCAGAGGAGGTTTACTTCTCTTCATCAGGAGGCACATGATACTGATGGTGTTGATTTCTTCCGTCTCCATCTTTGGGTGCACTTGAGTTTATTTCTGTATTTATATTCTTTTTCCGTGGTTCCCAAATTGTTTTGGTGATGTGGGGGGTTTTTTTGGTTTGTTTTTTTCTCTCCTTGTTTTCTCTAAAATTGCCTTTACTTGAATAATATGGGCTTGCATTTGTGCAGGAATGAGTGACTGACCACTGCAATAAGCTTGGACCCTGGAGTTACTGACGGTTCAAGCCACACAGAATAAATGCCTAAGTGACAAGTGCCACCCTGTCATGGTGTGAGAGGCTGTGCCTGGGTATTATTGTTGATGCTGGTGGCTTTTTCAAGAAGGAAGCAGAGGATGATTCAGGGCTTCGACCTTTATGCACGAAACATTTGTAAAAAAAAAAAAAGTTTTCCTACTTGGGTAATTTCTGTTTTGTTTTCATGGAGGTTTTCTCTACCCTTCTCTTCTAGAGAAAGGGCAAAGGACAAGCCTTCTTGAAGCAGCCAGGGAAAATTTCATGCCTTCCCACTTCAGTGAATGTAAGATATAGTACCTCTCTGCCACATCAGGAGCTCAACTTAAATCCAGGAAGGCCTTAGGCAGTTGGGGAGACCTCATAGCAACCGTTCACTGTCTAAAGGAGGCCGACAGGGAAACTGGAGAGGGACTTTTGACAAAAGCCATCTGCTAGGACAAAGGGCAATGACTTTGAAGTGAAGAAAGGTAAATGTAGATCAGGTATTTGGAAGAAATTCCCGTGAGGGTGGTGAGGCACAGGCACAGGTTGCCCACAGAAGCTTTGGATGCCCCATTCCTGGAAGTGTTCAAAGCCAGGCTGGACGGGTCTCTGAACAATGTGGTCTAGGGAAAAAAAGATAGGATCTTTAAGGTCGTTTTCAGCCCTTCCTATTCGGTGCTGCCGCTAGGGAGCACTGCCGGCCGCGCCGGGCGGCACGGAGCGCGGAGCCCCGAGCACGGAGCGCGGAGCCCCGAGCGCGGAGCGCGGAGCGGCGCTGGCAGAGCGGCTCGGGGCGCTGGCAGAGCGGCTCGGCCCGTTCGGGTCTCAGCAGCGCACGGGGCTCGGCCTGTCACAGCAGCACTGAGCTCCAGAGGCGCACACGAGAGCTGCGCCTTCAGCCCGCGGTCCCAGTTCGGACAAGCAGGCAGCTGTGCTCAGGGGCGTGTGATGAGTACTGCACCCAAGCTCCGTTTTAGTGCTTTCCTGAGCTCCCAGGGTCTGCAGAGGAGAGGGCTGATAAAAGCGTCATTATTAAGGCTGCAAGGCTCAGATCACGCTGTTTACCACGCGAGCTCTATCCTCGTTTCTCTGTGTTTTCTGTGTCCTGTCAGTGAACACCTCAGGCTGCCCGAGGGAGACACAAGCACAGTTCATGCTCAACGCCCCAAGCCCGTCTGGATGGACTGAATCTCAGCCAGCAGCCATTCCTCCTGCCTTATGTGAGCCCACACCAGGAATACTGGATCCAGTTAGGGTAATCCGGAGCAAGAAAGTAATTCTTATATTGGAGCTCAGCTCAGATGTCAAGGCAGGGAGCTGGTGCATAGGACAGGCTGAAGGAGTCAGGATTGCTCTAATGGAGAGTAGGTGAGCAAGGAGTCTAACTTGCAGTCTGAAAGAGGGTTACAGAGAAGATGGAGCTGGGGTCTTCTCTGAAGTGCACCAAGAGGGAGGAAGAGACAAGGAACTAAAGCTGTGCTGAGGGAAAGACTGGTGGGACATAAAGGAAAGCCATTCTTTCCTTAAAAAGAATGAGATGGCCCTGGGATGGGGACAAGAGAGGGACGATCTCATGTCTTGCAGAAGGTCAACACTTGTTTGGAGAAAGCCCAAAGCAGTCTGGTCAGACTCAGCCATGCTCTGAGCAGGGAATGGATTCAAGATCTCCAGAAATCTCTCCTCTCTTAACTTTTTCAACAGTTGTATGATTTCTGGTGAAACACAGGAAGTCAGGCCAGGTGGTGGAGCACTGATGAGCCCGTCTGGACGCACAGCTCCAGTCTGTGGCAGCTCTGGCAGCGTCAGAGAGGTATTTATTTAAATGGTGAACACAGGATGGGAAGGAGCAGAGCTAACAATCTCTGAGCAGGAAGTGGCGGCCAGAGAGGGAGTGGGTATTTGCTGTCTCCAGGATTTACTGCTTAAAGTCAATATTAGTAAATTAATCAGCAAATTTTTCTTATCTCTGCAAGACCAGGCAGTTATGGGGTGGAATGGCTTTCACTGACCTACCTTAGGGCCTCTGGCTCTAAATTACCTGCTCACTTCTTTCTGCTGAGGCTTAACTACCACTTCACTTCTGCTAAGGGTGGGAAGATCCTTCTGGTTCACAGCATCACCCTTGAGCAACAGCCTGCCACAGATCACCCCTGACTTTTAGCAAATGTGGGGGACCCTGTAGAGAGCAATTTGAGAAGTGGGAAGCCAGGGTGCATAAACCAAACACCTTCCCTTCTCCCATAGAGCTGGAAGCATGTTTCCTTAGAGAGTATGGAAAGGTAATTGGCATGGACAGCACAGAGCCTGGTTCTCCAGGATATGATATTAGTTTTCCTCTCCTTAGAGGTCATGTCATGGCTGTCAGCACTCAGGATGGCTTCCCATGCTCTGCAGAATGGGGGGACAGGACCGGAGGCTCTGAGAAAAGTTCACAGGAACATGCTCAGTCCAGCCCAGTTGACATTAACCAATATCACACTGAATCCCACTAGTGAGGAGACAACCACAGTGGTCATGTCCATTGTGTACCACAAGATGGCTTGGTCTGTGTGCCTCAAGGAACAGGTCAGAGCATCCTGGAGGAGCCTCAGGCAGCCCTGTCACTTCACAGCACAGCAAGGATTACCATGTCAGGCACTTACCTGGCTCCCTGTGCTGGCCCCAGGGCTCAGAAGCTGTTTTCCTGCACCCATTTCCTTTTCTTTGCCAGTAAGAAGGCTGCAGTCAGTTGAAGGTCTCTGGCCTCCCCCAGACTTCCCCTTCATGTCAGACCCAGATCATGGTTGTCATCCCAGAGGGAGAAAATTTACTTTATTGGACTCTCTGTCAATAACCCTGAGTAAAGACACCTGTCTTGGGCTCACAGAGGAGGGAAGAGAGGAAGAAAGTGATTTGTTGCATCTGCAAAATAGCAGCCTCCCTATCCTAGATACACACCTGCCCTTGCCAGCCCATCCCCAGCTGCATTCAGGCAGCAGAACCTACCTCAGGGATCCACATGGACCACCACGAGTCCAGCTTCAGACCTGAACCTCATCTGTATAAGCAAGAGCTCTGTTATCTGTCCTCTCAACAGAGAAAGAAGCAGTGCACGGTGAGTTAAAGTGTTGATTAGGAGGGCTTTATCTTTCCCTTGTTTAGTTTGCGATAAGGTTTGTTGTTTGCAGACACACCTTTCTTACTGTCTGCCAAAGAAGACAGTTAGAGTAAGAGCAGCTCTGAGGGAGAGTGTACAGTACCTGGGATAACTCCAGGACTTCCTAGCCACTAAAGACATCTCCACAGAGATGGACAGAGGTGCTTGCTCTCGTTCCTGCACATCTCTGCCCACAGGGAGCTCCCCCAGCCCTTCCAGTGCAAGGATTAGCACCGCTGCTCATGTGTGTTTCAAGAGTGAGTCCTGCCCCATGTTTGTGGACACCTCACTCTGCTGGTCCTTTACCACCTCCTACAGCTCCACTTCACCCTGGAGAAGGTGGAATGCAGTTGTTTTGTTCCCTCCTTGACTGATGTGAGCTATAAGATGAGTCTAAAGCCCCCCAGAAGTTTTTTCTGTCCAAAATCTAAAGGGCTCTGGAAGCCAGGCAAGTGTAAATGTCTGCAGATGTGGCGTGGGCAGCATGGCTGATTCCCCCTCCCTGTCAGCACTACTGAGGATTGGAGAGCTGGGCAGGACCTCTGGCTCTTGCTGGTCTCTGCCATGGCACATGTGGGTCTCCACCAGGTGAATGGTCTCCTGGCCTGGCTGGCAGCAGCCTTTCTGCAGCGTGGTGTGGGCACCACACCTGCAGGCAGGCCCCAGCACACCTGTTGGGATGGTGCTCAACCATAACATCACCTCCAGCCTCTGGCTCCCCTTCAGGCCAGTGCAGCCTCAGCTGCCTTCCTGCAGTGCCTTGGTCAAACCACCCAGATGGAAGCTCCTTCCATGCTGCAGGGCTTCCACGAGGCCCTTTTGCTGTACCTTAGATATTTGGGGCAATGTGTCAGGTTTGAGTGGTTCACGGCAGAAGCTGAGAAATCTTGTTCAGCTGCCACCGGTATGAGTGACTCAAGGGGAGAGCAAAACCTTGTGCTGCTAGCTGATCCATCTGTGGAGGCCAAAACAGTGTCAGGATCCCTGTGTAGGGAACCCTGTCCCTCCAGGAGCTGCCTGTGGGGAACAGGCTGCATTTGCTTTGGTGTGCTGCTGCTGAATGCTTTCTGCTTTGACACACACCAGCTGCTTTAGAGCTTCTGGCAGTGTATCTGTAGGGTCACCCCAGGATTTCAGCGTGAGCTGAAAGAACTGGTAAGCACTTGCCCCTCATATGACATCCCCGGCACCAAAGCAGGGGTGGGATATCAAGGGTGTCCATCCTGTCACTGGAGAGACTCTTACTGGTGTCACCAGTTAGATGTCACACATGCTGTGACACAGAGCCTGGAGGGCTTTGGGACAGCAGCACCAACATGTCCAGAGCCATAAAAAATCCCCCAAATCAAGGGTGCCCTCAGGGCCCAGCCAGCCTTGTGCTCTGGGAGATAGGCCCTTGGGAAGTCAGATAATGGCAATATGACCTCCACTTCTCCTCAACAGGAGAAGGATCCTCTGTGTCAGGATATTACAGGAATGTAAGAAAGCCACTTCCCTTGCTACACACAGGAACAAGGACCACAAGGCCCAAAACACGGGTAGAAAGAATGGGGTGCTCCATTACCTCCTGGCTTCAGGAGAAAGCCTGTGTGAAGACTGGGGAGCCAGGAACATAATGACAGTGCAGAGTGTCTCCTGACTTTGCCCCAAATGGCATTTTCCTGACAAAAGTGTGTAATTCAGCCAAGTTTCAGCCCAGTGCACTCGGTTGTTTTCAACCATCTTTTGTTTGTCTTACAAGGTCAGAGTGAAGCTGCCCAGAAACTAAAAACAAAAGATATTTCCAGTTTCAGGAAAGCAAGATGTTTATTGCAAAGGAAAACAGGCTGTGAGAAAAACTTTCGGACTAGAAATAATAGTGCAAAGGGTGTTGCAGCTTATGAAGTGCAGTGAAAAGCCTAAGCTAGGCTACTCTAGCCAGCTAAAAATCACAATGGTGTTTTACAATGCCACTCACATTTATACTTCTAAAAAATTACTTTTAGAAATACAGATGGATGCTGCACTGTACTCTTGAACTGTAATGTGGCAGAGCACCATGAAGCCTTCCATGGGCCCAAGGAAAGCAGCATGTTTGCAGATAGCAGTGGGCTTGTGAGCTACGGGCAACTCCCTAGGGGCTGCCTCTCTAACCTGGAATAAGCATAGGAAGCAGAGTGACAAGGAGAGTATAAGCTTTAGACTCCCAAGAAAGCAGATGCTCAAAATCACTGTGCTGTACTTATCAAGTGTATGAGGCAGGAGTCAAAATACAAAAAATATCCCCAATCAATCAGAAAGTTAATACAGAATATGTGTGTTGAATTCGTTATCCTGGTGGTCATTTTCCAGAGGAGTATTCAGCTCTTCTAGTATATCTGCATCTGCTGGTTTCAGGACATCCTCTTCACCTGGAAGGCATGTAAGAGACAGATCATTTCATACTGAGGGGCTCTCATGCATTACCCCTCTGTCCCATGTTAAAGCCCCTGTGGTCAGTCTCCTGCAATCGCCTGGAGAAGCTGTTAGGTAGCCCTGAGTGGATTGCCTGCTTTTCAAAGGCAGTCCCACTTTGGAGGGGAGTTGGAGAAGGCAAAGCACTGCTGGGTTTAAAGCCAGAGACAATAACCACAACCCTGGTGGTTGCCCATTTCAAGACCTCAGGGCTGGAAGCTGGACTGGTGTGATGTGTCCAGTCAGCCCCAGAGCCCAGGACATAGAATGGCTGTTCCCCATGGCATGATGGCACCACATGCCTTGCAGCAGCAGGCCTTTTCTTCCCCACTGCACAGACATTGCTGGAAATGCAGTAGTTGAGCATCAGAGGATTCTCACCTCCTCTGAAGCAGATCCCAAGTTTTCCTGGTTTTGAAACAACCTGCATGCTTGACCCACTGACTGCTAAAGTGAATGTGCTCTACTCTTCCCACGCCAGATCTGAGAGCAACTCCTGCTGCAGTAGCTGTAAATGGATTTTTTGAGCCCAGACACCAGCCTGCCATTCAGACCAGCTTAGTGCCTTCCATGCCTCAGTCCTGGCAGGTTTTGAAGGTGTAGTTGCCTGCAGATGCCACCCCTTGCCCCATTTTGCTCCCCACCAACCCAGTGCCTGGAAACTGGATGAACTGTGGACAGAGCATGTCTGGAGTTTGGCTCCCCTAGCCAGCTCTGACCTCAAAAAAACACATTTTCTCTCCACAGAGAAGAGTTATCCCTCTGCACTAACATGGCTCTTGGCAGAGCCACAGAAGTGTTCTTAGGAGAAGGAGTTATTAAGGACCAGGTCCACAGCCCCATCCCAGTGACTGTATTCACAATAGTGGACTCATTGACTCCTTGACTTGGAGAGGGCTGTCTGTCCCCACAGTCCCACTATCCCCCCACCCTTTCTCAGCTACCCAGGTTTTGTGGGGTAGGGGCCCATGCCAGGGAGATGCTGTGGGATCGTTGTTGATGAGGTGGGTCCCCTTGGCTGACAGTCCTCGAGAGGCAGCATGGCACTGCCCCCCGAGCCACCACGGGGCCAGCAGCTCTGTGGCAACTCACCAGCAGGGTCCAGGCTCCTGGATGGCAGCTCCCCATCCACTGCCACAGGCTGCATCCCACTGAGCGTGTTCGGGATGGTCAGCATCGGTGGCTGCTGCTGATACACTGGTTCAGGCAGTGCCGGCTCAGAGGGCACTGGTTCAGGCAGTGCCGGCTCAGAGGGCACTGGCTCAGCCTTCTCCTGTGTGTCAGCCTGGGGCTCCACTGCTGGCTCTGACTTCTGGACATCCTTGACCACTGTCTGACGGCCTTGTCTTCTTGTGGATCTTCTGGCTCTCCTTTGCTTTTTGCTCTTATTATCTCTGCCAGGGGATTTCACAGGGATGGTGACTTGGGAATAGGACAGAAGACTTTCCCTTCTGCCCTAAGGCAGCTTTTCTGGGTCCCCTGTTGTGATTGTGACCCAGTTCATCCCGGCAGAAGCTGCAGTTCTGCAGCCCCCCTTCTGAGCCCTGCACAACAGCCTTCTGCGGCTGCACCAGTGCGCAGGAGCTTGGGCAACAAGCCCTCAGCCCCACACCATGGTTGAGGTTTGCTTGCCACCCCACCATCCATCTCTGCCCCCCAGTGCCTCCACAGATCTTGAGCAGCTACTGGCTGCAGGTCACCTTTCCCCATTGAAGACTGATGGCTCTGTCTCTGGGTGAAAGACAGAGGGGCTGGGCCATGCCTGGGCTCAGGTTAAGTGCACCACAAAAGCAATTTGACAGAAAAAGCAAGCTTTACCTCAGAACCCACTGAGCCAAATCTTTCTCAAGGGCCTCCGCCTTTCTTTTTCTGAGCAACTCCCGGTCTCTCAAACGATGGGTTATGATGACATCTGTAAGGATAAAGTGAGTGCTAACATGACATTCTGGTCAAGGGACAATCTGATTCCCCCCTGCCTGATACTAGAGCATTGATGCAAGAAGCCATGGGGGGTTTTTTTGTCACAAAGCAGGTCTTGATCTGAAACTACTTGAGCGCTACACTTCCAGTGCAGCCTCAGTGGGTAGGATTTGATGACACAGCACCCAAAACTCCCAGGCTCCTAGCCTGACAATTGCTCTAAATTTCCACTTGCAATTCCCTGGGGGGACCCATGTCCAACCTACTCCCTTACTGCAGGGACCTGAGACCTGATGCCTTTGGTCAGACATCAGTACAGCCTGCAAGACAATTCTTCATGCTTGCTCTGTTGCTACCCCTTTTCCCAGATAGCTGGAACTGGCCACAAAATTAAGATGTTTATCTAACAACCAAGGAGAAAGCCTTGACCTGTGAAACAGACAGTCCTTCAACAAAAGGAACAGCTCTGTAGGGGTGAGGATGAGCCAGAGGGCCCAGCCTTATCCTACAAAGATGGTCATGTGCATTAGGCTGAGACTTTGTGGGGGGATGGTGATCCAACCAGAGACCAAGACAGGGCTCATACACACTGTTGGGAACGAGAAGATTGGTTCCAAACACCACACAAGCAGCCTCAAGCTGGTCTGAAGCTGTGAGGAAGACCATGGCAGGGCTGAAGAAAGACTAACTGATGTGAGAAAGCTCCAATGCTGGCTTTATTATTTGGGCAGAAAATGCAGGTTGCCTACAGCCACCAGCAGAGAGGAGCATTTCCCAGATCCTAGTCACCCTCTGACATGCCTTCCTTGGTCAGATTAAGCAGTACCCATTTCCCTGGTTGAAAAGGGTCCCAAATGCCTTCCTCAGGCAAAGACCAGCCTGGCAAATGGTCTGAACTTCACTTCTCTATGTCTTTGTCCTAAAAGACAGCAATCCCTGGTGATTTCTGGCTCAGACTCTAAGCTGTGATAATAAAAACTTGTCTCAAATCAAGCAGCATGAGACCCAGTCCTGGGAGACAAAGGATATTGTTCAGGAGCAACACTACTGCCATGAGGCCCGGAGGGAGAGGGAATTCTTCCCAAATGTACACTGAAGAGATCACAAAAGAACTGATTTTCATAGTTTCAACAAAATGCACACAATGGAAAAGCAAAACTATGATCTACTCCTTCCAGATGTAATCAGATCCAGCTCCTTTCACCAAAAGCCTCAGCTCACACTAAAGTAGTGAGATCAGTGAAAAATTGTCATTTTTTTGTACCCTTGATCAGATGGCAGAAGTGTCAAGGTGAGAAAAACTTTTGAGGCTGACCTGGGATTACACCTCTTTTATCCCAGGTGTTTATTAAGTGCAAGAAAAATTGTAGTCCAGGACAGGACAATGCAAAACTGACAGCAGGAGCCAGTCTCTACCCAAAGTAGACTTTTACACAAGACACTTCTTATAATTAATAATAATCTTACAGAAATTTAGCTTGAAAAGCATTTATGTTGGTCTATGTTCCAATGTCTTCATCAAATCAGAGTCAACTTTAAAATTACATCAGACTGCCCAGGACCCTGTCCAGGGAAGTTGAGAATAACTCCAAGACAAATGGAAGGTTGTTCCCTGACATGAAACGGTAACAGAGACAGCAGGGCTCAGCCAGCAGGAGACAACTCTGCCATCCATACAGAAAAAGGCAGTAAACTCCCCGGGAAGATGAGGTTACAAGTTGCAGTAGCAGGATCTGCACGGGGCTTCAGTTCAGCTACTGAAGTACATTATCCCTTGCACATCCCATCTGCAGCCAAGGTAATTTTGTTTTCTTTTCAAAATGTCTTGTGAGCTGTAAAAGCAATTTTAGCTGCTTGCAATCAGTCTCCTTCCCAGTCCATTCTAAGAAAACACCCCTCATTCGCCTCTAACTGGTCCAAGAAAGCACTCCCACAACAGCTCCAAAGATGTCTGTCACTTGCCAGGACTGAACAGAAAAGATCACAGTAAAACGTATGCATCCTGATGAAAAAATATTTACTAGAGTACACAAAGAAACAGAAATGAAAAGAAAAAAAAATCTAGTTATAAAGACAATGAGACAGTACTGCCAGTCTGCAAACAGACAATCTACTGATGCTCTCTGAAGGACTTTAGTTGAAAAGCCTTTATATGTGCTTCTGCCTTTGTGATCTGAAGTGTAACATGTAAAAAAGACAGATGCATTCGCAGTTAAATGTGCATCCTCCACCCCCAAACATGAACTAGCAATCATTAATTTCTTTTTAAGAAACACTGGTAACAAAAATCATACTCTCCTCGCTCCAAAAACTCAAGTTAGGAATGTTCTCATCATTACCTGGCACAGCATACTCCTCACAGGCTGCAGAGGATGGCAGGGAAGAGTCCGAAGAAGCATGGTCTTTGCCTAAACTCTCCATTGCTCCTTGCAGTTTTAATTAGAAAGAAGCTTAGTTCCCTGGGAACAGCATCTGGAGATACTGGTGGAGTATAATGAGAGCTTGAAAAAAAATGCAGACTGCCCGCCCCAAACCTCTTATCTGGCCAGGCCACTAGGAGGGTAATAATATTCTCCTTATCAGAGTGCAAAGGTGTACGAGTCTCTGTCCAGGATCTACTGTGTGGATTGCAAAACATGTTAGTGCTTTTATACTGAAAATAATTCCACTTCAGATAGGAAATTTACACTCACAGCTGCTAAACTGTGACTGAAAAGCTCTCCTTTATAGTAGACAGAAGCTTCATGGCAGGGCAGGATTTGGCACTGCCTCACTGCTGCTTTTCAGAGTGAGATGCAGGACATGTTGTTAGTCCTTAAGGATCCCTTGAGAGGTCTGAAATGGAATACATGCTGTCTGAAGGTGCTTGCATAGGATCCTAGCAGTGCTGGTGGGAAGGGACATCCTCCATCTCCCCTCACAGCAGGACTGGCTGCTGTGTTGTCATATTCTTTGGAAACCCCTAAGGATGGAG
Organism: Rhipidura dahli; assembly: GCA_013399225.1. Lineage (NCBI taxonomy): Eukaryota > Metazoa > Chordata > Aves > Passeriformes > Rhipiduridae > Rhipidura > Rhipidura dahli. Next base: position 71,043 of record VXAC01007364.1, read on the forward strand.
ACTGCCAAAGTCACGTTACCTGTCCAAGAGCTGCATCACCTTCCTGGGATCCCAACAGAATAATAAACCCATGCCAGCCTGTCTGTGCATGTTGAGGACTTCCCAGTGATTCTTTGGTCCAGTCCCTGGTGTATCAGGACTATGAACAAAGCACTTCACTCATGAAGCAGGATGGCAATGGGCAGCCCCAGTAAAACCAGTGGGAAGACCCATTCTGGTTGCTGCCACAGGATGATTTCCTTTAGTGGCTGTTCCTAGTTGCTGGTGGCTCCTTGGAGCCCCAGCCCTGCCCAGCCTGAAGGCTCGTGCAGCCTCTGCAGGACCATCTGCAGGGCCGGTATCGCTGCAAAGCAGAAGCGGCTGCTTGGTGCAATGGCTTCAATGCCAAGAACCTGTCCCTTGCTCTGTGGGAATGGCCAGGCCCCTAGGTCAGTGCATGTGGGATGAGGGGGTAATCTTGTCCTCTCCTGAAAACTGCCTTCATAGTTTCTTATGCCAGAATAGCACAGAAAAGCTCAGGCTTATATTGTGTATAACAACTCTGATGCACCAGAGACATCTCTTTAGCCAGTTTCTAGTGCACTCAGCTACTACCAGCACTTTTCTCCATAAGACACTCAACAACTTATGCACTGGTGAGGTGCTAGTGCCCCTAATCCCTTCCCTCCCTGCTCCCCATGAATTCAAAAGTGGTTCAAGGGTTGGTAGAAGAACTTGGCAATGTGTCTACCCCCAGGTCCTCTGGGACCTGACTGCCTTTCATGGCAGAGATTATCCCCCCTCCTTGAGCAGTCTGAGGACCTGCCCTGAGGCAGAGCAGTTCCTCAGGGATGAGCAGATCTGGCTTCCTCCAATCTGAATCCCAGTCTTTTTTATTTTTAGTGTACATCCTTTGCTCTCAGTAGGATCTCTCTTTAGGTCGCTGGAAGGTCCAGAGCTTGAAACTTCATGCATGTGGATTTCTTAAGATGTAACCTGGGAGGTCCGTGGTCATCTCTGCTGCCACAGACCTCCAAGACCTCTTCTCACCCCCTGAGTTACCACTTTGCTCTAGGGTTCCTGCCCTATGTCCACTGCAGATTACATGGTACCTCCAGAGAGGTGGGGTAGGGCTAACAGCCCCAAAAGAAGCAACAGGGTGGTGGCAGCAGAGCAGATATGGGAAGGCTCTGATATGGGAGGGTGGGCCAGGAGCATGGATGGCATAAAGAGATGTGTGGCTACCAAGTCATTCACAGAATAGTTTCTTGTGGCTCAGTCACAAATGAAGGCAAGGTGTCCCAAGCTGGTGAGGGTGTCCATGTTCCAGCACTGTGTGATTCTGCACAGCCCTAGAGACACCCTGGTCATGCAGACATCTAAAAACTGTGTCCTGGCAGGATACTTTACTGTGCAAAGGCATTGCTTGTGGAGGGGGAAAAACATATCAGACCTTGAACATTGTTTTTGTTTTTGTGTCCCTCATTGCAAAAAACACATTATCACAAAAACACACTATCACAAAACCACATAATATGCTGAGCTGGAAAGGACACAGCAGGATCATTGAGTACAACTCCTGTCCCTGCACAGAACCCCACAAAATCACACCACATGCCTGAGAGCATTGTCCAAATGCTTCTTGAACTCTGACATACTTGGTGCTGTGACCACTTCCCTGGGGAGCCTGTTCCAGTGCCCAGCCACCTTCTGTGTGAAAAACCTTTTCCTGATATCAAACCTGAACATCCCCTGACTCAGCTTCATGCTGTTTCCTCAAGTCCGGTCACTGTCAACACAGGGCATAGATCAGTGCCTGCCCCTCCTCTTCCCCTCACAGGGAAGTTGTAACTGCAGTGAGGTCTCCCCTCAGTCTCCTCGAGGCTGAACAGACCCACTGCCCTCAGCCACTCCTCATATGGCTTCACCTCAGGGTCCTTCCCTACTTTTGTTAATGCGTTTAAACACTCTCTAACAGCTTTATGTCTTTTTTACACTGTGGCATCCAGACCTGCCCCCAGCCCTGGAGGTGAGGCAGCCCCAGAGCAGAGCAGGGTGGGACAATTCCCTCCCTTGCCTGGCTGGTGATGCTGTGCCTGGTGCCCCCAGGACACGGGTGGCCCTCCTGGCTGCCAGGGCACTGCTGGCTCATGTTCAACTCGCCATCAGCCCCCAGGTCCTTTCCATGGAGCTGCTCTCCAGTCTCCTGTTCCCCAGTCTATACACACATTCAGGGCTGCCCCATCCCAGGTGGTGAAACTGAGGTGCTTAGAGAGTGTTCAAAGAAGAACAAAGAAGCTGGCAAAGAGTCTAGAAAATAAGTCCTACGAGGAGTGACTGAGGAAGTTGAGGGTGTTTAGCTTGAAGAGGAACCTGGGGGGACACCTTACTTTCTCTACAGCTGCCTGATAGTGGACTGTAGAGTGGTGGGGGTCCATCTCTTCTCCCATGTAACAAGCAATAGGACAAGAGGAAATGACCTCAGATTGCTTTGCAGAAGGTTTAGGTTGGATGCCAGGCTGCCCAGGGCAGTGATGGAGTCCCTGTTCCTGGGGGTATTTAAAAGATGTGTTGACATGGCACTCAGGGACATGGCTTCCTGCTGGACATGGCAGAAATCCATCCATGGTTGGATTTCATGGTCTTAAGGGCCTTTTTCAATCTAAATGGTTCTATGATTCCATATTGTGGGCTGCTTGCAGGTGAAACATGGAAGAAAGAAGGGAAATCCCTGTGTGTTTCAGTGCTCCATAGGAACTGGGTGCATGCTCAGGCTGTGGCTAACTCAGCTCCTCACACCTACCATCTACTCAGTCACCCCAGAGCCTGGTGAGGGCTGATAAGTGACTCTTGACTCAGCAAAACATTGTCATAAGACACTGCAGAGCCAGTACTGTGAATGTTTCTCCATTTCTTGTCTTCAGCCTTGAAGGGAGCAAGTGTAAAAGAAAGAGTCACTGTGCCCCAGGTTCTTTAGAGGTGTTTAATGGAACAGATGGACTTTGAAATCTTAAAGAGCTTGCACTTGCATCTCTTGGGAAGGAAATCTCTGTAAGACAGTTCTCTCTTGAGAGTAAATTACTTTAAATGCCAAGGAAGTGATTTCAGTATCCCCCAGGAAAATTTGGTAATGGTTAGCAATGTGGAAGTTACAGGCCCCACTACTTTCAAATTGTCTATGCTCTGAAGCAGAGGGACTGAGAGCCAGAGTCTCCCCCCGCTGTGCCAGGGACACTGTGTCCCACAAGCACCAGCAATGCAGCAAACTCCTCTCCAGCATAGCTCCCCCGCAGATATGGCCAAAGCTGCACCCCCTTTGATGCAGAGGAATTTGTGCAAATAGGTTAAACTTCCTGACCAGTCCTGGCTGCATGAACTGTTGTAGCTGGACACTTTACAGTGTGCCAAGTGCTGCTTCCCTCCCCTTTCTCTCCACCTTTCAGTTCAGCATGGCCTAGGTAATTTTCACTGATCCATCCAGTTTCCTAGGTGAGGCCCTGGAAGATGTCAACTGAGTGTTCAGCAACCTGAGCATCTCCAGTGTCACAGACTCCTCAAATGCCATTGGAGCTGCTTGGTAGGGGAACATCACCAGCCTTGGCTATATCTCACCATGCCCCCACACGCTTTAACACACAAATATCCTGGGAAAGTTTTGTCCAAGGGACAAACATTCCTAGGGCTGGATCCTCCCACTGGTGGGACTGCTTTCACTATAGACACAACACCAGGCTGTGGATCTATGTGTAAGTCAAAGGGAACCTCAAGGCTATATGTGTTCCCCCTATCTGACAAGGCTACTGCAAAGCAATATCCAGAGACCTACATATCCCTCTGTGCAGTCATGGATGTAGCCCTGCTCAGTGTGGGCAGCTGGGGGAGCTACGCTGCTGCTGCTCATACAGGGTGTTGGGGCACTTCTTCCAATCTTGTCTCACATGGCAGTGACAGAGAAGCAACTTGCAGGCTTGTCCTTCAGTCCCTGACTTGAGGAAACTTGCCTGGTTGCAACACATTGCACTGGGAGCAGCAGTACCCATTGCTCTGTGTGACAAACTATTGTGCCTGTGAAAGCAGATAATCCCTTTCTTTCCCCGCCTTGACTGAAGCATGAAAAGATGAGAAGCAGGTGGATAAACTGAATAGGAAAAACATATGCAAAAGTGCAAATTCTTGTGCATGCTCTCTGGCACAGATCAGGGGATTGGAGGCATCTTGCTGTCCACCAGCTGCTTCCCAAGTCTTACCTGATCTTGCCAGACACAGATCTGCTGAGCTTCAGAGTCAGGCTCTCTGCACCAGGCTGCTCTTGCACAGGCCGTGAGGTCTGTGGTGGTGTTCAATCACTGCCTTCACCCTTCCCTTGGTCTGCTGCTTGCTTTTGAGCCATGTGAAATAAACAGCCAAATCCACAAGTCCCTGGGGAGGATGAGCATCTCTGAATTTGCTGTGTGTAGAGTCAACACCGACCCTGTCCTGTGGCTGCCCATGCTCTGACCTTGCAGGTCTGGCCTATTAGTCCGTGCTTTAGATCTGCAGTTTCTGAATAAACACTCCACTTTGTGCTGGAGGCATGTGGTTTCCCTCTTCAGAAGAGCTTCTGGATCATCTGTGTTGTTTTTTCCTAGCCTCTGCACATGAACAGTCGTGCTTCTCAGGGCATACACAGCACACACACTCTCTCGGGCTGCAGCCACTCTGCTGGTGTAGCTCGAGCCCTGGCGTGGGGCAGAGATGCTGGTGACACTTGCCCACCCAGGGGAAGAATGCACCCCAGTTATGCACTGTGCTAAGCTGGGCATAACCTTCCCCTCAGCCATGGCAGAAAACTGGGATAGAGCTGCCCAAATAAATCCTGCCTGCGGCTGAGTTGGCAGCAGCAGGAGCAGAAAACCTCAGGACAGAAGTGAGCAATACATTTGTGTTTTTCACCGTGGATGTGTTTTGGGGTTCATAACCCTACCAAAGCCCTTCCCTGTGGTGTGGCAGGGGAGACAAGGTCTGCAGAGAAGAACTGGCAACACAGAGAGTAGCACACAGCCAGACCACCTCTTCCATGCTCTCTGGGGACTGGATGGGGACAGACAGGCTGGGACAAATGAGCAGGTGGTGTAATAGCAGCAGCCATGGACAGGTGTCCCCTCCTCTGCAGAAGTGGAAAGGGTCCAGGAAAGGAAAACAGGAAAAAGCAAAGCTCTGGACAACCCTGAGCAACTAGTCAGGCTAGGACTTCTCAGCCTGGGAGAGAACTCTCTGAGGAGAATAAAGCTTTTGATGACAGCAACTGCCTCTGGGACAGAAAATAGTGGATGCTGTCCATCTGACTGAGCACAGCTGTTTTATGCTCCTCAACACTATTTCCAGCTGCAGCATTAAATCTGTCAGTAGTGGCTTTGTTGTGCATTGTGGTGCTATGGGTGTCCCACTTGGTGGCTCCAGCAAGGTGCAGAACTGGGTGAGAGGGTGAATTCCAGCTGACCAAGCACAATAGTCATGATACTGGCACATCTCCCAGACTCCAAGGATGGTCACTGACTTCAGGGAGCTCACTTGACTGCATGATGGACCCTGGACTCCTACTCAGATGCCTGTAAATGAGAGCTGTATAGGATACTAATATGGTAGCAAGTCAGAGCAGCATGTTCTCCTGAGGGTGAGCACAGACCTATCCTTGGAAGGTTTCAATTCACCCTGAAGCACTCTCCAAAGCTGATCAGAAGTCTCAGGCAGTAATTCTATACAAATACAAGATCTGGTGCAAGACTGAGCTGAACTCAGGAGGCAAGTCGTGTATCAGCCAGTGCCCTCTGATCTCTGCCACTCTGAGCAAAGGGGGCCCCTTGCATGCCCAAGTTGTATGGCCTTATTTCAGGTATTTTGTGAAAGGTGAGTTGTGCCCATGTGCTAGAAGTGGGAGATGAAAGAGCAGAGGAAGCCCCAAAGACTGCTGATGCACACTGACATTGTTAACTTGGTGGGACTGAGCCCTGCTACAATCTCAGAGGTGACCCTGACACCAGGAGCAACCTAGACCTGAAAATTCTTCCATTTGGGATTTTTCTCAAGTGCTGGACCAGACATCTGGGATCCCCTGTGTTCACCATCTCCACTCTTCAGCATCTCCAGGCTCTTTCCATGCTCCCATCTGTTATCTGAGCTGATTGCTCTATGAAAGGGCCATAGATAAAAAGCAGAATAACATCTAATATGGGAAATGCAGATGTTATTATTTTCAATTTATACCCGCTCTGGAAGCAGTGAAGCAGTTTACTAGGGAGCCAGGGAGTCATCTTCTCTCATGCCAGAGAAACTTTCCCTTCACTAAATTGCCTCCTACAGGAAAAAACTGTGCTTGTTCAGCATCTCCTTCACCAGGACTTTGTGTTTCTTGCTACTCCCCCATGGCCTTTCTCACAGGAGTGTGGGTGAGATAATACCCTGTACAGAGCACCCTGGTTTGTTCTGTGGATTTGAAATGACTGTATGCTGTATTCCCCCAGCCATGCATAAAAATGTGCTGTTGAAATCAAGATTGTGCATGTCATTTTATTATTCACCATAGGTAGCTTAAGTGTGCAATCAGCACAGAGCACACAGGATCAATTAATCACCTGTTTGTAGGCTCAGGAAAGCTATCAAAAAACTCAGGTATCTTGACACTCCCCGTGTTTCAAAATCCAGATGTCTTGCCTGGTTTTCCTAGAATAATACAGGAAAAAAGAGTAAGAGATTGAAAAAACAACTCTGTTGAGTCATACTTTGGTTGCATTCCATCAAGTGGAATGGAGCTGACTATTACAAAATTGACCTGTTCATTTTCCTGTCTAAAAAGCTGAGGTGACTGCAGCATCCTGGCTCGTGGATGTGCCCTCCCAGTGGCACTGGTGGTGTGTCTGCAGCCCAACCTGCTCACAGCAGGGCTGTCCCTAATGTGAGGTTACAGTGCCCACAGCTCTGTCTGAGCCCCAACCACCACCTCCAAGAATGGAGACCCCCCACACACCTCTGTGGTGCACCACCCATTTGAGCTGGTGCCTCAGTCAAATTTTCACCCTCGGGGGCTGCTGTTTGTGGCTGCTGCCTCGTGTTGTATTGCCTGCACTGAGAACTGCAGGCTGCTGCTGGGTACCCCCAGGAGTTCCCTTCCTCAGACTGGCTGGGCGCAGCTCCTCTGGACTTCCTTGCAGCTTCGCTTGGCCAGCTGGTTATCCCTCCCCTGCTGCAGCCCAGCACACGGTTTGTGTTAATTTCCATGCAAGGGCAGCCTGCCATGGCTTTTCCCAGGCTCTGGGGAGCCTGAATGACTGTACGTCACAAGCACCTGGTTTCAGACAGCCAAAATTAGACCCAGGAGGTGTCTATTAGAGACCAGAATGTGGAGAATACTCCTCCCCTTCAGGTGGAACCTGTTACAGACCAGAATGCAGAGAATTTTCCTCTCCCTGAGGTAGAAGCTATCGTGGAACCTGCTGCAAAACCAACTATTGAACCTGTTATAAAACCTGTTGTGGAATATGTTATGAAGCCTATTGGGACACCTGTTATAAGACCTGATGTGAAACCTGAAGAACAAAGGTGCCCCCCACCCTGGAAAATCCTTATTTTGACTTGGGTTCATGGAGGAGGCTGCCGACTCTCAAAGAGACTTTGGGATCGACTGCAGTATAAATTAGGTGATAAAAATGGTATGCAAAATGTCTCAGGGTGAAAAGGTGAAGGGTTTTAAAAATTGTTATTGTTGTGAGTTAATAAGAGATAAGAGCCAAGATGGAGGAATGACACAGTTAAAAATTCCTTTTTCCTTTCTTCTACCCCTGATCCATGTTCTGCAGTGGAGCTGTCGGACACTGTTCCACTGCATTTCCACTGACATGGACATACCTGGCCAACAGATATTGGTTTGAAAGTATAAACAATAAGTTATGTGAAAAATGGTATGAAATGCCTGGGAAGAGGAAGGTGCCATCATTCTCTCCTTCTTGCTGCTACAGAGTAGGTGCTGTCCCGTATCTTGCTTATGTTCATATCAGTATTGCTGATAAGATGTAATAAACTGCAAGAACCAGCAATACTGTTCTGTCTTTTTTGGCACATGTGTGATTAATTTGTATATTACAGCTAAATTATCGAGGCTTAGTCATAATAGTCTCTGCCAAGGGCATGAACTTACATCTTTTCCACACAGAGCTGGCATTCATTGGCATAGGTATTCCCATCGCTCCCACAGATGGGCAAGTACAGGAGGGGGCAGGCCTGCAGGTGAACCAGGTCTTCACACACCGGCTGGCAAGGAGGAACCACGGCACACATTTCAGTGCCAGCAGCACCCATCTCTTCTCCCCAGAACACTGAGGCAGGAGGAAGTGCCACAGGCAACCTGGTTCCCTCTGTCTCAGATGGAGCAGGGCATGCCCACAGAGGAGCAGGAGCTACTGAATCCCTCTATGGGACTCCTGGGCTTTAGTGTGGGTTTGGTGCCGGAACACCAGTTCCCATGAGGCTGGGGATGATTGCTGGGAACAGTCTTTCTCCCAGGCACACCAGGCATACCCATAGCAAGCCATGGATAACGAAAGCCAGAAACCTCTTACCCTTCTCAGGCCACTCCCTTCATTCAGCTCTGCCCCTGAAACAGAGCAGAGAGCCATGGTTGTGGCACACCTGTGCCTGATGGCAGAAGCACAAGATATTGACAGACGATCACATCCAAACCAAAGGGAAGGCAGTATCGTGCAGAGCCCACTGAGGACTGAATCAACTCTGTGGGTTTCATGAGGGCGGTTCAGTTTGCTGCTGCATGCCACTCCCAGCCCTCCCGGCCAGCAGCACAGTACACAGCTGAGCTGGCTGGGACAAAGCTGTGAATGGCTGTTCCCACCCCCTAAACCCTCTCCCAACAGCCTTCTCTCCCAGTCTCTGGGTCAGAAGCTCCACAGAGCATCCCACACATCTCAGAAAATGGGAAACCATGCAATGCAGCATGAGGCATGGGGTATCCTCAGAGGGATGAGGCTTGGTGATACTGCACAGCTGGACAACTGCCACCTCTAGGGAGAGCAGCATTTGGCGGGTTCCTTTTTCTCAGGCAAGCAGAGCAGATAGTTCACAGCCCACCTGTGCAGTGCACAAACATCCTGGAAGCATGAAGTCTCACACACAGGCAGCTGCAGGACCACTACTATCTTCACCTAGGTAGCCATGGCTTTCCAACACCTACAAACAGGTGCTTCTCACATAAATATGCTGAGCACATAGTGTTCTTGCAAAGACTTGCCAGTTTTCATGGAGGCAGGAACTACAGCAGCTGCTACAGCACTGTACATACTGTCCTCCCAGGTCCTGATTCCTGTTCACATTGTGGACTCTTCCCTATCCCAGACCTCTCCCAAGTGCAGTACATTTGATGAACCAGCCTGTAACCTTTGCCACAGACTGGAGGGCATGGTGTGTTTGCTCCAGTCCTTCTTCCTCACCATGCTGCCACTGTTTGTTTGCCCTCACCTCACCTCTCCAAAACAGAATTTCTGGGTCTTTCTGCCCTGTCACACATTTCCCTCTATCCCACTGTCCGTCTGCCATTCCCAACCCACCACTGATGATCCAGCCTCCAGCAGCAGAGCAGATTTACCTCTGGCAGCAACGAGAGTCACCATTGCTGCCAGCAGCAGCAGCTCCCTTGCAGGCATGGTCAGTTGAAGCAGACCTGCTCATGCACCTCACTCTGCTTGTGCCTGCCTTTATAGGGGAGGGCACAGCCCTTATCTCAACAACACTGGGAAAAGCAGCATTTTGGTCTGTGCTGGGAGCAGCTGGACCATACACTCAAAGGGATCACTTAGGCAATCTCAGGCGTAAGATAAGCTTTCTCCTGAAGCTTCCCACTTGTCGGCTTCAGGTGGCAGCACTGGAGGCTGCTTTACAATCCCTTTGCACTGTACTCAGGTGTCCTGGTTTGACACTGGCCAAACACCAGGCACCCATCGAAGTTGCTCACTCACCCTCCCCTGCCACAGCTGGGCAGAGAAGAGAAAAAATTAATGAAGGCTTCATGAGTTGAGATAAAGACTGGGAGAAAACACTTCAAGGGCAAAACTGGCTCATCTTAGAGGTACAAAATGAGTTTATTACTAACAAAATCAGAAGAGGATAATGAGAAGTAAAATAAGCCCTTAAAAACACCTTTTCTGTCCCCAACCCCTCCCTCCTTCCCACTGACAGCGCAGGGAGACGGAGCATGGGAGTCTTTGGTCAGTTCATCACCTGCCATCTTCTTCCACTGCTTGGGGAGAGAAGTCCTTCTCCTCTAAGACCATGGAGACCCTCCCACAGGAGACAGGTCTCTGAACTTCTCCAGCATGGTTCCTGTCTCATGAACAGCAGTCCTCCCAAAGCTGCTGTGATGTGGGTCATTCTTCCATGGTCCAGTCCTCCAAGGCCAGGCTGCTCCAGCCTGGGAGCAGGGCCCTCTCTCTCCACTGGGTCTGCCACAGGAACACAGCCTCCTCCAGGCATCCACCTGCTCTGGCACGGGCACCTCCCCCAGGGGCTGCGGGTGGATCTCTGCATCCCCCGTGGATCCCCAGGGGCTGTGGGTGGATCTCTGCATCCCCCGTGGATCCCCAGGGGCTGCGGGTGGATCTCTGCATCCCCCGTGGATCCCCAGGGGCTGCAGGGTCACAGTTGCTTCACCACGGCCTGCAGAAGAATCTCAGCTCCAGCACTTGGAGCACCTCCAGGCCCTCCTTCTCCACTGACCTTGGTGTCTCTGTGTTGTTTCCCTCACATGTTCTCACCTCCTCCTCTTCTGTGGCTGGAATTAACCCTCCGCGCCCATCCTTGTTTTGATTTTCCTAAATCTGTTATCACAGAGGCATTACCAGCCTCTGTCATTGGCCCAGTTTTGGCCAGCAGTACATCCATCTTCAGAGCCATCAGGGATTGGCTCTGCCGTACATGGTGGAAGCTTCCAGCAGCTTCTCACAGAAGCCACCTCCATGGGCCCCCTGCTACCAAAAACCAGGTCTTGCAAAACCAACACATCAGGGTTGGGCAGTGCTGCTCTTCTCTGCTTCTGAATGTATCTCACCCAAACCATCCCTTCAGCTTTGCAGCTGCTGTTCTTCATACATAATGTGAGACTAGACATAGAAAAGCCTGGAAATTCAGGCTGATCTGGGTGGTGGCACTGTGGCATTATCCCAGACCTAGCCAGGTGGATACTCAGCTGCCTGATGCCCTGGTCAGGATCCCAAACACAACAGGAGGCCTGTCACCACGCTGCAGCAAGCCCACACAGTCACTGGGTGGGATGGGACAGGCTGGGGGTGCAGAGGGTCTGGACGGTACAAAATTCAGCTGCCCGGGAGCAGGGAGCTGCAGGTGCAGTCACTGCCTCTGCTCAGAGGAGCCACATAGTCAGAGATGGCTTAATACCTTAGTGCACTCACCACCTTGGCTGCAGATGAGACTGACAGAGCAAAACTATCTTTATCATAAATTCAGTGTGTTGGAAGGGGGATGTGTGCTTCAATACCCAGATTAAACACACAGAGGTGGCACAAAGAGCAGGGAGGGGACAGAGAGGCTGGAGATGATGCTCAGTGGTAAGAAACACCATCTTTTCAACAAGAATTATGACCCCAGAATATCCCAGCTGCTTTGCCTGCAAGACTAGGTGCTTGATATCAATGTGAGCACCCTTATCTGCTCTTTCTCAGAAGCTAAATTTTCTACATCTGTCCCCACTTTCCTTTGGTGAAACAAAATCAGTTGGTGAAGGCTGAAGGATGGGAAAGAGGGCCACTGGTCATAAAGTCAGTGTAAGACCAATGCCAACTAAAAACTCCTTTGGGTCAGACTTGCTGAAATGAGGTCTGGGCCAGAAGGGACAGAGAGTCACCCTTCCCCAGGGGAGCAGATGGGATGTATCATGTCTACAAGGGGTGAGCAGTGGGTAGGTGCCCTACAGACACCAGCATCACACTGGGAGAGCTCCACATGCATGGAGCTCACATATTTGCACTTGCTGAGGACCTGACTACAAATGTGCTTAGGATGTTTCTTCCCCAGAGGAAGGTACACCTTGGCCCTGTCTGTCTGAGACAAAAGGGGACAGCTGGAGCATCCCCTGTGGCCAGAGAGGTACAGGCTCTGTGAGAGGCTGCTTACCTCCTTCTATTGGAGCTCCATCCACACAACTCAGCAGGGCTGAGACCAGATTTTGGGAAGTGGGAACATAACCAGCTCAGGGCTGCCCTTGCAGAATTGTTCCTCTGCTCTGCCGAGGCAGCTGTGCACATGCTTTATATTCCCTCTTCACGGAGTTTACACAGTTCAATAACCTTTGGCTTTCATTATTATTCCACTTTGGAAATCCCTCAACTAAAGTAAATATTTAACTGCATTAGCAGTTGTTCCCAAGGCACATGGGGTCCTGTTAGGCTTGTTTAGTCTAGTACAAGGGAGGCCAAGGGGGATCTGATAGTGGCCTACAAATGGTGGAAGGGAAGCTGATGGAGCCAATCTCTTTTTGGTGGTGCCAGATGACAGAATAAAAAGCAATTGTCACAAACTGCAGCCTTGAGATGATCGGGTCAGGAGTCAGGAAAGAAGCCTTACCCCAGAGGGTGAACAACCCAAACCAGCAGATAGGTGGGACATCTCCATCCTCAGTGGGACATGTACCTGACCATGCCCCGCTGTGCACAAGGTTTGTTGGGTGAGCCCTGAAGGACCCTGCCACCAGCAGGTTGGGTTCATGGGACAAGCAGCGGTCAGTCTCCAGCACAAATGGATAATATGTGTCCTTAGATTTTGCAAATCTGGTCCTAGCCAACACTCAACAACATGAATGACACAAGTAGCCCCCTCCTGCAAACTGCCCATACACCAACACACTTCACAACTCTAGATGAGAGCTATCTTGGGCCTTTAAAGTCTTCTTCAGAGTTTTTGCTACCAAGAAGAACATCCAAATGCTGATTGTAATGCCTGTGGTGCCACCTCTGTTGCCTCTGGTTCCAAGCACGGCCTGTTGGTTTGGTCAGCAGCGCAGGAGCAACAGGCTGGGGCTGTGCTGCTGGGACACACTGTGTGCTCCAGACCACTCTCCTTGGATGGAGGGTGGCAGGAAATGTCTGCATCCCCTCTCTGCTGGAGGCACCAAAGTCAGTGCTGCTGTAGCAAAGCTGTTGGCTGATATAAGGCTTGATCTTCCTCCACCTCATTTCTCAGTGGTGTTCAAATTCCACTGCCTTCACAAAGCAAATTAAAATTGTATGCTAAGAGATGAGAAAGGGTAAATGACCTCTTGCAAACTAGTTTTGTTTTTTCAAGCTTTTCTGCCAAGCACAAACTTGCAACCCCTAATGGAAATCCTGCCCACTGTACCCCTCAAAGGAGAGGTGGGGAAACTCTTCTTTGGGTGGGCCGGGAAGTTTTCTGGCGGCTGCTTTCCCTCACATAGGCTCCATGCAGCTCCAGCTGGCTCTGCCATTTTCTCCCTGCACTTTCAGCAGCTAGACGGTGACGTGGAAGCCTTCAAGACATAGGACGGGCAGATGCGAAGGCTCTGGGTTTGCCTGAGGAGCTGGAGACCTACTCTCACCACCAGCAAGACACATAAACTCTGCTGGGGACAGTGGCAACAAGCGAGGAGACTTCTACTTCCCAGACGGATCTCCGGCCTGCTCCCTGGCAGCGCTGCCCCTGCCTTTGTGCTCGCGGCACCCACGGGCCCACGTCCGCGCCCTCATCCCGCTTTGCTCATCGCACCGCCACCCCCTTACCACTCCTGTCCCCTCCTAGGGGCCCGCAGCCCTGTGTGCAGGCTTTCCATCCGAGCGGGCACAGGTGGCAGCTGGCCAGGCCGGATTGCACCACGCGGCTCGTGGCCCACGTCTGCCTGGTGGCCTTATCGGTGCTGTGGCCTTGGTGTCGTCACCACTCCCCCCAGCACCTGCCGGTTCCTTGCTGTTATCTGTTGCCTTTCTTGGATTTCATGGCTGCTTTCGGCCTTCCTGCATTCTGCACCCACACTGATACTTTAACTCTTGCTCTGCTGCTCCTCCCGGGGCTTTGGCGTACCAGCAGACGCTGGGGTCCCACGAGCACTGCAGCACCCTGAGGGCAGAGCGCTGCCTCGCTTGTGCAGCCCAAACCAGAGCCCACCACCCACCCTCCTGCTGCACAATGGGGCAAGTGCCATGCTTATTTTCCTCTTGAGGTCACTCCTGTCATCTGGATATGGAGAGGAGAACAGTCTCTGTTCTGTTCCTCTGACCACCCTGAGGTCTCCACACAAGTAACAGAGAGAAGCAGCAATTTTTTCTTCTTTGTGTGAAAAAAAAAGAATCCAAAACAAACCAAAAACCAAAACCAAGACCAGAGATGAAAGCGATCACGAGAAGTTTGCCTTTGGATATACCATGGATCTAAAACCCGACACCCAAAATCGTCCCTCGTAACTGGGGCAGAGACCAGCCATCACCACTTCCCAGCAGTTTTGCCAGGCTTCCTGGAGTCAGATCCCACCTTTGGCCACTTTCTTCCTTTTCATTACTGTGAATAAATACTGCATCATGTCAGGCAGTGAGTAGTGCTTGTTATTTCTTTTATGATAGAGACATTTCCCTGTGACACTGTCAGCTGCGAGAACACAAGACGGTGAGTACACAGACTAATCTTGCCTGCTGACACTCTCACCAGATGCAGTCTGGGCCAAGGTGGCATCAGTCTGGAGAAGATTACAGCTTCCTGCCAAGCCAGGCTGTACACTGGACCTCAGAAGTGCAACAGCCTACGGGAATATCCAATGCACATCTTCTTCCCCTGCTGCAGCTTATGGCTGTAGCTGGGCAGAAGTTGCTGCAACTTGCCCTTTCCCTTGTGTTTACCTCTGCCTGTTCAGACCTCTGTTCTGCCAGACACGCTATAAATGCATCTGCAAATGCTCTGCAGCTCCTTGACAGTTTAAGGATGGCCTTGAACTGCCTTTTCCCACTTGCTCACACTTGAGGGCTGGGTGACCAAATTCCGAGTGCAGCAGATAAAACAGCAGAAAACAACAGATTTCCTTTTTGCCCAGTAAATGCTTAGCACGCGGCACACCAAGCCCCAGTGCTGTTGCCAGGGATAGGACAAGGCTGTGTGGCTGGGCTGGGTAGGCAGAGCTCCCTCACTGCTGCAGTACTGTCCCCTCCTGCTCTGAGCTGACACAGATAACCCAGATGCTGTCAGTGGTAGGTATGCTGTCCCCAGCACACTGATGTTCAGTCTTTTTATCTGGGAACTCACACCCACTGTAATTTGCAAAAAAAAAAAGAATTCTATTTCTCAGTCTCTTTTTCCCTGGAGTTTGTTTCTGAATGAACAAATCTGTTCTGGGGCCCAGTTTTTTATACCTTCTGAGAACAGTGTTGCTAATTCCATTTTGTGTGGGACTGAATGCTGTCATCACCCTTCATCTAGCACCACGCTGGAGAAAAATGGGTTGCACATATGCCAGCTTCCCCCTTCAAAGTGACAGCTGCTCTTGGTGAGTTTTTGTGGAGGAGGTCCCTTGATTTTTGCAGGAAAGGCCTGGTCTTTCCAGTCTGCCAATTGCTAAAGTCCCTGAAGTTACCCCAGTGTGAATTGATATAATAAGGGACACAGTGTAAGAGACCAGGGGAAGTCCTTCTTTTCCTCCTTGCATTTTAGGGGATGTTGTTCTGTGATGCTGCATTTGCACAGATCTTTGACAGCAGGGTCACCCAGTCATGCCTGGCCGCCCTTCCACACTGCCACTAGTTAACCTGTCTCCACTTTCTCCTACACATCTGCAGGTTCATCATCCTTGTGAAGAAGAAACAGGCAGAAAAATGCTTTATAGTGTGCTGTTTATCCAGTGAATGTGCAGGCACACACACTGCTCAGCACTTCCCCATTAGTTAAGTTGCCAGAGATGGAAGACGCAGGTTTACACGCAGACACTTAGAGAAGAAATGCGTGTCCTTGATGCTGCCTGCTACTTCTGACTTCAGAGCCCACCTACTGTGCAGGTGTAATTTTTTCCAAATGACCTATTAACTACTTGGGTGTGTATAAATTAACACCAGGAGGGAGCCACAACAAATACTGCTGAACAGAAGGGCACCGTCACCCTCAGTGAAACCCACAGTGTTTCTTGGAACACATTCCTGCAGCCTTTGCTTCAATTTCTCTTAAAAGATGTGGAGGGAACTTTGTAGCCTCTGAGATATCTCATTTGCATTAAGACAGTGATAACATTCGTTTAACTCACTAAACCCTGTTTTTCACTCCACCACTGCAAACATCTGGATGTGTGCTGGCAGATCAGAGCAGGACTGGAAGTACTGAAAGCAGCTTACTCTTGAGTAGCCAGATACTATGCAAAGTTTCTCCTTAGGGAACCGTCAGGCAAAATCAGCTCAACAGTGGCTACAAACCCTACCTTTGAGTATAATTGCTATCCCAGATTCTGCTCCAGAAAATACACTGTCCAAGGGTCCAGCCAGGTCCTGGCACCTCTGGACAGATGATAATCTTGATGCTGTCCAGGGGGCAAAGCAGTGCATAAAGAAGTGCATTGCTGATAGGCACAAAGGCTGAGCACGCTTATAATGAATGGATTTGTGTGATTTGTATATTCTGTTAAAATTCTATTAAATTTCTTTAACAAATAATCAGGCTGTATCTTAGGCACTACAGCAGGAGCCACCCAAACCAACAGAAGGTGAGCATGGAACTGGGGAAGTGCAGAAGTGACCAAATCCAAGCTGGCTTTGGAGCCAGATTTTGGCAGGGTCCATTTAACTTTATTCTAGTGATTAGAAAAAGATGAGTGTGACACCATACAAGCCAAAACAGATAATGAAAACTTTAAGATTAAAAGCTATTGAAGACTGTAACTAATGGAATGGTGGAAGTTTCTCTTCACTTAGATGAGTGCAGCTGCATGTATAGAACACGTCTTCTTGCTTTGTGATGAGTTTCTCTGCAGAGGAAGCTGGTTTTTTCTCCTCAACCTACACACAACCAAAGCTTTACAGGCACCTCCCTTTGCTCTGGCAGGCCTGACTCTATGCCTCGTGCAGAAGATTATTGTCACATTACATCTGAGGAAAGCACAAAAAATGGGGTCTGAGACATGGGGCACATCTTAGCGCCATGTGGTTCAAAAGAGGCAGACGCTACAGGACTGGATACAACCGAGAGGAAAGGGGGAATAAGCCTGGCGATGTTGGGTGAGCAGGTACAAGCTCATGCATCTTTCCTGTCACAAGTATGGGACACCCTCAGTCCACAACACGACCAGCCAGCACCATTCAGGAGGAGAAGAGATTAGGATTAGGAGCTGGTCTGTGTCAGCACTCACTGTATCAGGGCTGCTTGGGCTTTCTGCCTCTCTTCACTTGTTCCTTTCTGTCTGCCTTGCCTGCTACCTGTCCCTCCAGATGAAGTCAGCCCTTCCCAATCCTTCTCCTAAGCCAGCGCCTTGCCAGAAAAGCTCCTCAGTGCACACAGGTGCGAGCGGTGACCTTGTGGAGCAGGATGCCAGGAGCAGGGGCCTGTGCTGGGACACTCAGGACCATGTCCCTGCTGCAGGGTCACCTGCAGGCAGCATGGAGCCATGTCCGTGCCTCGGGGCCCTGCCCTGTGGAAGTACACTGAGGGTGCCAGGAGAAAAGCAGTAACATGCCTGAATGTGCCGCCCTGAGCAGCAGGAATCCGCACAGCACGCCACAGAGGCAGCGAGCCTGAGACAGACTCTGGGCAGATCCAGGCCTTGAAGGGAGCAATAGAAAAAGAAAATATAGAATGATTTGGGCTGAAAGGGACCCATGAAAGATTATCTAGTCCAACACCCTGGCATGAAGAGGGAGACCTTTCACTTGACCAGGTTGCTGTACATCCCACCCAACACTTGAACACTTTCACAGATGGAACATCCACAAGTTCTCTGGGTAACCTGATCCAGTGTCTCACCACCCTCACTGAAAAGAAAAAATTCCTCATGTACAGTCTAAATCTATACTCAGATTAAAAGCCTTGTCCCTTCTCCTGTTACTACAGGCTCTGATTTCTAAAAAAAACCTGTCCCCATCTTTCTTATAAAGCCCCCTTATAACTATCAAAATGCTGCTCCAAGCTCTCCTTGGAGCCTTGTCTTCTCCAGGCTGAATAACCCCAACACTCTGGGCCTGTCTTCATAAGAGAGAAGGCTCCAGCCCTCTGATCTTCTTCATGGCCTCCTCTGGACTCGCTCTAAACAGTCCACGTCTTTCTTGTCCTAGGGACCCCAGAGCTGGACACAGCACTCCAGGTGAGGTTTCCCCAGAGCAGAGCAGAAGCAGAGAACCACCTCCCTCGAGCTGTTGGCCACAATCCTTTTTATGTAGCCCTGGATACAGTTGGCTCTCTGGGCTGTTAGCACACTCTAAAATAAATAAAGCCAAAACAAACTCCCAATATCATTAATCTGGGTTACTCCAGTTTTGATACTAAGGAAAGCTATACCTTGTGGAAAGCTATCAGACCACTCTAATGGGTCCTGTAAATGTGAGAAACAAAGATGTCACAGATGGTGTGTGTCCCCCAGCCCACACCGCTGGAGAGGGAGCATATTTCTGTCCTGCTGGCATTCCTGGAGGCAGCATTTCTATTGAGAGAGCTGCACGGGATTTTCTGGGGAGCTGCGCAGTACAGCGCCTGGGCTCCCTGCCAGCGCCCAGGAGTACGGTGCTGGCAGAGGGCCCCTGCGACCTGAGGTACCGCCGGCATGGACCCCCATGCGCCTCAGGGTGCGTGGCTCTACCGCCACCCACCACTCTCCAAAAGCCCTGTCCATCCATCTGGGCCCCAAATCTCGACATTACCTTCTGGCCTCTCCTCTTGCCTCCTTCTTGCCCAAGCCATGATCATCCCAGGCACCCCTTCCATGCCCTGGGGATGTGCACTGCGTATTTTTTGTTCTTGTGAGTGATCCGGGGCTGTGGGCTTCATTCTAGCACAATCCAGGTCTGCTCACACATGTGGGAACCACTCTTGTCCCACAGATGCTCAGGGCTGCCACAACCACACTGAAGAGCAGAGTCGCAAGCCTCTCTTCCTGGAGTAGCTGACATGATGCATGCTGAGCTTGGAATAAACAGACAGGAGAGCTGCTGTGGGGCTGTGCTTCTCTGTGCCCTCCCTGGCCCAGAGAAAGGGGCTTTTAAGGTTTGACTCAGAAGGGCTAAAACAGTGACTGCACTGCCACTGTCCCAGCCACCTTCAGCTCCCCAAGACCACTGAAGCAGATGGGCCATGTTTTGCTGTGGGGCAGCGCATTTTCATGTGGATACATCCCCGAAGTGCTGGTGGTGACCACACCCTGTTCTTCAGGTGAGGGGTGGTCGCCCAGTGGCTAAAATACTGACCCCAGCACAGACCTGGAAAGCTGGAAACTAATACTTCCATGAGCTGCCTGACTGAGAACCCCCCCATTTGATTCATATCCACACCCTTTCCTGGATTCTGCCATGCTCCTTGAGAACTTTGCTGTTCTTCTAAGAATACAGAGTTTATAACTTCCTTCTTTCTCCTCATACTTTGATGCCTGACTACAACTGTCTTGCCACATTACCAGAGAACTTTCACTCTGTTGCACCCTGATGGCTTGTTTCAGCAGGTATTTTAGATGTTTACAATATCTTCCAACTGCCAAGTTTGATTAACATCAGACTTACAAGTCATTAGGCATGATGGATGGACATACGTATTTATGTGTAGCAAAGCATTATAGTCAAGCGGTAACTTTTTTTGTAGGGAGAAAAAGACTAAGAATTAACTTTGGCAAAAAAGAGCATCACAAACAGGATGAGGTCAGAGCAGACTATGGTGTGACTGGAAAAGTGAGATCTCCAAGGCCTCCTTACAGGTTGGGCTGGGGTGTAGACTGCAATGGTGAAAACCTGGAGAGGGCTGACATGCAGTTTGAGCAGCCAGACCTTGCACAAGCACATGATCATTTTCATTTTTCCTGTAAGGCCTATATTTCTCTTTCCTCATTCATGGGTTCAGTAGGACACCTTTACCTCTTTACCAAAAATAGGAGTGCCATTACCTGCTTGGATCTGTAAGTCTGTATTTACTCTTTCACACATCATTGCACAGTTGAGTGGTGCAGAGTGTGAATGATCCCTTCCAGCAACAGAGCCTTCTTTAATCAAAGCCTTCCTCTTCTTCCAGAGCCATGTTGAGACCAAGTGAGACAGTGGTCCCATGGAAAAAAATGGCAATAATTTTAATTAATAGGACTCACATAAAACATAGCAGACATTTGTGGTGGGAAGTTACAGTGGACCTGTGGAAAAATGTGTTAAGCATTTCCTAACTCTCTGATGTTTTTCCTGAACACCGTGCTGTCACTTCTTTTGCTATTGCTAGACAAATTTGAAATATGACGGATATATAATAGTGTAATGGGAAATAAAATTGACTCTGCCTTCAGTCACAATTGAGGTCTGATTCATAATGCACCATGGGGAACTTTCCCTACAAGTGCACAATTCAAAACTGAAAGAAGGGAAAGACAAATTTCACTAGGACAAGCCCAGGTATTTTCTGACAGTAGCAAAACATGGAAACTCTGGAGTGACCTGCTAGTTCTGAAGAATGGATTTTCTGCTGGCTCACATAGTAGGTTGCCTTTTGCCAACTGATCCATAAAATATGTCTGGAGAGCGGGAAAGTTTTGAAAGCTATGTTTACTCATTGAAAAAGGTACTTAGTGATCTGATGCTTGTTTCAATGTTGACTGAGAATATCAGTGCCATCAGTGATGGTGTCATTACAGTGTCATGGTCACCAGCATTGTCATCATGTTGCTCACAACACTGGGTTTAAACAAAGCACAAGGTGATCATTGGACTGACTTGCAGAAGGTGTCAGAAAGAATTGAGAAACATCTAAGTGAACAGAAAAGAGGAAGCAGACCTCTCTGGCCATGTACTTTGGCAGCAGGATAGCTCATTCTCGCCACTTTGGCAGCTAACCAGGCAGCACCAGAGGCTGCTGAAATCAGCAGATCCACGACGGCTGAGGACAGTAGGAGTAGCACACACACGTGTGTGTATGTGTTACAAAGTAGTTTTAACCAATAAGAAGGAGATTCACTTCCTCCCTGCAGTTACTTTGCTCTTGTGAGACTAAATGAACAACAGCATTAAGGGCTACTAGCAGGAATTATTTATTGCACTTGAAAACCACTTGAGTGTTACATGGTTGAGTACCTGAAGCACTCTGAAGCCCAGATACACGTAAGTCTGCTGAACCACGAGCAGGAATTTGCCTGGTCAGCTGTCAGTCTCACTCTGTGAGTCACCAGTGTCCCACCAATTACTCTCCAGTCAGCTGCGAGTAAAATGCCTGCAGTGCCCAGGGGAAAAGCAAGATTAGTACTGGCTTCTTGACTGTTGCTGCTTTTGAGGTAGGGCAACACTATAAAGCTTCCCCCATCATCTCTGCTGGCTGAGACAGGATAGGTTTCCTCCTGTGGGACCAAGGTGGTTTCTTTCCAGGCTCAGGGACTCACTAGTTACAAGAAACACATGCAACTTTGAGGCATGTTGGATGGTGCCCAGACCTGCTTGCACAGGCACTACTACTGGCTTTATGATGGACATGAGGAAAATCCTTCCTCAGAAATGTGGAACAGCTCTGGGACAGGGCGCCAGAGAGGTGTAGATCACCACATTGGGCAACTTTCAAGACTTAGGGGGACAACACCACAGCTGACTTCACCTGTTGCTGGCAATAGTCGTGCTCCAAGCAGGATGTTTGGCTGGAGATTTCCAGAAGGCCCTGCCAGTGGCACTGTGGGTGGGATGCTGTGAGACATTTAACAAAAAGGTGGTCCTGGTCTGTTTTTTGCTTTGCAGAAAACAAGTTGAAACAAGCTCCACCGAGCTGACAGAAAACTACAGTTTATGCATAGTTGCTCCGAGCGAAGACAACGTGCAGCCCTCCAAGGGGCATGAACACAAACACAGCCCTCGCTGCCCCGCAGCAGCTCGCTGCTGCCACTTACACCGTCTGCTTACAGGCGAGCGCTTCTGGGGGCTGCTGCAGCGACCGTTCCAGCACGATGCCACCGGGGACCGTGTGAGAGAGCCAGCCAAGGCGGGGTGCGCTCGCAAGGGCCGGCCGGAGCGGCGAAGCTGTCCACCCCGGGGCTCGG
>VXAC01007364.1:100797-242860 GCA_013399225.1 Rhipidura dahli
ACTGGGATATTTCTAGAGAGACCCGAGCAGTTTTCTCTTTAAACTCTCGTAGGGGAGCGATGGCTGCAGGCAGCAAGAGGCAGTGGCTGCCAGCCAGTTGGCCATTTTGGCCAGTGGGTTCCATGCCAGGACATTTCTGCTTGGGAGACCCAGATGGGCAAGGGACATGGGGGCTGCCTGGTACCCCACCATGGGCCTGAGCCATTATTTGAGTCTGGCTGGTGTCATCTGAAAAGGTGCTGGCGCAGCTTTGAAGTGTAGCTGATGGACAGTTATTTTAATGACCTTAGGAGGAAATAACTGCTTTGCTGAACTGTGGGATGCATCTGCCTGCCCACCCTGGAGCTGCCATGTGGAGCTGGGGTCCAGCTCTGCTTCACAGCCTGGGATGGGGGAACTTGCTCTCACTTTTTCTGGGGTGGAGCTGATATTGTTTTCCCCAGCCAAGGCGGGCTTGGTGTGGCTGACGGCCCTTCCTTCCCTTTTCTGTTGGGCCCCTGCAAAGAGAGGGTTGTTTGTTTTTTTTTGCTTCTCTTGCGAGCTCTGCTCCTCTTTTCCAGCTTTTCTTTCATACAAGGATTGTCTGAGTGTGGCAGTGCGGGTGTGCACGGCTCAGCAGATGGAGAGCAGCACTCAGCTCTCAGCCAGGGCAATGGAAATGTTCTTCTTGGCTCTCCTTGGGGAGAGCCTTTTTCCAACCGCTGATACATGTTTTTGCTTTCATTTTCACTAAATTAAATGTCTGAGACAGATGCCTGGCTTAAAGCATGCAGGTGGATTTTGCTTGTTTTCCCAGTGAAGCTCTCAGGAGGGCGATTCAGACGGCTGGATCACTTCAAGCCTGTCCATGAGACCAGTTTCCCTCCTCCCTGTTTCCTTCTCCTGGGGCCGCACTGCCCTCCTGAAGAAAAGGGTTCCCCCACTCTGTCCTGCCTAAGTCCCCCAGGGCTGCCCTTTCTGTTATATCACCTGCTCCCACCTTCTTGGATGGAGTGTGGTGTTTGTAGTCCCTGTGGGGATGCATGAATACGCTTCTGGCCCTGCAAGGCATTGCTGCCTGAGTTTTCCCAACACTTCTAGTATTGGGAAAATGTTCCCTAGAGCCTCCCTAGATAGCTCCCTTTGGTCTAGGGAGGCTAGAGCAGTATCTAGATTTATTATAGCATCAGGAGTGGATTCTGGGCTGCTTGTGTGAGGGTCCTCTCATCTGGGTCAGCAGGACGAGCACCTGGATGGAGGAAGGATGTGTGCTGGCAGCCTCATATGGCAGGAGGTTTAGGTGATGTGGCAGGCATGGCCCTTGGGAAGTGGGGATGGGAAAACCACCAGCGCTATGGGACAGGCTCCTGGGGCTCCAGCACTGCACTGCCTCTGGCTTTTTACAAGCCTTACTTTCTGCTTTGTGTGAGAAGCTGCTTCCTGTTTGTGAGCAGCATGATGTCCCCTGGCTTTTCCTGTGCACCTTCCATGTGAGCAGAAATGCTTCTGAGTGTCGGAGGTGAGGGGCAGGAGTGGGCTGGCTTTTTTGGTGCGTGTATCTCTCTCTTACCCTGCCACTACCAGCTAAAGCCTCCTTTTACAAACTCTGAAATATTTTGGTGTGATGCTGTGCTTTTGTGTTCTTTTGTAAGCTTCCTGCCGTTGCTTTATTTATGTTTCTGATGTTTTATTTTGCTAAAAATACACAGTGGAGGCTCATGAAGCTGCTCTGTTGGATGGAGCTTTGTGATGCTGAACCCAACAGGCATCTGCCTACAGGTGCCAGGCTGTAGGGGTGACCAGAGCTGAAAGTCCACCCAGCGCTGTCACGCCTGTCTGGTTTTAGAAGGGACTCTGCATACAGTGTCTCCTATGTCAGGCAGTCAGTTTGAACAGAAACAGAAAAGATTCAGATGGAGTGAATCGACCTGGAAAGTTTACCTGGTAAACACAGATAGTGACACAGTTTTCACAAGCAGGAAACAGCACTTGCAGCAGACTTTGCACATTTTCTTGGCGTCGCAGACTACATCTTGAGTCACCATCCTTGGGAAACCACAGCCCTAGGGCTGCTTGCTATCCAGGTAGTCAAATTTCAGTGAAAATGATATAAAATTAGTAACTGGAACTGTGTGGAGAGCAGCCTGTGTGTTTGTGGATTGGGCTTTAGCTTTGTCCTGCTTGGGAAATGAACTGAAAGTGTCAATTTGCAGTGTGTGGTATGTTGCTGCTCTTTGTGTCAGCCACAGGGCTTTACGAAGTCTAGTTTGTTTTAGTCATTCTGTATTTCAAAACAGCCTATTCAGCTTTTTTTCTGGTTTTGGGTTCGGTGAATGTGTTAACTGAGTGATTTGTGTCCAGCCTGTCTCAGAAGCGGCTGCCTTGCTGCACATGGATGGCACTAGTACCTGAGGACTTCTCACTGTCCTGTATGTTGGCTGCATCCCTTAGGGCAGTGTTTGCAAGGTGTGCTGCCCCTGAAACTGATTTATTAAGCAGGAGGTTGGAGCAATAGAGATAATTTCTCACCAGTGCCCTTGAAAACTATGAAACTGTTAAATCTCTGCCTTCTGCAGCTGTTTTTTACCATGAATATGTTTTCTGCTCCCATTTTTTCCTTGCCAATGTTCCAGTCTCCGTAAGGGAAGCAGGAGTGAGTGCTGGCAGGATGAGTGGTCTTGCCTGGGGGGCTGCTGGATGCCAGCCTGCAAAATGCCATTTGCAGTTCCAAACGCTTGTGGCTGTCCTTGCCCAGCTGGAGCTCACAAGTCACCAGTGGGAGATTTCCTCTGTAAATTCACCTAAATGGCAGACTTTCATTTCCTCCTGCCGTACACTGAGTGGGTTTGAGACATTAAAGGAACCTTTGTTTGTTAAACCAGAAAGCATTCTCCGGTCCCGTGGGGCTCGCAGTTGGTTCTTGGGAGCAGCAACTGGGAGAAGAATCCAGTAACTGGGAACACAGAGCATGGCCTGTCCCCACAGGAAGGAGCTTGCTGGGTGGGACAGCAGCCACCCAGTGGACCAGGCAGGCCTCATGGGGGGGATGTGTTGCTTCTGCCCCTCTGCTTCCTGCAGCATCCCACTGGATTGGCCCTACTGCTGGCAGCCAGGTGCAAGCAGGATAGGAAAATAAAGTCCCTGGGCACAGATGCCCAACATAATCCTGTTTGCTGGCTGTGACCAGTTAGGTGAACCGTGCCCAGTGCAATGCTCTCTGCTGTTTTAAAATCCTCTGTTTTAAAAGTGTAGCATCATCCTGACTCTGAGTGCTACTCTCCTAATGGAGGTAACACTGATGGACATGGGGGAAGTGGGCATGGAAGTGGGTTGTGGCCACAGGCTGTTCTGGGAAAATGCTCACCACCATGGTGTGGAAGCAGTCCCCAAATTCAGCGGAAGTGAGGCACTGTCTCCCCGTCCTGCCACCTCTGGCCTCACTGATGAGATGCCTGTCCCACAGGCACGGGGGTGGCTGTGCCTGGCCCCTGATCCTGTCACCACTGAGCCCCGGTCCCGGTCATTCCACTGTGTGTTCCTTCCTGCCCCAGTTCCTCCAATTTTTGCCTCTTCCTCCTGCTGCAGAACACCTTCTGAGCTCTCCCTGCAAGCCACATTTAGACTTGAGAGCAGAGAGGCTTTGGCCCTGGCCCTGCAGCTGCAGGGCAGGCATCCACAAGGCCCAGCTTGTGCTGTGGGGCTGAGAGGGTGCAGAACTGGGCAGAGTTGTCAGCGGTGCAGCTGGGAATTGCTGGAGTGCTGAGAGCATGGGCAGAGTGATTCCAGTGCCCGTGGAGTCTGAGAAATCACTGCCTTCTCCTTGTGTGAGAGGGAAACTAGCCATTTAACCAGTGGAAAATGCAGAGATGAGGAGATCCCTTTGCATCCTGCCGCTGTGCAGGCACCATGCAGCACGGCTTCCCTGCTGCCTCTGGAGGTGCACTGAGCACCGCTGCCAGCTTGGCCAGTCTGCTCCTCGTCCTCTCCAGCGTGAGTGAGCACACAGGGAAGCCGCACAACCAAACCAAAGTTGCTTCTTCCGAATAACTGGGGGATGAGCCGTGAGTCTGGAGCATTATTTCTGGTTTTTTCAGCAGTCACGTGTTGCGGAATGCACAAGGTTGATTGTGACAGCCACTGCCTTTTGTGCTCCATAATCACCTGTGTCCCTTCTCAAGGGACTCCCACAGGGCTGTGTACTCTCCCCTGGGGACCTGGGGGTCTCTGCAACAAATGTGAGGCGGAAGCTGTAGGACACTCAAGCACGTCCAAATGCAGAAGAGGGGAAGGGTGCAGCAGCCAAATCCTTAAGGGGTGATCCCCAGACTGGTATTTATTTCTTTTATTTTTTATTTTTTGTCAGTAATTTCTGCCTTACGCAGAGGGTCCTCAGCACCTGCCCTCCTGCTGCAGAGGATCTAGCGGGAGATGAGTGCCCGTGCCAAGTGCAGTTTGTGAACTGGCTGGTGCTGGGGGCAGGACGTGGCAGCAGGAGAGGCCCTTCCTTAGGCTGTTGTGGTGAGTTGCTCCATTGGTGCTGGAGCAGCTGGAAGCAAATAGAAGGGCCAGCCTGGATATTCTGAGAAGGTTCTCTCTGGTGCCACCTGGGCTTCTCAGTTTTAACCACAGGCTTTGGCACAGATTTGTTTCAGCAGTTTCAAAACCTGCCACTTTTGAAACCGTCTGCAGGAATTGCCAACCTGAGTGCAAATCTGGATATGGGATTTTTAGTATTTCTACTACAGAACTTTCAGTAAATAATGGGCATGTCTAGAGAACACTGAAACTATCTCTAAGAGAAAAAAAAACAGGAAGGGGATTTTATTCACTTTGCATGTGACTAGCCATAGGTGGTTTTGTTGGCAGGAGAGCAGAACTGTTTTTGAAGTACTTGACTCTTGGGCAGCCTGAGGTGGGTGAGAGCCCAGAAGGCAACATTTCAGGCTGGTTTTGTGGTGCATGTTCTGGTAGGAGCACAGCTCTTGGTTGGCCACATGGATCGTAGGATTTGCAGGACTCAGTGACTCCACTGGGTTCTGATACCAAGAGGCCACAGTGTTTGTGGGCTTGCTCTGAGTGTGGTGTGAATTTGCTTCAGGTATGGATGGTCCAAGCTTCAACACCTCCATGTACTACTCCAAGATTGTGTTGGGACCAAAAGCTCTGTTTCTTAAAAACCAAACCCAAGCAAAACCCAAATGTGTGTAAAAGATGTATGCTGAGGGAAATAGATTGTGTGTGTTAATTTGCTTTGTGTTATGCCTCTCTTCCAGTTGGTGCACTACGTGTGGAGTTTTCCCAGCCTGTAAACCTGGAAGAAGTGGCAAGAATAAACCCAGAGGTCAGAGCAGGAGGTCGTTTTGCTCCGAAGGACTGTATAGCACTTCAGAAAGTAGCAATAATCATACCGTTCAGGAACCGAGAGGAACACCTGAAGTACTGGCTCTATTACCTGCACCCAATTCTGCAAAGGCAGCAACTAGATTATGGAGTGTATGTTATCAACCAGGTAAGATGCTACAGACAAGCTTTTAACAACAGCTGTCACAACAGTGCCCGTGCCCCTTAAAATAGAGGAATGGTTCCTTTACTTTGAAGAGCAGTAGGCTGGCAAGCAGGGATAAGGTTGCTTAAAAAGAAAAAAGAAAAAAATATTGCTTTTGATGGAAAACCTGAGATCCCCTCTTCTGCTCAGATACAATTCACTCTTAAGATCTTCTGCATAAAGAAATCACTTGGTGAGAAAGAAAAAAGTTCCTAATAGCACAACCCAATTTAATATCTCTGTCCAAATGTCCTTTTTTTCCCAGCTGCTGCAGGAGTGGCATGCAGAGGTTTTTAAGGTGACAAATTGGCATTAATGCCTAGTTTGGTAGTGCCATAAGTGTGTAGGATTTCACTTTATCAACCACCTTCTGTTCACTTTAGTGTACAAAGTCAGGACGGAGAAAGCAAAGCTCTGGCAGTGGGGCAGGAAAGTGGTTGCTTTCAGTGAACAGAACAGAAAACAGCCAAGCAGTCAAGGGGAGGTTCTTGGAGGTTTTTGGTTTTGGGATTTTTTTGTCCATGATATCTGGTGGCCTTCAATCTACCTTTTAAAAAAAGGCATAAAAATGCACATTTCACTCAAGGCAAGCTGTCTTAATTTGTAGCCTAATTGTGTTTAAATAAGTGAGTGTCGTTCACCCTTGGAAAGGTTTAAAATGTGCAGGAATGTACAGGCTGCGGGGTGAAAGGGCAGATGCAGTTCTGAGAGCCCCAGCAGAGAGCACCTTCTGGACAATCCCACTGCAGTTTTTCTCTTGGATATATTTATATCCTGTTTTCTCAGCTCAGTAAGAACTGAGATGAAATAGCATGCTTCTTCAAGTGTTAACTCCTTAAACTTCTGCTTGGATCAGCTGGTGTGTTTGGGCATATCAAACTCCATGAATATTTAAAATGGTCACCCAAGCGATGAATTTCGTCACAGACTTGAAAGTAGGGGGAGACCTATCCCGCGAGAGAAAACCGATACACCATTCCTAGGATTTCTCCTACTTTGCTCATTTCCAGGGTGCCAGAGATCGGCACAAAAGCGATTTCTGGGGATTAGCGATAGTTCCCAAGCACAGCAGCCGAGACAGCTCGGTGTCTGCACCTGGCTGTGCCTGTGGCCCGGCAGCCGCACTGGTGCGGACACGAGGCGTTTCTGCAGCATGCGGAGCGGCAGGCTGTGCCCCAGAAGGGAGCCCTGTGAGGAGACAGTCCCTGTGCAGCGCAGGGAGCAGCTGGTGCCGCTGCGGTGCTGCAGTGCATCCTGCGGGCTGCGCTTCCTCGCACGGGCAGCATTTGCCTGTGCGAGCTGCGGGTGCCGCAGGGCCGGCCGAGCTGCGTCCTCTCTGGTCAGGGGTGCCGGCGGCAGGACGGAGCCTCCCTGCTCTGAGCGCGGCTCGGAAGCCAGCGTGCCTTCCAGCAGTGGTCCCGCGGTGGGGGCCGCTGCTTTCACCCGCCAGCTGTGAGAGCTGCCTGCCCGCGGTCTGGGGCATGGCCTGTGGGAGAGCAGCCATCTCCATCGCGAGGAGCAGGCAGTGCAGCCGGGCGTGGTGTCTCCCCATGGGTGGTGTGCCAGGGTGAGGAAAGCCACGCCGGCGCCCATGAAGGCAGGCAGTGTCTGAAGCCCGGTCGGAGTCCCCACTGCTGCTGTGACGGTGCATGCTGGCTTGCATTGCCCTGTGTTGCTGGCTACTCCTCTTCTGTGGTCCTGCTCTCCAGCACTAGGGCTGTCTGCTTTACAGTTAACTCTCACAGAAGTTGTTAAAGCAAATGCTTTTTTTCAGGTGCTCTCCCTTGGGCATAGTCTGAGCGAGAATGAAATGCATTACACAGGGTATATATGCCCTGGCCACATCCAGCAGATGTAGGTTAGTAAGTAAGACTGCTTGATTTGTAAAATAAACGTTCTCCTTCTAAATGCCCCTAATAAGCAGTGTCTAGGAGTGGAGTGGTCAGTGGTAGTAAACCCTCTGGATGCATCCCCCGAGGGTGAGGGGGAACACTGAATAGAGAGAGATGCAGAAAATGTATTAATTCTTCCAGAAATACAGTAGGAAAACAGTCTTATTTCTCTGCTGTCTTGACAATTGCTTTTCTCTTTTTCTTGTCTGTCCTTCCCTTTGCATCTGCCCTCCTTTTTTTTTTTATTTTATTTTTCCTTCTAGTGGGGAAATATTACCTTTACTTGTTAATCCTGTCTATATCAAAGCAGTCACTGAAGCAAGGAGAATTACTGTGTGATCTGGTTCTTACACGCTGCCTACATGCTCTTCTGTGCTCCGCATCTCATAGAAAGAAAGAGGAGCGCTGAGCCCTGCTACTGCTGCACTGGTAATGTCAAACTTCTTCCTTTCAGCGCAATGTGTTTCTGTCACGAGTCCATTGTGTCTCCACCATGCTGTTCTTGGGTGCCTGAATGCCTCAGAGTAGGACTTGGCTGAAATCAAGGGGATAGTGTTTGTAAAATGTCTGGCATGTAACAGGAGCTAGTGGAAAATATGTATTATGTTTCACCTTGCACACTCCACCCCTAGAAAAGCCCAAACGTGGTGCGTGGAGTAGCCGCTGTGGGATTTTTCAGGTAAACCTGAGATGAGGACACGTGGCTGGGCACGCTCTGCCCAGTGCCCATCGATGCCACGCAAGCGATGAATTTGCAGCGTGTCCCTCAGCCTTGCTCGCTCCCACCATTACCCATGTGCTCTCCCGCACCTGCAGACATTGCCACACAGATGCTCAGGTCTAGAAATTAATATTCTCTCTGCATTTCAGCCCATGCAAATGCCCGTGCAGCCAGACTAAAGTGTGGGAAAGGGGAGACTCAGCCAGTTCCTTGAAAACTGGGCAGTTGTTCAACCATTTTCCACTGGCCCCTGGTGCTATTTGTGGTGTCTTGGTAGCAGTTTTCCAGAGAAGTGTGTGTGCATGTGGGTGTGGAGTGATTGGGGCATCACTCTTTTCCATTTTACTTTGCAGAGGGTATCAGGTCTGTGGGCAAAGGAGGGGAATGTGCTCAGCCCCTGCTGAGCTGTGGCTGCTCATTCCCACTGCCTGGTTTAATTGTGCTGAGGCTTCAAAACACCCTTGGACAGAGAAACACCAGAGTACCTCCCGGTATCTCTCTATGGCTCCGGAAATCTGTTTCTGCCTGGTCAAGTCCACTGGAGGAAGGACTTTCCCACGGACATTGCGTGTGTGGTTCAGGCTGTCTCGGTGTATCCCTGACGTAGCAAGCGAGCTCCCACTGGAGGTGATGGCTCTGTCCTCCTTGGCCAGAAACTTGTGTCCTCCTTCCTGAGACCTGATGAGTGTAGGATCCAGGTGAAAGAGATGCAGCCACAGGTTGCCTGTGCTGTCTGTAGGAGGAATCACAGAGCTGCCTCCTACATGAATGTGGAAGGCAGAACAAAGTTAGGACATGTGGCTTCTTGCTGGTTTGCAACCCCTTTAGTTTGAGTTACTGTTTCAAAAGCCTTGATTTCTTTTCTGTCTAGCTCTAAAAAAAAAAAGGAACCCTCCTTTGGTTGGTCTGGCTGAACAAACCAGATTCAGCTGATGTAAGGGATGGGAAGTAAAAAAGCCTGGCTGATCATTCACCTTCAGGTACAAGCAGGAGTCAGTGTCAGACCTTGCAGGACCGCGGCAGCAGTTAGTTCTGGGAGGGACAGAGAGAGTTAATTCAGGAGCCAGAAGCAGGTGCTGTGCGCCAGCACTGAACTCAGACATAGGTTAAGTTTCAGGACATTGGGAAAAAATTGTCAAGAAAAAGAAAATAGCAAAAATGTGCTTGGACTACAACTTTTCTGGCTGAAAGCCTATGAAAGCATGGAGGCTATGTCTAGTACTTGATTGCATTGTCAAACCAGCAGTCCCCTGTGCACTGCCTCGCTCTTCAGGATAATGCTTCTCTGTCCAAGCAAGGCCAAATTAATCCATTTCTTTGTGACAAATAACAGCATCCATGAGATGACAAGCTGCCAGGCAGAGGTGAGGGATGGAGGTTTTATCCATTCTGCTTTATCTGCTTTCTTAAGGGTCACCTGTGGGTACTGCACTCTATGCTGACCTGGAAGGAATGTCGCACAGAAAGTTTTCACAGCTCTGGTTTGTTATTTGGTTTATTTTTCCAAAATGCCGGGGGTCGGTCAAAGATGGCAGCCTGCAGCATGCTTGTGAGTTTTGAGAGATCTGAATCTCAGATACCACAAGCACGCCAGCGCTTCCACATTGCCTTAGGTAAAGAAACAGAACTTCTGCAAAAAGCAAAACCTCTTGTCAGTCTTTTTGTGTTCCAATATGTGTGGCAAAGCCCCCACACACCTCCTGGGACAGAAAACCACCCTCCTGCCCTCAAAGCAGTCACACTTGATAATAGCCTTGCAAAGTTTGCTGCACGAGCTACATGCTCACTGTAAAGTTACTAAGAAATGGCTTGGAGAGGGTTCTTTGTTTTCTTGTATTAGTTGTGATTCCCTTCTTCCAAGTCTTTTGGATGCTGGAGTGTGAAGCTGTGTGGCCATCTGGGAGAAGAGTGGCAATGCCCACATAAAGTGTTTGCCCTGTGTCCTATCCCTCTCCATGCACAGGGCTCCTGTGTGAACTCTGCCAGAGTCCCGTGAGTGGGGTGGCAGGAAGGGTCCTGCGTGCTCTTGGTGCAAAAGTCTCTGTGCTTTGAGGTTTTCTGGGAAGAGGTTTAAAAACACAGCTCCTCTTAGCACTGTTAATCCCTGTGTGTCACCCAGAAGAGTTAGAGGCTACCTGAAGGCATTGGTTAATTACAGCTGAGCCTCTGCTGGTAACAAAATCAGTGTGAAGTGCACTTTGCCTTGAATTTCATTAGGAAAAGAGCAGCCAAAGGGTATGAAATGAGGCCACTCTCCTAGACTGGCCCAGCTGTTGCTTTGAGGTGTGAGCCCATTGCACTTTGCACCAGCACAGGACCAGTGCCCCCTCAGAACCTTGGATCCAAGTTTAGGTTTGGTACCATGGGACCTGAGGAGTGCTGGGCATCTAGGGCTGGGCAACCCCCTTTTCTGGGGAAAGAAAACCCTCTAATCTCATGACCTCAGCTGCTTCCTCTCCCCAGCCTCTTTGTTCCACTTGCCTTCATTTTCTGTACTTGAATTTTCATTGCTCTCACTTTATGAATGATGGTGATCATCCACCCACCACCTTATTATTGTGTGAACTCTTTTGTTTTGGGTGAGGATGATGAGAATTTGCTCAGATCCTCTTCCATGGAAGCTTGCTCCTCCCTGTGAAGTCATTTATGTCCAAGACAGGTGAAGAATGCTTTTGAAAACTTTGGTTTGACACTTGCATTTTAAAACCTTCATTTGGAATATACTTGGGGCTGTTTCAACAACCTGCACTGGCTCTTCAGCAGCAGATCCATTAACCAGTCTGGATTAAACAGTTACCAAAATGATTGTTTATTAACCAGGTGAAGCTTTTACGGAGGATGTGGTGTTTTAAGCTGCTGCTCCTTGTGCACAGTATTTTATCCATCCTTGATGGGCATCCCATGTTAGGTGTGGGTAGTGCAGGGTTGGGAGCACAGCTTGCACAGTGGGGGAGTCCTTTGTCTTGACACTGCTCAGAGAGCTTGTAGGACTAAAGGTAGAATGGATTTGGCAGTCTTGGTTTCCAGGCTGGCAAAAACCTTCTGTGTCTTTGAGAGAAGCCCTATGAGTTTCTTTCTACCTGTTCTGTTCCCTTGTACAGGGTTTGGGTTTGAAGCTGCTGCTGCAGAGTGGGGTCTTGGGTTGAAAACCCTTACTCTCAAACCACCGGTATTCCTGAGTTTGTGGGTATGATTTTTTAGCTTTTCAAAAGTAGGCAGCAATTTGCGAGCCTGTACTTGTGCCCATATCAACGTGTGCTTTTGAAATGTTTCTGCCTGAAAAAGGGCGAACAGGTTCTCCTCAGGTGCTTCATTGCCTGGGGAGGAAAGTGGAGATTTTCCTGCCCGGCTCTCTAACGGTCCCTTCATTAGCTGTAGTGTCAGCTCTGTTCAGGTCCTTCCCATCATGCTGAGAGCCTTCCTGATTTCATTTTTCTATCAAGACCTGCAGGACAGATGAACAGTGGCAGAAGAGCACCAAAGAAGGGGATGTGCCACCGCAGCAGTGGCAGCATCCATCTCTTCGGCTGTAGCCCTTGCAGGAAGCAGCTCGTGCTGGCCTGCCATCCAGTAACCAAGGCTGTGTGTTCAGCCACATGCTGAACCTGCTTCCCAGGGCCCAGGGAGCATCCTGCTCCTGTGCATGCATGGCTGCCCAGGGCTTGGCAGAGGGTCAGAGGTGACAGCAGAGCATCAGACCTTGGCTCCTGGTGCTGTCTCATGCTTTGCAGATCAGGTCTGGCGAGTGCTCACAGGTTACTCAGCAGTGGCTGCACCAGAGTCTCACAGCCATACTGTGGCAGAGCTTAGGAGGAGAGTGCTGAAATTCTGGCCACAGCAAGGTTTTGGTCCGTGGTCCTTTGTCATGGCTGTAAGCTAAATCATTCCCAATGTTTCTCTCTGTAGCAAGAGTCTCTTCTTCCAGAGGAGCTCACCTGTTTTTCCTTTTCTCTGCTGCTCCAGGAAGCCCCACCTGCTTGCCCTGTATCAGAAAATTCAATCCTTAAATGCCTGTGTGTGGAGTGGGAAACAGGGATCACTCAGTATGGTATCAAACCTGCCTTCCTGGGGGCTCCCTGGGAGCTGAGCTGTGTCCAGCCATTTTTCCTGCCCCCATGGTTTGCAGCTGTCCCAGGTGCCATTGTCCTGCAGGCAGCATTTGCGGCCAGGGGAGGTCTACTGCAAATGTACTATGGGTGCTGCAAAAGGGCTGTGCTCGGGCTGCAGCTCAGTTCACAGAGGCATGTTAGCCCTCTGCAGCAACATCAGCATCTGGCAACAGGTAAGAAACTGCTGATGTCAACTGTCAAATTTAAGTTACTTAACTGTTTCTATTTGTTTTTAAATTAGGATGGAGAAGAAGAATTTAACCGTGCTAAACTGCTGAATATTGGATTTGCAGAGGCCCTGAAGGAGTATGACTATGATTGCTTTGTGTTTAGTGATGTAGACCTCATCCCAATGGATGACAGGAACACCTACAAATGTTACAGCCAGCCACGGCACCTCTCTGTATCCATGGACAAATTTGGATTTCGGTGAGACGCCTTTTGGAGTGGCATTTTTTTCCTAATACCACTGCTAGCCTAGCAGGGCAGGCGTACTGTTACACATCCCCGCCCACCACTGAAAGCATGGGAAAGCGTCTCTCCCAAAAGCCTGTCTTAACGTGCAGGCCCCTGCAGGGAGCGGGTGGCTGCAGGGGAGGAAGGCAGAGAAATGCAGCTGAGCAGTTTATTAAAATTCACAGCCTCTGGAAGGTGAAACTTAGGGTGAGGAAGAGCTAAGCACCCTTCATTTCGCAGATGCTCGCATATCCCTTCTTGTGTTTCAGTCTGGAAGCTGGAAGACAGCTAGTGTTTCCACCCTGTCTGAAAAGTGAGACACCCTTACACAGTGAGAATTATGTGCAGCTTTAAAAAGACTGCATCAGACACTATTTTAAGAGCAAGACAAAATTTTTTGGCTGTTTGGTTTCGTGCCACTGAAAGACCTGCCCTGGTATGTGAGAGCAGCACAAGCGAAATTTCTTGCAGCATACATTTGGGTTCAGCAAGCTGTTCTGAACAAAAATGTGTCTTGCTTTTCCTTTCTGGTTTTT
Organism: Rhipidura dahli; assembly: GCA_013399225.1. NCBI lineage: Eukaryota > Metazoa > Chordata > Aves > Passeriformes > Rhipiduridae > Rhipidura > Rhipidura dahli. Next base: position 114,036 of record VXAC01007364.1, read on the forward strand.
GGGGTTTTTTTTCTCCCTGTCCCAAATGCCTAAGGGGAAGTTTAAAATCTCATCTCTTAACTGAAATCTGGTCGTGACCCTGTGGTGGCCAGTAGTGCTAAAGCTATAGCAGTGGTGGTGTTGGCAGAGTCCCTACCTGTCTCCACTCCAGACCCAAGCCCTGCTTGGAGCAGGACTGCCACTGGCATTGCAGCAGCTGCTGTTCTTTCTTTCACTGAAGTGAAACTTAAAACAGAAATGCATGGCCCTGGGGATTCCACTGCTTGTTAAGGCAGACACAAGTCTGTACTAGGTGTGGTCCTGTGTGGACTCTCCTGTTATGCTCTGGGTCTGAATTTTGTCTGTACCCAATCCCCTGGCAAATTGTCCCTTGTTTCAAGTGGGAGCTGGTTGGCTGCCTGTATGCAAAGTCACACTGCCAGCTTGGTTTTGGGCTGCATGCTTCCTTTTGGGGCACTGAGTAGTGTGTAGGTGAGTGGTAGGAGCTGCAGGAGGAGGAGACTCTGCAGCACATCTGATATCTGTCTGAGCTCTTGCCACTCCTGGGGCATTCATGTCGCCTTTGGTGAGGTAATAGGCATCTCAGCCTGTCCTTTAAGGACAGTGTGTTGCTTAGTAAAAGGTTGCAGCTACTTCCACTTGCAAAATACTTCTCAGATGTATTTGCGACTGAGCCCCCCAGTTCCCCGTCCCTCAGCTGAGTCCAGGGTATCCCTGTGGCAGGAAGGTGCCTTGCAGTGGGTGCTGGCTCTGTGTGGGCTGGGTGAAGGGCAACAGCAAGTCCTTTTCAGGCAGGCAGGCTGCCCCTTGGCTAGCACCTCTCCTCCTCTAATGTGCTCTTTTCTCTGCTTCCAGGTTGCCTTACAATCAGTATTTTGGAGGTGTGTCTGCCTTGAGCAAAGAGCAGTTCACAAAGATCAATGGGTTCCCAAACAATTACTGGGGCTGGGGTGGTGAAGATGATGACATTTATAACAGGTAAATACATTTTCCTCCTTGGCACCCTGGGGTGCATTCAGGGTGGGGATGAATACAGACCTGCTGCTCTCACCTGGGCATGGAGGGACATGGGGTGTCTCCAGGCAGGAGGTGGAGGTGGTGTGTGGGCAACCTGCTGGCTCAGCGAGAGCATGCTTCTGCTGGGTGCTGGCACCCCACTTCTCAGCTCCCAAGGTGCGGTGGGGAGTGGGTCTGGTTGGAAAAGTCCCAGCCCTGTCCCCTCCCCCTGTTCATTTTCCCTGTAGCCTCACAGGCAAACACAGTGGTGCATGGTGTGCTTCTGGGTCTCCCAGCACTGGCTCAAAGAATGAGATTCAGGAGGGTGGATGAGACCTTGACCCACCTTGACCAGTGCAGCCCAGGATTTGTTTGGCTCTGCAGTCCTGTAGCAGATCCCTTTGTTCCCAGGAGAGTTCCACTTGTCAGGCTGTAAGCAGCTCTGTGTAATGCTGTGAGCCATGTGAGCTTGACTGGAAGGAAGCTGAGCAAGGCTCAGAACTGCAGGAGAGGAGGAAGGTGTTCTCACAGGGCAGGCTGGGAAGACCCAGGTGAATGATGATCATGGGGTTGTGGTACCTTACAGCTTCATATATCCACAGCATTCACTAAGAGAAATGATCTTGAGGGGCTTGCATTTGGAAGCTTCCTTCATGTTTCTCAGTGACAAAACCACTCTGTGATCTTTTCTCTGGGGTTTCTGAGCTCTTCCAGGCTTCAGGAAGGCTCTTCAAAAAAAACAGTTGTACCTTCCTGAGATTTTGCACTTCTGTTAAAAAACCAAGAGAGGGACAGCCTTCCAACAGGGCATTCAGAGCAAGGTGGCAGTCCTTCCTTTTTGGGGCAATTGGGTTTTGAGGAACAGAAGATGCTACATAGAAGTGAAAAGGGACAGGCAAAGAAGAAAAAATCAAGTACTTTTTCATCACAGGCATCTATAAAATAACTCTGCAGTTGCTTTGTAGAGAGCATGCAAACAAAGATGGGCTGCCCCTTACCCAGTAGGTCACAGCTGGGACCACTGTGACTCTGACCATGTGTCTCCTTTAGGCTTCTTCACCTCGGTTTTCCCCAGTGCTGCAGCTTTCATGTCATGAAAAATAAGTGCTCCATCTGGCTCCTATCCAGATGGGTTAAAAAGGAAATGACTTGCACTCAAATTTGAGTCTGCAGCCTGGAGGAGGGTTAATGTGGGCATTGGGTGTTGGTTGGACGAGATGGAAGTGTCAGTGAGGGTGTGGTGAATTATCTTGGTGTTGGCAGGGGGGAGGTCTCTACTCCCCACGATAGATAGTGTCTATGTGGGAAAGGACTGGCTTTCCTTCCTTGTGTTGGCAAGCCTGGAAGTGCATGAGTAACATCCCCCCTCCAAAAAAAAAAAAAAAAAAAGTGGGTAAAACCAGTGGTTATTTGTGGAAGGTGCGGCAGAGCATCCCACATCCGTTGGGTGTTCAATGTGCTTGCTTCCTACAGGCTGGTGTTTAAAGGCATGGGGATATCCCGTCCAGACGCGGTCATTGGGAAGTGCAGAATGATCCGGCATTCCCGGGACAGGAAGAACGAACCCAACCCCGAGAGGTGTGTCTCATCCTGTCCTACAGCAGGTTCAGGGGTGCCTCCTGCCCTTGCTGCTCTTGCTTGGCTTTCTCTTTGCCGTGCACAAAGGTGGAATGTGGAAAGGCTGCAGCCATCTCCTCCCTGACTGAGCTCTCTGCTCCTGCTCCATAAGCTGCCACCTTCCCTTGCCGGTTTATTATCTTCTTATAGACCTTTTCCCCAACATTGCACTGTGGCATGGAGGCCTCTCCTCTTGTTTTTATTTCTTAAACATGGGAAATTAGATTCCAAGCAATTGTTTCCAGCTTGTCTTTGGGGTATAAACCTCTGCTCTACTGCAGAGCTGGAAAAGAACCTGTGTGATTTAAAAGCTTGGCTACTTCTTCCTAGCTAAAATGTGACCCCATAGGGATGCCTTGGCCCCCTGCTCAGGCTGGCCACATCTGGGGGTGTTTATGGCACTGATACTCAGGTTGTTCTTGAAACACCTGCGATGCTGCCTGAGAGGCATGAAAAGATCAGACTGTTTAAACATTTTTTCCTTTCTTTCTTTGTTGTTTCTGCCCTCTCCCCCACTTCTTTTTCTTCCCCTCCTGCAGGTTTGACCGAATTGCTCACACAAGGGAGACGATGAATTCTGATGGTTTAAATACACTATCCTACAAGGTGTTAAGAACTGACAAGTACCCTCTGTATACAAAGATCACAGTGGATATTGGCTCCCCCAATAGCTAACATCAGAAACACAACAGAGACTTGCCTATATTGCCCAGGATATCTGGTCTCACTGATGCATTTTATCTGCTGGTTTAATAACAGTTGCAATGAACCAAAAAAAAAAAAAAAAAGGCCTCTTTTGGCATGCCAAAGTGTCTCCAAACTGGCTGGACAAGTGCTTTTTTAAAATTTTTTTAAAATTTCAAACTTGACTTTACACAACTTTCTAGCTCTCTGTTGTTTTATAAGTCCAGAAGCTGTACATACAAGTTGTAAATAGTTACTCTGCCAGAAAATTTTGAATCTGATATATTTGCTGCAATACTCCCCATGTTGAGTTAATTGCTGGACTCAAATTTTACTGATTATGACTGTGATGAATCAACAGTTACTGCCCATGACATTTGGTATTTTGAATGAGGTGCATGCAAGCATTCTTTTTGATTCATTCCTGGTTTTACTTTATGAAGGACTGTAAAATGCTGCTAAAATTGTCCAAGTTTACACTTTGCATTACGTTTTTTTAATGGAGACAGCATAATACAACTTTTTTCTCATCGCGACCAAAACAAGCATCTCCTCTATGTGCAGAGCAGGTGTTGAACAATCAAGTCTGGATTCAATGAATGTCATTATTTCTTTTAGTCTCAAAGGAGGCTTTGAGTGAGTTAAGACAGTTTGCCAGAATTTGTGGGTGAGCTCCCTGCATAGGGTGGGAGCTATACAGATGGCCTCTCTAAAAACCACTGGCTTCAGATAACATTACTTCTGGATATGATAGAGATTATTTGCTTCAGCACAACACCACCTGGGATTTTTTCGGGGAGGTGGGGGAGTTTAGAGAGTGGTGGGTTTGTGGTGTTTGTGTTTTTCTCCTGAAATAAAGATTAATTTAATTGCACAATTAAATTATAGCCTTAAAATTTGCTAACACTTGTTAGCGGTGGTAGGAAGTTACCACTCTATCTAAGCATTGTCTGAAGCTTCCTAAAACCAAAATTTTCTCTTGCAAGGTTGTGCATAAAACTTGAAATCTTTTATTACTTTTGTTGTTGTTGTAACATTTTAATAAGTTTTAAAAGTATTTTTTCTGTCATAAGCAGTATATTTAATACCAGATTAAACTAGGGTGCAGTAATAGGATATGATTGGAAGCCTCCTTTATCTATGGACCAGTAAGCTTTTTATGTGCATCATTATATATAAGCCATGTATTTTGTTTGCTCTGCGTATTTGTCTATTAAATCTCCGGCGGTGCTGAAATACTCTCAGCAGGGCTGACCTCCAAATTATTTTTCTTTGCCTAAAGCCTGTTTGCAGTGTGTGTCCTCTATCTGGACCCTCCCTTCTGATGGTCTCAGGCTTGAGGGGCATGCACATTCTGCAGTACTGTTTTCTGTCAGTGCACCAGGGCACCACCTGTACAGACCTTGCTTTTCCTCCCCTTGACTGTGTATGAAAGCCTCAAGTGCTGACACCCAGGGAGCTGGTTTAAGTGATTTAAAGCTCTCAGCCAGAACTGAGAACTGAATTCCTTCTGGTGAGTACTTTCCCACCAGCTCTGACCACAGCAATTTGCACTTCCTTGGCCTGTGCTGAAGGCTTTTAAAATCAGGGACACTTGTTGTATTGGGGATCATCTTCAGCACTGCCTCTTTTTTTTCGTTTTTCTTTCTTTTTTTTTTTTTTTTTTGATTGGTTTAGTTTGGTTTTTTGTTACATTTTTTGAGACCTGAAGGTTTTGCTGAACCCTTGCACTGCAGGGGTGGGATCCTGCAGGGACCAGGGAACATTGCATTTCTTCTTGGGCCAGCAGTGGCTCACAGGATCCATAGAGACTTTAAATGCTAGATGCCTTTTCAGTCTCACTTTGGAAAAGTCTTCACCTCCTTTGGTTCAAAGTTCTTTCTGGCTAGCCTTGCTGCTCCAGTCATGCTGGGAGCTGAGCAAAGATGGGCTTGCATGAGCAGCAGCAAAGCACAAGGAAGGAGGCTTGTGGTTAAGAGCTTATCCTTTGTGCTTATCATTACATTAAAAAAAATACAATACAATAGTCCTTTTGGCAGATCAGGCTCCAGGTCTTAAAGATGCAAGGGAGTACAAGAAGATGTGTTTTACAGAAATTAGGTCAAATGTCTACCTGTAAAACAATACTATGGGTATAGTCTGTATCAGTAATGGAGACACAGGAGAGGACTATTTTTTTTTCCCCAAAGCTGCCTTAGAAGGAGTGCCCCATTCCCACAGATAGGAGCAGATCACCACCAAAAATTTACCAAGGCTGTACTTCAGAATGCCATGTCTTTGCTGAGACCACCTCAATTTTGTCCTGAGCCTCTTGTAAGTTGAGGAGTTGGGACCTTCAGCTGTAGTGGTGTCTGTCTGCTACCAGGTGGGTGGTGGATTCCTTGCAGAGGGATTTTTTGACCATTAGAAAAAAGTTAGTGCAACAACTCATTGTTTGGCTGTATGCTGAAATTATTCAGTGTTATGGAGGTGGGATGATCACTTGTTTCTGACTGTTACGATCAAAGGTTTCTACAACATGTGCCTTGAAAGAGGGAAGAAATGGAAACTGGAAAATCAGGAAACCTGAAAATCCTTTTCAGCAGAGAGATACTAGCAGTGTAAGAAGCTGCTGTGTAGTTTCTCTTCCACTGCTAAAGCCACGAGCCATGTAAAGAACTGAAGCCACCTTTTGTAGCTCATGTTGCCCTTTGGTGCTGACCTGTCATTTCTAGCTCTCATTGTCTCTGTGTAAACTGTATCAGTCAAACTCATTAAATGCTCTTGACTCGACCTGGCCATGAAATTTCTCTCCCTGGGATATTCAGGGGCCACATCTACAAACACATTGCACAGAAGCCAATTCTGACCGTGTCCTATAGCGGGTGGTGTTTTTTCCTCTCCCCTGCTGGTGAAAACACTCAAAGTGATACTGATGTAACTAACGGTCTGAACCCAGAAGAAACTGCTCCAAAGGAAACACTAATACTTGGATTCTTTGGGATGACTGTCTGCTTGTTGGCATGAGGGAGGGTCCTGATGTGCTGCTTTTCCCCAGGATGCTACTTGTATTCTGGACTGCTTCTGGGTTTCCTGTTGATGGTTTTGCTTTTGCATTCTTATCATTTATATAGCAAGGGATGTGTAATCCAATGTTCCTTCTTTACTATTGATGTCAAATAAAAGTATTTTCAGTTACAACATTTGGCAGCACTTGCTCTGGATTACCCCTCTGTCTGGGTGGGTTTCTGGCTCATGGGGTAGACTAGGCCATGCCTTAACCTCCTTGCATTAACTTTTTCCAGCTTTCCATCCCTCTTGCTGCTCCCTCATTTAATTTCTCTGTGCTGCAAAAATTTTCCCCATTACAGAAAGAGACCCAAGAGTCCCCAGATGACACCAAAATGTTGGGTGGTTCCTTTACCTGTGGGTAGGGGAACAGCATGCAATCCATCCTGAAACCAGGCAGGGGATGCAAACTCTCACTCAGGCTGTGACTGCTTGGGGGAACAGGCCACTGCTTGCTCCCTGAGTGCTTGTGGGTTTGGCTAGAGTGTGGAAATGGAGAAGTAATTCCTGGGAAACTGATGTAAATATTTGCCTGTGTTCCTTGGCAATTTCTTACAAAAACAGTTTCTGTGGAAGAGATCTTTCTGGCCAGACTGTGGCTAAGGCTAGGCATGAGCTCCCCAGTGCTCTCCAGGGAGAGATGGGCTTGTTTCCAGCTGAGACCAACTACCAGCCTCAGACCCAGGCTGGCACAGTGGGCAGGATATCCCCAAGCCCCTGCAGTTGCTTGTGGACATGCTCTGAAGACCATATTGACAGAGAGCTTGGAAGAGGGCAGTGGCCTCTGCCTGCTTTGTCCCTTCACTTCCAAGGGCTTTGGGGACAATGCAGGACCATCAATGCAGAGAAGCTGCCAGCAAACTGGGGTGCTGCAGCAGGCCTGGTGGTCTCTGTTCCATCTTCTGTTGACACTCAAACCCTGAAATGTTGCACAGGAATCATGGGTGTTACCTTCTCATGCTTCCAAGTTTGACATCTAAAGGCAGAAAAATAGTCTGAGAGCAAGCTTCCACTTCCTCCTGCAGAGGGGAGGAGTATTCTGTGCACAGAATACTAATGCCCTCAGAGTATTAAGCTATTCCTCCTCTCTACTGTCTGAGTGGGTGAGGAGTGGTCAGTGGCTGGGAGAAACTGTGTGGAAATTTTGTCCCTTGCTGAAAGCAAGAGCTGAGAAGCGTCAGCAGGGTTTCACCCTTCTTCCCACTAGTTACCTGGACCAGGTCAGCATGTGGCTGGTAAGGGATCCCTTGACTCTTGCTGTGAGACCGTATTTGCTCTAGCAGACCTTTTTCCTCCTCGTGCTCCACCTGCCTGCCAAGAGCCAGGATGGAGGAGCAGAGCTTTCTTATATTTATCCCACACGTTTACCCTGCTACATGTTCCTGTTCTCTAGCCCACAGGGGAAAAAAAGAGCCAAAAACCCAGAACAAAGAAGAAGCTGTTGTTAGAAGGAAGAAAAGTTCTAAGCTGGAGTTTGCTAAGCCTTTTCACCTTCTTGGAAGGAGTCTGACATGGGTGTGCTTGTCCTTTGTTCTTGCTTTGTGTCTTAGCACAGCAGTGTTGATGCTGGATCTGTTCTTATTTGACTACATCCCATGTGCAGGATGTCTGTATTCTCAGGGACAATGCACTCACATGAGACCTCTGTTTTCTGTCTACCCAAGGCAGCAACCCCACTCCTGGAGCCCATTTTCCTTTTCCATTCACTGCTCTAAATATAACTACCAGCAATGCAGATGAGTGCACAAAGATCTCTGTAGAGTAGAGGTGACTGACTTCCCAAGTCTGCACCAGATCTTGCAGTGATGAGCTAAGTGGGGGAAATAAGGGATTTGGGTTAAGTTCCAAGGCTGGACCAGTGGACTTTTTCTTGATTACTTCCCTGCATTTCACATGCATGAAAATGATTTCCAAGAATTCTTGCTCCTTGATCCTTTTGCATCCTTTTTCCAAGGATGGAGGTATTGCTTATAATAATTTTTGTAATTACTATACCAGGACAGAGGTACTACTGCTGTTTCACACATTTTTCTCCTTGCCCTCCCTAAAGGTGGGCATCATATTAGGTTTTTCATTCAGCCTTTTCCCAGTTGCCATGATGTTCCACCATGGCTGATAGCAGCTTTGTTGACATGAACTGGTAACTCAGCTGGGTTAGTCATTCTCCAAGCAGTCCTTAAACTCCACATTGGTTTTCCCACCTACTTCCAAAACTAAGCTGGTGAATGCAGAGATCTGGGAGCAGGCTTTGCCTCTGAAGATGCTACAAAAATCCATTGATCATTGTATTTTTTTCCATATTGTCCAGTACCACAGTGTTTCCTCCATCTCTTAGTGGATGTGCATTTTCCCCAACTTCTAGAATGCCTGTAGGGTCCTGTTGTACTACCTTTGATGATCCTTTCTAGTCTGATTGCAGGTGGAACTTGGGCATGCTCAATACTACCTCTAAGTACCCAAGCAAGCAATATTTACTAAGTTCCTTTGCTTTCTAACATGTTTCCCATTCTTATATGCTGCTTTTTTGGTGGTGGTGGTATTTTTGGGGGGGTTTTGTTTTGTTTGTTTGGTTTTTTTTAATTTTGCTACAAGAAGTGCCCTTTCTCAACTCAAGCAGGACTTCTAGTGAATGTCCCAATCTTCCTGTAGAAGGGAAAGCTTGGGATACTCAGGATGAACACTGTGAAAAGCCCTTCCCAAGGAGGGGGACAGCATACCGTTGTGCTGGGTATCTTGACACCTTGGAAGGTTTCAAGGGTTGATCAGTGGTTCCCAGGCTGTGTGACTGACCCAGCAATAAACCAGCCCCTCAGGAGCTCCAAGCCAGAGCCAGTGGAGCAGCAGGACTGCAGTCCCTGTGCAAAGGGACACTGCTGCACTAGGGTCATGGACAATGCCAACAAGCTTGGAGAAGCCTGCAGGGCACTTCCAGGGAAAGAGCAGAGTCACACGGTTGCCTGTGCTTTCCAAACCTGCTCTGCAGTTTTAATAACCAGAACTTGGCATGGTGTTTACACTGTGACCATCTGCTGTGCTGCAAGAGAGAAAGGGAGGAGCTGTGAAGCTTTCCAAGGTTATGTCCAACTCATCCAGAGCTGGGAAACAGATGCTAAGCCCATGTCTAGGAGATGTGGAGGTGCTGCTGACTGTTGGCATGTAGGACATCATATTAAGAGCTCACTGACTGTTTGGGTTTTTTTAAATCTTCCAACTTTGTCTGAAAAGGGAGAGAAACAACTTCGTCAAAAAATGCAAAACATTGGTAGACTCCTGTGTGAAGAAGAGGCTGAAAAGTCATCCCTCCAGCAGCGCCCCACCCAGAAAATACATCCGTTTTCTTTTACTAAACCACAATCTGGAACAGAAACAAAATTTTAAAAAAACCCCAAACAATAAAACAACAACAACAAAAAACCCCAAGAAGGCACAGCCACTGTTTCTCCTTCCCATGGAATTTAGTGACCCCTTTAAGGGTAATGTGCTGACAAGTCTTCACAGGGAAGAGCAGCAGTGATGAAGGGGGTCTGGGGTCTGAGGTGACAGCACTCCAGAGCAGCATGTGTTCCAGCAATGTGGGAGAAGATGTCTCTGCAGTGCAATTGTTCTCCCCACTTCCAGAAATACTGTCAGAGATACATGGGCCCAAGGAAGAGTGAGATGTGCCAGAGACGAGACCGGGACTGGAGAAAATCTGCATTGAAGGGAAAAGATTATTCTTCTGTGCATGGTCCAAATTTCCTTGTCTTTCTGACTGTAGTACAACCAGGGCTGATGTGTTCCTACAGAGGAGGCAGTGGTATAGTCAGCCTTGGCACTGGGGTCTTCATGAATTTAATGCATTCAGTCACTAATCATCAATGCCTGGGGATGTCCTTGACACAAGGAAGTGCAAAGGCTGTGTAAGGACATCAGTGGCATAGGTGAGTGGGGTGTCCTGGCAAAACAAGTCCACAGACGCAGCCTCAGAATGTCACAGAAGCATAGAATGGCTGGGGTTGAAAGGGACCTTTAAAGACCTTCTAACTTCCCTGCCATGGGCAGGGACACCTTCCCGTAGACCAGATTGCTCAAAGCCCTATCCAACCTGACTGTGAACACTTCCAGGAATAGGCATCCATGTGTCTCCCGTTTTAAAGGCATCATGTGAAACAGTGTCAAACTCTTTGCACAAGATGATACCTGATGCTCTGCAGAATAACCAAGATTTTGCTCATTGTGGGTGGAAAACAATGACTTTCTGTTTGTGTCTCTAAAACTTGCTTTCTCACCCAGCTGCTAAAAATTTGCCTCATATATTTGCCAGGCCTGGGTGGTTTTCCAAACTTTGGTCTAAGCAGGAGTTTTACAAGGGAGTACAAAGCTAAGGGGATGAATTGGATGTCTCTGAAGCAATAGGAGGAGGAAGACTACAGCTTCCACTTCAACAGGGCAAATTCCTGAGTGAATACAGAGTAGAATTCAAATTTACACTAGCTTTGAGTAAAGGGACTGAGCAAGAGCACTCAAGAGATCCTTCCTTGCCACATTCATTCTAAACCACGCTTAGAAAACAAGATTACGAAGGCAGCAATTTACTGTGTTTTGGTTACCTCTAACTTACATGAACATCATGGTACTTCTCAGCAAGAATCCTGTAGAAACAAGGTCTCAGCACACCTTGTTGATGTAACAAGGATTGCCCAGACAACACAAAGAACAAGCGTGGAAACTGGGATTTCTCAGAGACATTACTTAGCCGTCCTTGAAGTTGTGGTCTCACTGCAGTGAGAGTTTCTAGTGGACAAGATGCCATCTGATTGCAGAGGTGGTGGGGACCTTTAACATGTAAAGGGCTGGTGAGTACCAGAGTCAGTGTTGGCTACTGCAGGCAGCAGGGCTGTGACTGGCTGATGTGGCTTCTCTGCTTGAGAGCCTGTTTGTTGCAGATGCTCAGACTGCCTGCAGCGTGGGTGGACTACCCCGCGCTGGAACCAGTCTCTGAGGATAGCGTGGTTTGAAATTTCCTTCCGCTATCTTGCTATTAGCTAGTTTAGGTCTCATCCCTGCCCCAGGGAAATATTATTGGCGCCCTGCTATACATGGCAAGGGCTGATTGGATAACTTTGATATACCTCTCTCTCTTTCTGTAACTTTTAAGTTCGCGCACGGGGAAACAAAGGGGTCTTCCACCCAGCTCCCTTCGGGACTCTCTGCCTGGGGGCAGAGAGAATGCACCTGGAATAAAGCTGCAAGAATTCCACTCTCTCGTCTCTTTTGTCTTCGCTTAATGGCTCGTTAACCCTGCCTGGTCAACACTCCACGATCCCCAACTCCGGTGATCCCCAGCTCCGGTGCCGTCTTGTGTAGTTCGGGGGGTGCATTCCTCCGTGCATGCTCCAAGCCGAGAGAACCCAGCAAGGGGACTGGATCAGAACCGGCCGAGCTAGCCACACCTGCTCTCTGCAAAATTGCTGCTTTTTAAATCAGCACGTCTAAACCACTGCCACTGTCCCACCTTTGAAGCATTTTGCTAGGGAGTGCTCTGTCCTACGTGCACTAATTATAATACTGCCCAAAATCATGATTAGACACATTGACAAATAGACATTAAAACTTCATTGAGAAATGGAGCATTAGATGGGCTCAGAAAGCCATGCTCAGACATGCTCATGGCACCATGCACCTGCTACTGACAGCTCAAAAGGGTTTTGCAGCCAGGCAGATGATGAGAATATCCATCCTCAGAGACACTCAAATGCCATCTGGACATGTCCTGGGTGATTTGTGATTTGTGCCCCTTGCTTGAGCAGAGGGCTCAGAGCAGATGACCTCCAAACTTCCCTTCCAACCTCAGCTGCATCTGGTGCCCAGAAAAGCAGAGCTGTGTGGAGCAGAGGTGCCCACAGCTGTGGCACAGACCCCCCCCCAGAATCACACCACATTCGGCATCCTGGCACTTCTTCGAGGTGTCTGAGTTTCTAGACAGCTCTTAGCCCTTGTCCTCCACCCCCTTTCTTGCACAGCACTGGCAGGTGTTGCTTTCCCACACCGCAGCAGGTGCCTGACCCTATTGCTCAGATGTGTTTCTCATTGCTCAGCTGCTGCTGCTTTTCTTTGGAACACTTAACACAGGCTTTGCCCAGCTTTTGAGGCTGCACACCTAACCTGCTGCCAGTGAATTATTTATAGTCCTGGAGCCTCTGTTTCTGGCCTGTTCCAACACTCTCAAGGCCCCTGCTGCTATCGTGCTTACATCACACATTAATAACAAGAGACACCTGGCACCAGGGGCCAGTTCACACACCAGGCACTCATGAGGAGCTGGCAACATGTATAACAGGCCACAGCAGGTCTTGGTATGCTGAGCATACACTGTTTTAGTGTAAAGGCTGGAATTGTTACCAGCAGCAGCAATGTCCTTCTTCCTTGTGGAGCCCCAGGTGACAGCAGCAGATGGAAAAAAAGCAAATCAGAAATCCCAAGAGTAAAAACTCATCTTGCAACACACAGCAAAGCTCACAGTGGGACTCCACAGAAGAGGGTATACTTATTTTGAAACTAAGCCGGTTTCCCCATATTGATAACAATATTCAAAGACAAGAGCATCTGAGCGGCCTGTCCAGGATACAAGCACCAAAATGTAAGCAGCCTGTCCAAGGACACTGAATGGTGATGCAGAATAAAAGGGACAGTCACTACTGAGGTCTTATGATGGCTCCTGTGTTGTTACCTCAGGAAATGTGTGCTACTTTTAAGTCTTGACTTTTGGTGCTTGTTAGGAGCTGATGGTGATTGTGGTCTCTTGTGTCTCTATTTTCTTAATCTGCTCCTCTTCTGGGAACCATTAAGAAATAATTGCTGCTCTTTGTCTCCTTATCAGGATGCTTTATGTCTCATCTTTCAAACATTATTTTTAATAACTTCAGTATATCCTGCTTTAGGTTGTCACATATTTGAGACCATCCCTGGTTTTGGAGTGGTCTGGAAAGCAGCTGGAACCCATAGACAGCTAATGCAGATGCCATCCGTGACTGCCCACCCTGTGGCTGCTCCTGCCACTTGTTCTTGCGGGTGCTCCTGCACCCACATACTCCCCATTCACACTGGTCAATTCCTTCCTTGAAGACTAAAGAAAACCAGCACAGGATTTCTATGAAAATAAAAGAAGTAAGGGCAAGGGAAGAGTTGGCCCCTCATACAAATGTCAGTTTGACACTCAGGATCAACAAAGAGGCTGAAGATTGCTAACACAGTCACCCATAAGGCACAGTACTGTCAAATAAACTTGTTTTCTTCTATTTTTCTTTTTTAAAACAAGCAAACAAAAAAACCCTGCAAAACAAAACAAAAAACCAACACAAAATAATAAAAAGCAAGCAGTACAGGATTACTGCTTCAATCCAATAAAGGGAACGGTGTTTCTGTTATATAATCAGATTTCCTCAAAGCATTTTTTCACTTGATATCACATGATGCTTTGGTAAGACCCATGTCTTATATAAAAGAAACAGGAGTTTAAAAATGGTCTGGTGACCTTTCAAAAAGTAGCTGTTACAAAACCTTCAAGACGTTTGCACACGGCAGGAACATGGTGGAATAGCAAATAATGTCTCTTTGTTCCGGGAGGCTCTGGATCTCACCAAATCATTACAGTTTGGTGAAATAAACTTTAATAAATTACACAAATGTAACCTGGAGACAAATAATGTCAGATGTGAGATCTGCCTCGGAAAGCAATGTTGCAAAGAGATTGAAGTGTACCTGTGGGCAACACTATGAGCTCTTTGTGCTGCAGTTCATAAGGACAATGCAACCTCCAGGTATAAGAAAGTGGGTAACAGCATTAGAAACAGACAGCTTTGGCTTCTGTGTACAGGCCTGGTAGGAAAAACAGTCAGTTGCTGTCTGTATTTCCAGAGGAACAACAACACACGCAGATTCAAAGAACTGCAGAAGTGAGCAAGGAGCACTACAAAAATTCACCTTGTGCTGCACATGCAAGAGGGAAAGAGTGTCTCTGAGCCCTGTTCAGAGGTACAGCAAAGGGGAGAAGGCTGTAAGGCTCCCCTCTAGCCTTAGGTCAATAAAGTCTGTGCTCTCTCAGACTGGGTATGTCTCTGGGGAGGAGGCACTGACAACTCTGCAGGAAACTTCTGCGTCTCTGTGTTGCAACAAGACTATAAACTAGGGCTCAGGCTACAGAGCTGGACACTAGCAGGAGTCAGGAAGAATGACCCCTGGCCAAGTGCATTTTGTATTTCAGATCCTCACAAGTGTTTTGTCAGAGATTAAAGTGCTGAGCAAGTTTGGAAAAGCAGTGAGTTAAAATGACCAGTGTGAGCAGTATGCTTGAATGGCACAGGGCGGACAAGCAAAGCTGAGCATACCTGTGAGCCAAGATGGAACTGCAGATCTGAAGCCATTCCTTTGGGTGGATAATTTCACTTCAAAGGGCTGAAATTATTAATTCCTAGTGTTGTCTCAATACTCAGGGCATTTCCCTAGTTTCTGTGTGCTGAGTATGAGCCCCATCACTTGAGTGTGTTGGGGACATCCAGGTGAATACCTTGCATCCACCTGCCTGAGCACTGTCTGTCCATCTTTCCTTCTACAGGTTGTCCAGCCAGTGAACCTTTTTTTCACAACACTTATCTTCCAAGCTACAGATGTGCACAGTCATGGGGTATCAACCCTGGCTCTGACAAATCCCTTGCTGCCTGTCAGTGAGAGAACAGCCCCTCTGCAAGTGTCAGGTGCAAAAGCCCCAGTGTGGGGTCAGCAAAAGTGGATGCAAACATCTGGTTTTAGTAAACAAATTCTTCCTGAACTCCAAGCCAAGAGCAATGCAGCTTTTTCTTTGTCCCTGGGAGGAGGGGACAAGACCCTGAACCCCAGATGTTTTATAGCAGAACACTTATACAAAGCCATCAGTAGTCTGCCAGAGGAGTGCCACGTGGCCAGATAGATGTTAAACAGAGCTGATCCCTGAGGGGATTGGTGGTGAGATGGGGAATCTTGGCAGCTGAGAGCAATACAGCCCAGGACAGGGAGAAAAGCAGATAAGCCCCCAAAATCCCTGCAAGAGTGCAGTACAGCTACTTGGCTTTCCACAGAAATGCCTGAAACCTGCATGTGCTCTTAGTGAAAGAGCCTTGTGACCAAAAAGCTAGAGGAAGCCCAGTGGATGGCTCCAAAGGAGAGGAGCTTGGCTGGCTCATTTGCAGAGGGGAGTGGGAACAGATGCCCCTCTACCACCCTGACCCCTCTAGCTGTATTTCATCTTTCCGTGCATCTGCCTCAGAGCTGCCTCCCAGCCCCACCATCAGAACTGATGTTAAGGCAGCACTGTGTCACCTGGGGCAGAGGGAGATAGGCTGAAGTCTCATCCTAAACAAGCTGGGAGCCAGAGGAACTGGCATAGTTGTTAAATCAACCAACTTCTCCTTATCTTTGTTGTGATTATTTCCTCCCCTTGCTGCATTCCTTGAATAGCAATACTTGTTCTGGAAATTCCTCTCCCCAACAGTTACAGGCTGGAAATCTTGGAGGATGCAGGAGCAGCCTGGTGTCAGAAGCTGCACTTGCCCTGGATCTGTGTGACAGGCTGCCCTGGCCATGTGGACCCGCGGGGGTACCAGGGGGAAGCAATGCCCCAGTCTGGCAGCTGCTGAGGATGTCAGTTTTGGTTTTGTTGTCCCATTACTTACAGCCCCTGTATGATTCAGCACCTTTGAGTGAGCAAAGCAGCTCACTCCTTCCAACCCTGCTTCTCCAACTCCTAACCTTTGCCTTGGCTTCAGGACTGTGCAAACGAAAGGGGAAACTACCTCCAAAGTACCGCAGCTCAGCAGAAGGGATCTGGCACTAGTGCTACCAAGCCCTTTGGCATGTTTTGCTCTCCCTGGTGGCCACCATATGGTATTTCATGTTTTGCCCACTAAAATGTTCGTATCTGTACTGGTTGAGGGGAGACATGCAATCACAGGTGAGTCTGTGAGCATGAGTGTTTTGGAAAATAGCCAGTGATAGGGGGTTTGCTGTGTTTGAATATGCTGGCAGGAAGAATAGTCTTTGGGATGAAAACTTCATTCTGAGAAGTCAAATATCAAGGGAGGGAAAGGGGCTGCAGCATAGTTGTATGCTTTTCAGCCCCAGACAGCTGCTTGGTGTCCTGGTCCCCTCAAGAGACACTTGCAAACCAAGTACACAGGGAACATCCTGACCCAATAGGACTCAATAGGGAAAAGGGGGTTTGGCACTGAGCTGGGCAGATGTGCTCTTAACCTTAGCTTGATGCCAGCAATAGCTTGCATAACTAGAAAGCAGATCAGTGTCACAGATCAGGGGCTTGTCTGACAGGTTTCTGGGGAGCAGAAGACACACAATGTGCTGATGCACAGGACAGAGCCATGCTGCAACACACACAGAACTCATCCCCACCTCTGAGATGCTGGACAGTCTGAAGAAGGGACACCTGGGTCCATCTCTATGCACATGCAATGAATGCACACCTCATGCCAGCGAAGACCATGCAGATGTCTACAGGCCACACTGCCTGGAGGCACTGCTGTTGGGACTCCCAAAATCTGCCTGCTACAAAGCTGTACTGCTGCCAGCAGGCTGTGGACTTCTGCTTCAGCCAGAAACAGGCACTTCATCCACACGGAAGATCCTTAAAGCAAGAAAGCAAGTCCTTTGAGCTGCATACCGACCCAAATGGGTGAGCAAAAAAAGAGATGGGAAACAGCCTGCAGAGCACCCAGAAAGCCAGGCAGCATGGAGCTGGATCAGAGGCTGAAAATCTTTGGCCATGCCCACAACTCTCTCTCACCTGCCCAAACACTGCATTGTGCTGTGGGTCCACACTGTGTATGGAACAACCTCTCTGTGTTGTTACCCTGGGCCTACGGTACCTGCAAAACATCATCCTGAGGATCTTGTATGTCCGTGTCCATACAGGCGGTTCTGCAAGGTCCTTGTACATAAAAAGGCAGCACATCCATCTTGCACTGGAACACGGGACAAAGAATAAGGCTGCTGGGCTAGGGAGGTACCCTGGCTCCAGGCAAATCTGGGTAGTTTTGGAGGTGAAAGCCCCATTACAGGAGTGTCAGTCCTGTTCGTCAATGCATACACACAGACAAGAAGGGCAGCAGGGCGTTGGGGATGGACGTGAGCCCTGAGGGATGGACATGGGACAGGTTTTTCCACACTGTGCTTAATTTGAGCTGGTTCCTGCTAGCAGTGCTGTGATGTATCCAGATGAAGTAAATGACCTTTCTCAGAGGAGTTTCATGTTTCAAGCACAGCTTGCTCCCAGCACACCAGTATTTATGCAGCGCTTACTGGTCTCAAAATAGAGCACTTAGAGAAACACTGGGGGGCTTTCCCACATCCTTATACCCTTTGGCACTGGTTGTGTTGTACAGGGGGACACAGTGAGCTGGTAATTTGAATCTGTTCCCCCATTCATCAGAAGAAAGCCCCATCAGAAGAAAACATGTTCTGCTGCACATGTAAGATTGAACCTTATCTTGAATGCCAGAAAGGTTGACAGTGCTCAAATGACTAGTTATGTCTTTTCTCAGTCCAGGGATGGGGAATTGCCTCTCTGTTTCTAATTAGCTTGGTTTTGGCCCTCCTGAGCAGAGACACCAAATCTCTTCTTCTCACTGTGTTTGCTCTCAAATTGCAGCTGCAAAGACAGAGTTATCTCCAGGCCGAAGGGAGAACCATGCTTTAGCTCTCCTGCCAGCCAGGAAGTTTGAGCCAGTATGTATCTAGACACAGCATTTTGTACACTTGCAAAGCCCAAGCCAGAACATGGCAAGACCACAAGCAGATATGCTTGGAAGAAGCTGAAAGGAGCTTCATGCTAAGGAGAGCATTCATCCTTCAGGTGAGCATGGGTAACCCTCATTCTTCCAAAGGGATCCCCATATTTAACTGTGAGAAAAATGGATTTTATCCTCTCTTCGATACATTTCCCTCCCTCAGTGTAGTTTAAACCTTACACACGCTACCCTTCCCTGCCCCGGTGTTGTGTTTTCATGTGCCATGCCTGGAACAAATCTCCCAGCCACGGCAGCAGGGAGATGCTGACTCAGGCCTGCAGGCTGCTATGGAAACCATAGTCATCGTGCCTGAAATGTCATCATATCCCCTCTGCAAACCCTTAAAACCCAGGGTAAAAGTCAGCTGTAGGCCAAACCCCTGACTGGAAGGCACAGGTCCAACCCACCACCAGCAGCTGAAACTGCAGGGAGAGACTCACCCTGGCACTGCTGCCTGTGGGAGACAGTGAGAACACCCCATCCTTGCCACCATTTCTCCTACCAGCCCTCTGTTGGCAGGCACAGCAAGAGGGCAAACGAGACAGATCTCAGCTTCAAAAGGGCTTTTTCTGTTTCAGCTCCAGCCCCAGCACAGTCTCCAGTACTTTGCTACTTCCCCACTCAGTCTGAGTCACAGATGACTCCCCACCCCAAGACTCCTTCCCAGTGGGCACACAGTACTTTGTGGCCTCACAGTACTTTGTGGCCTCACATCTCGCTGATGTCCCTGTAGGTCCAAGGAACCCCAACATAAAAAGGACATGGACCTGTTGAACTGACTCCAGAGCAGGCCACCAAGATGATCAGAGGGACGTCTCTGCAGTGAAAGCAGTCTGGGTGAATTGGGGTGTTCTGCCTGAAGAGAAGGTTCTGAGGTGACCTTGTAGCAGCCTTCCAGTACTTAAAGGGGCTACAAGAGAGCTGGAGAGGGACTTTTACAAGAGCACACAGTGATAGGAGAAGGGGAAATGGCTTTAAACTGAAAGAGGGCAGGTTCAGATTAGCTATTAGGAAGAATTTATTTACTGTGAGGGTGGTGAGGTACTGAACAGATTGCCCAGAGAGGCTGTGGATGCCTCAGTCCTGGAAGTGTTCAGGGTCAGACTGGATGGAGCTCTGAGCAACCGGGCCTAGGGGAAGATTTTCCTGCCCAGGCCAGGCTGGGATGTGGGGAGGGGCGGTAGAACTGATCTTCAAGTTCATTTCCAACCCAAACCATTCTATGATGCTGTGATACCCCACCATAAGTCACTCCTGCTACTTTAACACTATAAAGATGCAGGACTAAGAGTCCTACAGTGACTGTTCTCTGGTGGCTGCTGAAGGTACCAGCCACAGCAAACCTACCTGGAGAGAGGGTCTCATGATTTAGCCTGGTGCCTTCCCCAGAGAGACAAAAGAAGGACAACAGCTGTTGTCAGATGACATAACGTTTCAGCGTTTGGGGATGGGACCAAGAAAGATAAGTTTGCAGTGGCTGCAAAAGTCCAGCCTGCAGGTGGATCGTTAACATGTGATTGATTGGCTGCCTCTAGCAAAGGGCCCTGAATCACCTGAAAATGTGAGGGTGCAGGGAGAAAGAAAAGACCACATAAACAAGACTCCAGGAGATAAAAAGTAACCTGGGCACTTCCCAACACAATTAACAGCAGATTCATCCCGCCCCTTCCCCCACTCTCACTGCTTCCCGATGGCTTCTGAAGGTGCTGCGCCCTGCCTGAAAACACAGGAGATGGGCAGAGGCGACTCTGCCTGAAGTCCCACATATTTTTCTGCTCCATATCCAGAATGACGGTAGGAGGAAAGTGGTCTGGCCCCAGGAGGGTCTGGCCCTTCACTTTGGGGTGTTTCCCATTGGTGTGACCCAAGCTGAGCCATCCCTGGGCAGCACTCTCCACCCCTGTAGCACACCACATGTCCAGCTCATGCACCAGACCCACCTGTGGACAGAGACCCAACCCAGCCCCTCCGCCCATCCTCCAGACCTGCTTAGCTAACATGTAACGCCTCTCAGCACCAACATTTCTTCCTGCCACATCTCCTCAGTTCCAGCCATGCCCGTGGGCAAACCACTCTAACCCAGCTTACCAGAGCTTCATTTTCCTCGGGAAGCTGACTCCTCACGGGTCTATTCCTTCTTATGTCTCAGTCCTAGGAATCCTGACCCAGGGATACCCAAGCCGTTGGACATGTTGAGGGTAATTAATTACTCATGCTGATTATGCATTCCTGGTTGACTAATATCCCCCCAAACCAAACACCCATCTGTCTTCACATTCAAACATAGAAATGTTTTTCAGACCTGGTGTTAATAAAAGTTACTGATTTGCATTTGGGAGAACAAGAGAAAGACTGGAGAAAAGGGGAGATGGTTCTTGTATAAGCAAATCTTTCTGTCATAAAATGCCTAGTTAGCTCTTAAGTCCTCTTGTATCTGTGTGCAGAGAGGAGACAGATGTTGCTGATGCTCTGCTGTATTAGCTTTTGGTCCAAAATTTGTGCCTGGACCTGATTAAGCTGAAATCTTATAGCTTCTCCAAGTATTCCATCTATGGTAATGTGAACATACTAGTCAAAAGAGTCCAAAGAAGAAAAGTCTTCACCATTCTGGCATTTTTGGGCTAAGAATAATTACCAACAGAAAAAACTTCAGACCAAGGCTCTTATTATAATACCAAAGAACCCTATCTTCCATCCCCTCACAGGGCTTACTTGTAAGTGAGAATAAACACAAAAACCGGGACAAAGGGATTAAGTTAATTACTACGTTTGGGGGGGGTGGGGTGTTGGAAAAATAAAGCATTCAGGAGTTCCTTTGTTAGCAAAGAAATTGCTGTTTCTTTTGTGAGCAGCTTCCATGTGGTCGTTTGTTGCACATGAGTAAGTGATTATCCTGTTTCAGTAACATCCAGGAAACTCTGAAAAAGCCCAAGACATAATGCCATTGCAATGTCTTAACAAATCAAATTTCTAACCCCTGCTGTCAGAGTTACAGTATTTCTGGGACTACAATAGAAAATAAGAGCTGAGCTATAAAGATCCCCCTTTAGGGAAAATAAGCAACTTCTGCTAGTGTTTAACACTGTGGCTGCTGCTGCTGCACCAACAGCTTAGGGCAGAAACTGTTCCAGCCGTTTCAGCAAGCCCTGCTTCATGCAACATGAGGTGCTACAACAGTAAGGAACCCACCCAGCAGGAACCACTGTGGTATTGGAAAGAGCAACACTGGAAACATGTTGTAGCCAAGGATCCTAGGCCTTCAGAGAAAATGCCACCTAGCAGCAGCAAAACATAAAAACAAGCTGAGGGACAGCAGGCAGTGCCAAAAAACCTGCCATTTTGAATTAGAAAAAAACAGGCTGTGTTGTAAGACTCAACCTAAACTTTACCTCACCAGCATGCTGGAAGTGGTGGCCCTGGGAGGAAGCATAAAGGACAGTGCTGCTGGTACTCTTGCACCCTGGCACAGCACTCACAGCTGCCCCATCCAGGCAATAAGTTATTTATGTCATGCCAGCGGGCTGTGTGTTGTTCATTCCAGTGCCTAACATACAGAAAGACATCTTGCCTGCTGTCTTCTGCTAGCACGCCTGCCTTCAGTCTCCCTGCTTAAACACTTGGGTTTCCACCAGTCTGACTACCTATAACCTTGGCAGTTTTGCAGAGGGCTGCGAAAGAATCTCTCTTGAACATCGCCAGCATCATTATCCATTTCTCCTTACTGTAAAGCATCATCTTGAAAAGCTTTCTGGCGCCGCAGCTATAGAGGAGTCTCCAACACCCCTTCACTGGGCTGGCTGTGGTCCTCCTTGTACAGCTTAGTAAGCAGTTTGCATTATACACAATGAGAATTACTTTTGGCCCATGTTCAAGCTCTTTTCACAGTTACCTCCAAGTCCTGTCCACCAGTCAATTCTCAGCCTGGACCAATGCTCAGGGTTATTCCTCCCTCACCCCTGTGTGCCAGAGACTGCTGACACTTCTGCTTGCTGAGCTTTGTAAAAGTCCTGGTGGTCCAGTCCTCCTGTTTTGAGCCTCTGGACCAAGGCTCTGCCTTTCACCATGTCAGCCTCTCCCTCATAATGATTATTTCCAGCACTGTAAAAAACAGAAGAAGATTATGTAAGGATACATCTGCATATATATGTATGTGTGGTGTGTGAGAGAGAGAGACATATAACATTCCTGTCTTCTAGAATTTAATCTTTTGTCTGCACACATGTGCTGTTGCACTTCTGGTTTTTTATGTTCCCTAGCAAAGAAATACTTCCACTAAAAGCAATAAATATAAAATTACTCAACAAACAAAAAGAGTACAAAACAGGAGCCAAAGTTTTCTTGAGGTTCATACCTGCAGATGTCAGTAACCATCTGGGACCTTTACTGGATCCTCTGCTAACTCCATGGCCTCTGTGTGTCGGAGTGGTGCTGTGATTTGGCCAACAAGCACTAAAGGCCCCAGGTGATCAAAGGAGTGATACTGGGTGGCAACCTGCCCTTTTTTTAAAGTTCTTCTGGCATGGGCGTGGCAGTTAACGAAAAAAGCTCTGTACAACCTTCTGACCCCAACATTACTTCAGCTATGGCAAATTTGTTCCCAGTAAATTCTTGTTTAGAGGAAAATGAACAAAACCTAAGTAAACCTGCCATTACAGCAGAATCCTGTGAAAATTTAGGTTGGAAAGGAACTTCTGGGGATGCCCAGCTGCAAAGCCCTGCTCATAGCAAGGACAGCTTCAAGGGCTTGCACAGCCAAGCTGTGAAGTCTCAAAGGTCTCCAGTAGATCTCCTTTCCTAGTGCAAACATCAGACTTAGAGCCAACACTCAATGCACGGTGTGTCTCCTCAGACGCTCTCAGCACAGGCAGGCACTGTGGGTGTGATTATTGCCACTGTTGCAAGCACAGGAATCCACCGCCCAAGCTGCCACAACTTGGGTAGTCAAAGGCACAATGCACCAGGGAGGGAGAAGGTCTCCACCCCTGGGGAGTGGTTCCTGGACGTGGCTGCACAAAGGCACGGCTGCCCTCACCTCTATTCAGGGGAGAAACCTGTTGTATGCCAGGGCAGGAGAGCTTGAGAAGGCCCTGCTGGTGTTTGTGCTGCTGGGACCCATGCGACCTTACATGTCAGCCTGGGCTCAGCGGCAGCCCCCGGCCATTCTGTGCAGGTGAGAGCAGGAGGAGTGTGCACACAGAGCTGCACCCGGAGCTGCCGCGGGTGTTCACCTGCACTACCCCAGGGTCATTTCCAGCCCCGGTCACCTCTGAGCTGAGCTGCTTCAGATTACACATCCCTGGTTTGAATGGAGGGGTGTGAACTGGAGACCCCCAGAGGCTCCACCACCACCAGCACTGCTGGGGGTCTGAAACCAGTCAGGTGAGACAAATTAGTCATAAAAGCGGTGCTGAAGGTGCTTTACTAAGTTAGTTAATGAAGCGTAAAACACGGTCTGTGGTACACAACTGAAATTAAATCACTAGGTATTGCCTACAGCTTCTCACATTGCACAAATAAAAGAAAATCCTACCTAGGTGCAAATGCCTGCAAAATTTGCCTTTGTTCTGAGATGGGTGCAAACTGACCCCCCTGGCTTGGCTTAGAAGGTATTCTGCAGGCAAACTGCTTTCTTTTATCTGCAGTATAATAGCTGGCTTTCCTCCCTTGTCCAGGAGGAGCTGGGCTTCCACCACTCGGCTTGGTGTTCTAACTGTGAAAACAGTAAGAGGAGAGTGCCAGCAGACATTTCCAAGACTCTGAGACTTTGACTTCAGCCCCTTGTGAGGTGTGTGCCTCCCAGCGATGGGGGGACAGGATACTCAGGGATCTTGTCCAGCCACCCTGCTCCATGATGATATTACAGTTATTGATTAAAAACCAAACAAACCACTTGTAGTTGAAGGGTTGTACTAGTCAACCAATTGTACCTTGTCCACTCTGAGGCTACACACAAAGCAGCAGGAGGACACCAGCTCCCGTGCTGCCTCCACAGCCAAGCAGCAGTACACGCTGTGGGACTGTCTCTGTCCTGGTGGCAGTCACTCCTGTCAGCACATCCTGGAAAAAACAGCTGGTGAGTTGCCCCTGCCCCTGCCCCGGACAGGCTTCTACATAAACAGGTGAGAGGAGCTGTGGTTGTTCTGCACTCTCTTAATCTGGGAGAAAGCACCCTTCTCCAGCTGGCCACTGCCCATCCTAAGGGACATCAGCTGGTCTCCTGCACTGAACCCCACAAGAAACACCCAGAAGTAGAGACATGGCCAAATGAGGGACAAGCAGCTTGGACATTTTGAGGCGCCCAGACTGCTTTTGTTTGGAGTACCCGGGAGGAATGGCCTGAAGGGACAGCTCTTGTTCCCAAAAGAACAAGAAATTCCAGGTACCTGGACGCTTTCTTGCCATGGTGCATAGGGCAGTGTGGTGGCCAGTGTGTGTGCTATCAAGCCTCAGCCCTCCAAGTTGGCAAACTGGGTTCAGATTCAGCCTCGCCATGCCATCAGACAGTTTCGTTTTCAAAGCCATACCCCATCATGGGCAAAGGCATTTCACACTGGTGACAGAGCAGCAAGACCACTGCTCCTGGAGAGCAGACTGTGAGTGTCTTGCTGGTGCTGATGATGTCAAGGTAAGGACTTGGACTAGGGCTAACCCTAAAGAAAGGCTGCTGCCCACCAAGCCACAAACACCATTTCCTGTCCATTCCTTACTTCTACTGCTCATTTTATTGCCTCTTGCTTCATTTGTAAAAGCATCCAAGGGCCCTGCCCAAGATTACAGCTTGGAAGTATAACAGAGCCTGCAAGTTAAATATACTCAATCCTATCAAATGTCATCAGGGAGTGTCGTTACTTGTGATTAGTCTACAGTTACACAGAAATGAGTCTTCTCACAGTTCTCCCTTGTCTACAGTTCTTTAAAATTAAACATGAATTTCTTGAAGAATTTTCTGCCCGTGAATAACAGCTTTTCAGCCTAATTTTTAATTTCACTTTTAACCTTGAAGCAGTTCTGACATGATTCACACATTAATATCACTCAAATGGCTTGGAAAATCCATCTTCTAAAATTAGGCCGTAACGTGGCCTTCCCCTCCAAGATGATACAACTGAAGTACACAATGCCACATTTTGCTTTCACAAGGCCTCCTCTGCTCTCTGTGCACCCAAATCTATCCCTGTCTGTCCTCTCATCACAAGCTGGTTTAGGACTTCAAAACCATGCAGTTTAGAGCCTCAGCAACCACCTCTGTGAAAACTGTGCAGGAGTGCTTGTGGCTTTATTGCTTTAATGCATCTGGTGCTGCTGTATAGCTGCATATGTGGCTTCTGCAGACATTTTCTGCTAATTGCATGTGGTAACACTACCTGGAAGCTGTCCTCTCTGGAAACCCCAGCAAGTACCTGCCATCTGCAAGCTGTGCTGGATCTCCTCTTGCCCTCACTGCAAACAGCAGAAAACCAACCTGCATGAAAGCAGTGCCTAACCATCTTCAGGTCAGCTAGCTGCTTCTTGCAGCCTGGGCAAGGTGCCAGTGGCTCCATAATGTCCAAGCCAGGAGTCAGGTGGGCAGATGAACTCAGATGAACCAGTGGGTAGTCTGAGCATGGGCCCTTTACATGCTACTGCAGACCCCCATGTAGGCACATGCAAGGATCATGAGGCAAGCTGGAGACTCCCTATCGCCAGCTGTTTACCCAAACCAGAGCTCAGCTGCTGCTGTGGCCAGATCTGCTCCTCTTCCCTGCAGCTGTGGGGGAGGCTTGGTATGAAACAGGATATGAAACCTCCAGTCTAAAGACTGCAGGTGGGCACTAAATGTAGGTGGAGGAAATCTCTGACCACACTTGGGCCATCCTTTCACCCTCAAAAGGAGAAGTAAGAATGACTCCAGCTCTAAATACTCTCTCTACCAGTCTCAGCAGCAAGGCCACCTTCCAGGAAAATAGTAGTTCCTACTGCTCTTTCTGAATCCCTGACCAAGAGAGGAGGATTCCCTGGGCCGTTCTTAGGACCCTTGCCAACCCACTGCACACGCACCTGGTGGAAAGGGGATTTCAACCCATACCAAGGAGGGATAAGAAAAAGCCCATAACTAATACCAGCTGGTTGCTGTGTTTCAGGAAGAAGGCCTGTCACCTGATGAGATCTCAGCAGGTTGGAGGAACAGGCCAGAAGCAACCTTGTCAATTTCCACACACCAGAGGTGATTCTTCCTTACCAGTTAGTGCTGCTGAAGACTCATCTCACTACTGCATCCTGCAGTTTTGGCCTACCCAGTACAAGGGAAACACTGACAAACTGGAGGGAATCCAGCAGTGATCACCAGAGTGGTGATGAGGCTGCAGCACAGGGTGTATGAAGAGACATTGAGTGAACTGGGCTTCTCCAGCCTGGAGAAGAGACTACTGGGGTCATCCACTTCTGATATGGTGGTCATGGAAAAAAAGACATAGACTCTTCCAGAGGCAGGCAAGGACAGGACATGGGGGAACAGATAACATGCTGCAGGATGGGACATTCCAACTGGTCATGAAAAAATTCTTCCACTGAGGGTGGTACAATTTGGAGATCAGGTCTCTGTCCTTGGAGGTATGCAGAACTGAACATGGCTAAACATAACCTGATCTAGCTTTGGACTGAGGAGTTGAACTGCAGACCTCCAGAGACGCCTTCCCACCAAGACCTCCTGGAAACTTGGTATTACAGAGAATACAGCTGCCTTCTTTTGGAGTACTGGCCTTCTCCCTTGTCTGAAACATCCCTAGTGCCTAGGACAGATCTGAGAAACTGCGTGCCTCTCCCTCACCATCCCTGCACTGCTTTCCTCCTTGTGCAATGTTAACTTGGACATGAGGATTTTCAGTGTGGTTTCTTCATTGGATGACAAAGGCTGGAAGCTGTGTGTCCCAGCAGGCTGGCCTGGAAGAATGGTCTCAAAACCCAGAGCTGAGCTGGAGCAGGCACCACTGTGCTGTATAGTGCTTTATACTTCCAGCTGGCCCAGGAAATAATGCTGCAACCCAGAGGTCTCTAACATGCTTTTGGAGATCTTCTCTGCTATCTCTTTGAGCAGTTATCTGTGTCTATGCATCTACAATTTTAGTGATGCAGAACAGTGACAGAGCAGCCAGGGGAATTTCCACTCACAAGGGTGGAAAATGACTGCAGGCATGTATTATTCAGCTTGTCCAGCTGAAAAAGATTTTTGCCAAACGATTTTATAAGGAATGAAGCATTTTACAGGAAAAGCAGGGCCTCTTCTCTCATTTCCTTTCCCTTCTCCTCCATGAACTTCAAAGGAAAGAGGGGTCAAAACAGAGGCCAGGCAAACTGGAACTGAGTTCCTGAGCCCTAAGGCCTAATTAGTCCAAGATACATTTCATTGGGTATCTTTCAGAGCCTGGCCTAAATTACCAATCTTCCCTGCTGTGCTGCTGAGGGTCGGATAAAGCCACAGTGTGGTCTGCAGTTTGCAGGGCCCCAGCATCAGCAGAGCTCTTGGGGGGAGGGGGAAATGTCTCCGTTCAAGCCCCACTGATGACAAAGCTCTCCCAGCCCCCTCCAGGTTTTCTGTGGCCACAACTAAAATCCCATCTCCAGGACAGGGAATGTTTCCACAACTAAAGCCCCCTCTCTCCAATGCCCCTACCTCCCTGGTGCTTGTCCCACACTGCTGGTGACTGCAGCTGAATAACAGCCCCAGAGCTAGGTGGCTGCTGCCCCTCCTTGGGCCAGCTGAGGCTATCAAAGAGCCTCCAGCCATTTGGAATTACCCTTCCAGCAGTTACAGGCTCATGTTAAACCTGCCTCCTGCCTTACCTCACCCAGACACGCCAAGCCCAGCTCCTGCCAGCAGACCATGTGCAGCTCCACGCCCTTTCCTGCCTTGCGCTATTTGCTGGTCCCCCTCCAGTTTCTCCATATCCTTCCCTAATGGATACCTAGAAGAAGGCATAACAATGTCCCTTTATCTGTGTGTCCTCACATGACCCAGCATGTGGTCTGCCTCACCAGTAATGGCAAACAAAGCTTGGTTTTGCACAGGTTTAACAACTCTCTGGAACCACACATCACTCTCAATTCACACGTCTCTCTCTGCGAGACACACTGGTCTTGGGGTGGGGTTTTTCTTTAGGGACCCACAAAAAGTATTCTCAAGAACCAAGAAACAGAAACCACACAGGCTGTTTCCCCTGCACAGCGTCTCTCGAGAGGCTGGCCTCAGAGGGGTTTATCTTACTTGGAAACTGCAGTAAATGCACTTTGACGGAAGGACTAATTTCCAGCCCCGTGTTCTGAAAGCTGAGGAAAGCCAACTTCACTGTAGATCACTAGAGTAATTCAGAGAGTAGGGAAATTAAGTCATTGCCACTGTAAGCTTACGTGGCTTCCTGGTGCCATAGCACAGCTCTGGTGCATAGGAAACACACCTTGCAGCTTGTGAGGCAGCACATGAAGTCAGACTGGTGGGGCAAGTGACGTCCTGATGGATGTGGGGTGGGCTGTGATTCTGCAACCCATCTGCTTCACGGATCCTGCTCCATAGCCACTGCAGACTGGTGACCTGGTCGGCATAAGGCACACTTCACGCCTGGCTGGGTGCTCAAGCTGCTTTACCAGAGAAGCAAAAGCGGGATGCATGGAGGAGGGGAAAGATGGAACCTGACTACTTTTGAATCAGGAGGAATCAAAAAAATATTTTATTAAATTTTCTGCCAGAAAGAAAGGTAAACATCTTGCCATAAAAATTTTGATTCCAAGGTGCTTGCTCAGCTTCCATTTAAAGAATGGGCCTGGGACCAATGGAGGACTGGGTTCAGCTTCAGTGTACTGCAGATATGTGTGCTGCCTAACTGCATCAAGACTATTTACTTCCCTTTGCATCCACTTCCCTATGGAGCCAAAATATAAAACAGAAACCTTTCCTTCCCTTATGTCTGCCAGAGCTGGCATCCTGTGAGTGTTGGCTGGAAGGACCTCTGGAGATCTCCAGACACTGCAGAGCTGCCAGCACCAGATCAGATTTGCCGTAGCTGTGTCTAGCCACAAAGTCAAAGTCTGATTCTTGTGTGCTTTCATAGCACTTGTAGCATTGGGACCCTTTTCTCAGATGGAGTTCGTGGAGAGCACAAGAAGGTTTACCTGAGGTGTCCACTTCCCTCTGCATCTATCAGGGAAGGAGGGCCAGAAGGAGGGCCTATATAAACCAGCATGCATCCAGCCTATTAGCA
Organism: Rhipidura dahli; assembly: GCA_013399225.1. Classification (NCBI taxonomy): domain Eukaryota; kingdom Metazoa; phylum Chordata; class Aves; order Passeriformes; family Rhipiduridae; genus Rhipidura; species Rhipidura dahli. Next base: position 143,425 of record VXAC01007364.1, read on the forward strand.
CGTTCCTGTGCTGAATTCACCTCTCAGAAAAATACCATCCAGAGGACTGGGACAGTTCAGGACCAGGTAGCCTGCCTGTTGGGCTCTTCCTGCTAGAGGCCATTAACACTGAAGGGAGAACAGCAAGAGAGCACGAGTCGAGTTTACTAAGGAATTGAGCCAGACTTCTACGTGCTGCCAGCACAAAAACAGCTGCCATCTTTAGATTTCATGGCTTTTCTTTGTTAGGGTCTGGATCAGGCTTGTTTTCAAAACAGCCTTGTAACAACACAAATATACCTGTCATTGAAAACAAATATCTCTGGAACAATTAAACAACACCTCACTGAAGTAAACCTTGCACCTCTGTAAAAGCAGTTGAAAAATTATTTGGGCTCACAGAGAGGAAACAACAGAATGCAGAATGTTAGCCATGTGCCTCACTCACTGTTTTTTCAACTTCATGCTATTGGATTACTTTCTTAAGTACTCTGGGGACAGAGACAGCAAAGAACAGCTTTCCTTGGCAAAGGAAGGCAGTTTCTCACACACAACTCTATTTTCCATGGCTCATGTAGCAAAGTGCACACGCCTGAAAAAACAGCAAGGGAAAGTCCATCCAAGAGGGGCCAAGTACCGTGGATTCCACATCCCCACGTACTGTCAGTCTAGCACTGGTATCAGGCTGGGTCACTGCATGCAGGTGGGAAGTGCTTCATGCCAGAAAGGCATGAGCAGCATGATCTCAATGCTGCCCAGGAAATAGGAGCCTCTCTTCCTGGCAAGGCCAGCTAACCTTACGTGCAGCCAGGAGGGTCACAGTCAGTTTTACTCATCTTGCTGCACTAACCAGGATTACAAGACTTTTGGCCTCAGTCAGAGTCCAAGCAGGATGGACAGACTGTCAGAGCCACCTTAAGTGTGTTTAAAGGAGAGTTGCTCATCCAGGCACCACTGGAGGGCTCTGCCCAGCAGAGCAGTATTTTTCCAATTCTTAGTCCATAATTAAAGCAACCAAGACATGCTATTAATTTCCCTACTAATATTGGTTTGTGCACTGTCATTGTTTCATATGTGACCACAATCTTGAAATGCATGGCTCACAATGGCTTTGTAAGGTGTGGAAATTGCAAGTAACACCCCGGACTTGCACCTGCAAACCTGCATGTGCAAAGAAATAGGAGGCCAAGGAACTGTTGTGTGTCCTTGCCAGAATGCCTGACCTGCAGCCTGATGTGTCTGTGTCACTACAGGGAATCTTCTGAGATCCCTGTGAATTAAACACAGCGGGTGGAATCACAGAATCAGTTAGGCTGGAAAAAACCTCTGAGATCACTGAGTCCAGCCTATGACTGAACATCACCTTGTCCACGAGACCATAGCAGACATAAGAGCCACATAAAGTCTTTCCTTGAACACCTCCAGGCATGGTGACTCCACCACCTCCCTGGGCAGCCCAGTCACTCTTTCTGTAAAGAAATCTTCCTGATGTTTGACCTGAACCTCCCTGGTGCAGCTTGAGGCTGTGTCCTCTCATCCTGTCACTGGTTGCCTAGGTGAAGAGGCCAATCCCCACCTGGATATACCCTCCTTTAAGGTGGTTGTAGAGAGTGATAAGGTCACCCCTGAGCATCCTTTTCCCCAGGCTAAACCCCAGCTCCCTCAGCTGCTCCTCCTAGGGCTTGTGCTCCACACCCTTCACCGGCTCCCTTGCGCTCTGGCATCTCAATGTCCTTCCCGAACTGGGGTGCACAGAACTGGACAGAGCGCTCAAAGTGTGGCCTCACCAGTGCTGAGTACAGGGGGACAATCACTGCCCTGGTCCTGCTGGCCACTCTATTGCTGACCAACAGGCCAGGATGTCACTGGCCTTCGGGCACGCTGCTGGCTGACGCTCGGCGGTTCTGCGGGCAGCCGCCCAGGAGCCCCGCGTTCTGCATTCCCTCAGGGGAGCCGCAAGGCCGCGCCCGCGGGGCCCCACGCTGGCGCCGCTCCGCCGCCGGGGGGCGNGGCGAAGGGGAAGGGAGGGGAGACCCGGCGGTGTCGGCGGCCCCGGGACCGTGAGGGGGCCGAGGGTTGCGGAGGGTGCTCGCCGCGGCTGGGGAGGGTGCCCCGCGTGTCCGGTGCCCCGCTGACCGTGCTCTGTGCCGTCCCCCGCAGCGTGATCCGGCTCATCATGCAGTACCTGAAGGAGAACAGCCTCCACCGGGCGCTCGCCACCCTTCAGGAGGAGACCACCGTGTCCCTCAACACCGTGGACAGCATTGAGAGCTTCGTGGCGGACATCAACAGCGGGCACTGGGACACGGTGCTGCAGGCCATACAGTCTCTGAAGCTGCCCGACAAGACCCTCATCGATCTCTATGAGCAGGTGAGTGAGCGCAGGGTTCCTACGGACTCGTCTGGTACGTCTGGAAGCCTCTGTGTGGTGCTTTGCACTGGGCCTTTGCTGAGGCAGACGATTGTTTTTTGGTGCAGGTTGTGCTGGAGTTGATCGAGCTCCGGGAACTGGGTGCTGCCAGGTCTCTACTGAGACAAACAGATCCCATGATCATGCTGAAACAAACTCAGCCAGAGCGCTACATCCACCTCGAAAATCTTCTGGCCAGATCTTACTTTGATCCTCGTGAGGTACGTATAATGCTCTTACGTAGAGACCTTTCTTGCGTGAGTTTCAGCATCACTGCAAGCTGCTGATGGATCACAACATTGTATTTTATATTCTTGTTTCTGGGGGTGGGAATGTGTAGTTTCACAGTTTGAGGAGTTTATACCTTCTGTGAAGCATTTGGGAAGTAGTGACATGTAGCATGATACTTTATCGTGAGGCAGCAGAGCAGTGGTTTTGAATTGTGCTGCAGTTGGGAGTTCAGTATTTGCACTCGTATCCTGCCACAGGATAACATCTCCAGCTTGCTTTTTCAGTGTTGTGTAGGCAGCAGAAGAAAATACTAGTTGTGTGAACAAAAATACTGCAATTTAGTAACAATAATAACAAAGTATTATTTCTGAATGGTTATATCAGTCTGACAGTTTTGGTGAGAGCACGTTAGGTTAATGGTTAATGTAGTTAAGGGACTGATTTTAGAGATATTTTCCAACTGTGATGATTATTTGCTCTTAAGATTGGTATTAAAGGGAAGAAGCCTTTTGAAGGCCTAATAGAAAATTTATATGGAAGGGGTTTAAGTTTCAGAACAATTGAGGTCTTTTTGGGAAAAGAAAAATAATTATTTAGAACAGTAAGCTCATAAAAATAATTTCTCTAGGCATACCCAGATGGAAGTAGCAAAGAGAAACGGAGAGCTGCTATTGCACAAGCTTTGGCTGGAGAAGTCAGTGTGGTACCTCCATCTCGTCTCATGGCACTGTTGGGACAGGTGAGTCTTGAAAAGTATTTTAGAAGCTATGTCTTTGTTGCTGCATAAAACCAGTTATGATGTAGTTGAGTCTTTAGCTCTGTAAAAGTGAAGTGTAAATGTGGTATAGTTAAAAAGATTATTGCCATGTGGCAAGGATTTAGCAGTTGTAGGAAAAGTCATCACTTTAGCAGTAGATTTTTTCCAGTAGAATAAATAGACAGCACATAGTGTGCACTTTAAGAATAACATTCTGTAACACGTTTTCAGCCCTTTCTGATTCTCAGAATGTACTCATTGGCACTCTGTGCAGACCGTGTTTAATGTGTTTAGATCTCTGTTAACTGATAGTTAACGGTGTGCCTTTTAACTCCTCTGAAGGCACTGAAGTGGCAGCAGCACCAGGGCCTGCTTCCTCCCGGTATGACAATTGACTTGTTCAGAGGGAAGGCAGCTGTGAAAGATGTAGAAGAAGAAAAGTTCCCCACGCAGCTGAGCAGGCATATTAAGGTAATGTGTGCTTTTGTGTTTCTGCTGCTTGTCCTTCTCGTGTCTTGTGTTGGGAGATAAGGGGAAATCTTCTGAATTTTTTCTCTTTGTTTTAAGTCATTGCCCTCCTCCCTCGCACCCCCTCCCCCACACACACCTGTGTTTTTTCTTCCCTTTTCCATGCTTTATCTTATCAGAAAACTTCGTGGGAATCTGAGATGAGGTCTTTTAACAAGATTGGGTGCTTATGGTATTTGTGATTAAGATAACTCCAGAGTTTAGAATCAGTCAGTTTACAGGAATTTGCATAATCCTATTCTTTATTTGTGCAAGGAAATACTTGTGTTCTAAACTGTTTTTCAGAAGTGGTGAGCTGGAAATTCTGCAGTCAATTTGTGGTGTTCAGTAACAACTTGCTAAAAATGCTTTATTACAACTTGTTTTGTTTGTTAGTGCTGATCTTGCATTTTTTTGGCCTAGTGAAGATGTTTCTTCTGTCATGGGCACTTGTATTTAAACAATTTAGAAGTTAAAAAATTGTATATTCGAAAAAATACTAATTGTTCTCTAAAAATTACACTGGAGAAATGTCACTCCAAATGAAGCAACTTCAGAAATGTATGAATTTCTGAAGTCTGCTTGGGATAAATGTGAGGTATTGGAAAGGTATTTGTTAACAGACAATACACTGCAAAAACAAAAGTATAAAGACAGCCAACTCAGTGCCTGCTGTGCCATGGAGTGTTTGTTTTAAGTTTCATGGGCATTAGCAGACCAAAATAAGGGTTTTTGATTTGTTCTGCCTTTCTAAAAAAATGCTAGTCTGTATGTATTGACAAATTTTTTTTTTGTGCCTTAGCGTTAAATTTGTGAACATGTATTTCTAGAAGATACTGTATTTTTATTATTATAATAATATTACAGTTTTGTTTTGATGAGTTGTGTCTTTCAAGTTGCTTATTAAGCTTTGGATATGTTCTTTTTTAAAACAGTTTGGGCAGAAGTCCCATGTGGAGTGTGCTCGGTTTTCTCCAGATGGACAGTATCTGGTTACTGGCTCTGTTGATGGCTTCATTGAAGTATGGAACTTCACTACTGGGAAGATCAGGAAGGTGAGTTACTCCTTGTTTCACACAGACTAACTTTGACTTGCCAGAGCCCCTGAGTTTATTCTTAGAGATTGTTAGGGTCACAGTCCCTAAGAAGTTGAAACAGAACAGGTTGTCTGCTTAGGTGATTCAGATAACAGTCTGGAATATTTATGTGGGTTTAGTTGTTTTGTTTGTCATAGATTTCCCTCTGTGATAACTTTTGTACCTTCCTGCATTGTTGTTGTTGCCTTTAAAATTGTGATAATGGTAGTACTGTGTATTATAGGGCTGTGATTTACAATAGGTTGTAAAATGTAACTGAAATTAAAACTGTTAATGATTTTGCACTTAGCCTTAAAATAAATTTCACCGATTTCACTAGTCTGACCCATGAATTGGCTTTTGTTTAGGATCTGAAGTATCAGGCACAAGATAACTTCATGATGATGGATGATGCAGTGCTGTGCATGTGCTTCAGCAGAGATACAGAAATGCTAGCAACTGGAGCACAGGATGGAAAGATCAAGGTACAAATCTTTCTGTATGTTGTACTCAGGGGGGTGGTGACCAAAAAGATTAGTTTGCAATAGCAGTAATGTTCCTATTCCATAAAAACACAAAGGAAGTTTAACATGGCTCAGAAACAGGTGTGTATTGAGTGTGATGCTTAAGCTCATGGGATCTCATAACAAAATAATCACTTGTTGTGTCCTTTTCAGGTGTGGAAAATCCAGAGTGGTCAGTGTCTGAGAAGATTTGAACGAGCACACAGTAAAGGTGTTACGTGCCTCAGTTTCTCTAAGGACAGCAGCCAAATTCTTAGTGCTTCTTTTGATCAGACAATCAGGTAAATAAACTGAGAATGTGTGAGCTATAGTGTGGGAGAAAAGAAAACAGATTTTTCACATTAAGCAGTTTATCCATAAAACAGTGTAATCTAGAAGGTAACTGCAGAGGTCTCTAGTCCACCATGCTTCTCAAAGCACAGCTAGCCTTTCAGTTAGGACAGCCTCTTCAGGGTCTTGTCCTCCTGAGTTTTCAGAATCTCCAGGGTTCAAGATCCCAGTGCTTCTCTTGGGGAAAATGCTATTTGTGTATAGGAAAAGATATTTTGGTTTGGTTTGATATTGGTGGGTTTTTTTGGTTCTTTTTGGTGTTTTTTGGATTTTTTTGTTTGGTTGGAGTTTTTTTTTAGTGTCTTTTTAGTGGGGTGGGTTTTTTGTATTGTTTAGCTTTTGTACTTCAGCTGTACACCTTTTGAGGTGTGTAACTCCATTTATTCTGTAAAGACCTGTTGGGTAGTGATGGTAACCCAGTAATTACAATTCTTTAGGTGTTGTAATTATTTAGGTGAATATTCCCCCTCTCTTTTTTTTTTTTTTTAAAGTTAGCATTGCAGGATAGGTTAGAAGTAAGAATAAATTACTCAGAAAAATACTCAAACACTGTTCTAATCTTAACATGCAACAGGAACCTCATCAAACCTTTCTTCCTGCAGCTTTTAGCATCTGGAAAGTGTTGACTATTGTTTGTTTAATGTAATAATTTTGATCCTGCTGATCCTGCATCTTGGTTACTAAGTGGAATTTGCTCACTCATTTGCACCTATGTTGTCTGACAGGATTCATGGTTTAAAATCTGGGAAAACCCTAAAGGAGTTCCGTGGTCATTCTTCCTTTGTCAATGAAGCTACTTTTACCCAGGATGGCCACTATATTATCAGTGCATCTTCTGATGGCACCGTGAAGGTAGGATGGCATTTACCCCTTATAAGAACACCTTCAGGCTCTTGCTGTCTTATAGCTCGTTTGTTACAGTTGTTGCAGTTGTTGGAGAAAACTGAGTTATCTGCAGTAGTGGGTCTGCTTGTGACTTTGCTGTAGGTTTGTGTGGGAACTGATGAAATTTCTTACTCTGCTTACAGTGTCTTGCAGAGCCTGTCTGTGCTGCATTCATTAAATGGGGACTTAAGTGCAGTGCTTACTGCCTGTCATGTTTTGTTTTGGATGTAGAATTGTTTGTGACACCTCTTCTCCTAGGACATGGGGATTCCTTTATCTGAAATAATTTCATATCAGCTCTTTATTTTTAATTTAAGGCTAATTTGTTTTATTTCTTATACTAGGTTTGGAACGTGAAGACAACAGAGTGCTCCAACACTTTCAAGTCTCTTGGTAGCACTGCTGGGACAGACATTACTGTGAACAGTGTCATTCTGCTGCCTAAAAACCCAGAACACTTTGTTGTTTGCAACAGATCGAACACAGTCGTCATCATGAATATGCAAGGACAAGTATGTGATCTTACTGGTATCCTTGCAAGTTTCTCTGTCATTTCAAGAATGCAGAAAGCCTAGTTAAAAATCTAGCCCTAGCCTAGCAGGGTTAAACCTGATTTCTCTGGTTTGCTTTCATGACGAACTCTTCTGAACTTAAGTTTATAGAACACAGAAAGCTCTTGCAGCTATGGAGAGATCTGTGTTCTAAACAAACCTAATACTGGAATATTTTTTCCCTAAACATGGCATTGTTTACTGTGCTGCTGTTTAATCCTGACAAATGTTTTTGGGGGTGTGTCTTTACAGATTGTAAGAAGTTTCAGCTCTGGTAAGAGAGAAGGTGGTGACTTTGTCTGCTGTGCACTTTCGCCTCGGGGTGAATGGATCTACTGTGTTGGTGAAGATTTTGTGCTGTACTGCTTCAGCACAGTGACGGGCAAGCTGGAGAGAACTCTGACTGTAAGTTTTTATCTCTGAGCTTTTCTAGGGTTTTAAACACAGGGATGATGTAAATGTTTATTACAAAGTCCATAAGGAGGAATCTCAGACCAAGCAATTTTTCATCTCTAGTGGACATGATTGGTAACAAAGGAATTTCAGGGCATTTGGCCATAGAATGTGTTTGGTTTTTTAGAACAATTTAATTGTAAAAATTAGGGAAGTATTTACTCACCAAGCAGAGTGAATTGGTTCAGACTTCCTTGAGTGAGAGCTTGTCTTGACCTGGGCTCCAGCTGGTGGAGAATCTGACCAAGGTGTCAGAGTTAAAGCTGTCGGGTTTAAATTTGCTTTAGATTGAACTAAAGAGGAATACCAGTTTGAGTGTCTAAATTTAATGGGGAACACTTAGATGTTGTGGAATTCAGTGGATGTAAACCTTCACTGAACCTTCTTTGCCCAACAAAAAGTAACTGCTCTGTCACAAAAATTGCTGTGACTGGAATTTAATGCTGGGGGCTATGTACCCCTGCTTTTACTCTATGCACAAAGCACCTTAACCCTCAGTCCAGCTTTCCTCCAGTTGTTTTTTGAAGAGAATATTTGTCTTGAGTCTACTAAAGGATGACACTCGTAAATGCATCTCTCTGCTTACTCTTTAGGTCCATGAAAAAGATGTCATTGGCATTGCTCATCACCCCCACCAGAACCTGATTGCCACTTACAGTGAAGATGGCCTCCTCAAGCTCTGGAAGCCATAGATTGATTTTGCAGCGAGCTCTGAAGCATGCCTGTTAGTTGCAGGCTACTAGTGTTTGTGGTTTAATAAGGTCTAAATATGCAGAGTGTGATACTTGCTCAATTTTCAGTTCAGGTTTTCAGAGAACTACATTTTTACCTTCCTAGAGTGAATTGATGCATAAATATAGCATCACTTAATTTGATACACTTTTATTTTTACTGGAGTAGTTAAAGCAACTTCGGTGAGAATGCTTTTTCTGTCTCCTGAAGTCTGTACTCTTCTACAATGTTTGTAAAAGTTCAGTGAGCCATCAGCTATACACACTTAGGAGTGGTTGCTGACTGAATACAGTAAAATGCTTTTTTTTTGAGTGAAATTGTGGAATGCTGTCTCTTCCCCACTGCTGAAATAGGAATAATTTCCTAGAATGCAGATGAGGATACAGTGTCCTCAGCTTGAAGATGGGGCCATTTCTGGGCTGCTGAGTTTTGCTGTGTTCAATTTTCACTATTGTTTTCCAATTATATTGGAAAGTGGTGTCACACAGCTGCCTCAGAATGAAACTGTCCTTCCCCATCTGCCAGCACTTCCTACTAGAGACTGTAAACTTGCCTAATATGGCAGTGAGATACAGTTGATTTTGTTTGGGGATTTTTTTTTTTTTTTTTTTGTGTTTGTTTTCTTTTGTTTTACTTCCAGACTAAAAGGAGTTATTACCGGGGCCCTCTTCCTGTAAGTCCAAAATGTCTTCAGACCAGCTATAACTGAAACAGCCTCCAGGGGATCAATATTTTAAAAAATGCAAAAGTTGGTTTACATAGGCTGAGTTCCTAGTGCTGTGATAATGCTTTAAATCATTATTTTCAATTTTTTTTTAAATTTTGATATGCCTGTGGACCTAGCCAACATTATACTTAGGTCCCACAAGATGATAAAAAGATTCTTTTAGGCTCTTCAGTTTGGAGCACATGATTTTTTCTTGAGAGATTCTGAATATTGTACACTGTTCTGAATGTACACCAGAATCTTCTGAAGTCTGTGTCTTTTCTAGGATGCAGAAAAATGAGGCTTTTCCTGTAATGATGAATCAAATGCATGTAGATTTGAATCTGCTGCACTGTGTTCTGTCCTCATCTCTTGTAGAATGCTTTCCTATTGGAGTAATCTTTTGAACAGTAATAACTTGTCTTTGACTTAATAAACTAGTTCCACTTTAAATATTTTGTCTGTGTCTTTAGTGGTATGGGGAAACACAGAAAAAGTTCAGCTGGAATTCTTGCACAGCACCTTTGCTCCAAGTGTAGTGTTTAGGACTCTGTTTAGCGATATCATCTGAATTCCCAGCTTGTTTTTTACTTCCCTAGATACATCAGCAGAGGGGGTTGTTAGATAGTAAAAAGTAGTTATTTTTTCTGCCTGAAAAAACAGAAATAGGTGACAGTGATACATCTGATAAGCTCCTTGGGCAGTTAGTAATTCTGTTAAGGGGCAGGATCTTGACAAAATATTTTTAACCACTGTCCTTCCAGGGGAGATGCTCCTATCCTTTCAGCATCTTTGTGGCCCTTTAGTGGTCTCTCTCCAGTATAGCTCTATCCCTTCTCTATTGGAAAACCCAAAATCAGACATAGCATGCCAGGTCTGTCCTCACTCATGCTGAGTAGCTGGGAAGGATGACCTCCCTCCACTGCTGGCAACCAGGATGCAATTTTGATTTCCTTCCAGAAAGGTGGCTCATGTTGAACTTGGTGTCCGCCAGGACCTCTAGGTTCCTTCTCAGCTGTTTTCCAGCTCAGTGGCCCCCAGTGTGGGCTGTTGCATTGGGTTGTTCCTCCCCAGGTGCAGGACTTAGCACATCCCCTTGAATTTCATGGGGCTCTTGTCAGCCCCTTTTTCCAGCCTCTCCAGCCCCCTCTGGATGGCAGCAACCCCTCTGTTGTATCAGCTACTTGTCCCTCTTCAGTGCCATCTGCAAGCTTGCTGAGGCAGTACTGACCCCAGGGCACTGCCCTCCAATTGGACTTTGTTTCATTCATCACCACCCTCTGGGCCTGGCATTCTGCCAGTTTGCAATCCACTTTTCTTCTGTATCTCAATACCTTCTCTGCATGGATCTTAGGGAAGACAGTGCTACAGGCCTTACAGAAGGCCAGGGACACAATAACCCACTTCCCTCCTATCATGCACCAGGTCAAGTCATTGCACTGTAAAATTTTTCAGGTTGTTTAAGCATGACTTCCCTTTGGTGAAGCTCTTCTTACAACTTCTGATGGTTTTCTTGCTCCTGATGTGCCTGGAAATGGTTTCTATGTTTAGCTGCACCATTACCTTCCAAGGGAGTGAGGGCAGGTTGACAGACCTTTAGTTCTTTGGATACCTCGATCCTGCCCTTCTCAAAGACAGATCTGACATTTACTTTCCATTTTTCACCATGATCAATCAGATTGTCAAGAGGGGCCTTGCACTAACATCTCTCAGCTCCCAGAGCACTTGTGGGTGCATCCTGTTGGGGCCCATGCTTCTGTGTATGTTCAGTTTGTCTAAGTTTTTCCTGACCTGATCATCCTTATACTACACATATATCCTCCTTGATCTCTGCAATTCTCTGAGAGGTCATGTTGTCATTAAATAAGATGGAAGCAAAGAAGGTACTCAGCACCTCAACCTTTTTCACATTCCTTTCCATGTGTAACCAGATGCCCCATCTAATTGTGTCTTGGTTTGAAAGACAGGTGTCCGTCAAGGAAGGCAGGAACCTCCCATGAAATGGAAAATCAATTCCCCTTCCCTCCGAATTATTATAAATTTGAAATGAAGGGGCTTTCAGGCAAAGATGTGAGGACTAGGAATAACAGTTCTTTACTAATATATAAATATACAAAACAACACGAGCAGACACCGATAACTCCGGCAGTGCCAGCAAACAGAGCCCCACCCGCAGTGCCCGGCGAGCAGGGCGGGTGCGATGGTTCCCCCGCGCCTGCAGGGGGCGCTCCGGAGCGAGCTCGGCCCTCACAAGGCAATGGCGGCTCGGGGTCCCGGGAAGGGACGGAACAAAGGCCTCACAAACCCCACTGGGCAGCTGGTCCCGGTGTCCGGCAGAACCCTCGGGAGCAGCAGGCTGGAGCAGCAGGGACGAGCACAAATCCTGGGTGGCAGATGAGTCCGGAGCCGCAGCAGGAATCCCGGGAGGTCTCGGCAGGCCGGGTGCGCGGGGCTGCAGAGCAGCACAGGCTCAGGGCAGCANAATTCCTCAAGAGGAAAAAAAAAAAAAAAAGAACAGAAAAGGAAAACTTTGAGTAACGGCCCATATTTTTCCTGCCCTTTCCCACTTTTATATTTATAGAGGCCCTTGTTATCCAGTTAAGCTTTAGCTTCCATATCTTCATCCCTGGATGCCTGCACATCACATCTGTGTTCCTCCCACTTTACCCAGCCTTTGCTACACCCTCCAGATTATTCCTTTTTGTGTTCTAGTTAAGCCAGAAGTTCCTTGTGCATCCCCACAGACCTCCTGGCCATTTTTGGCTGACTTCTTGTTCACTGGGTTGGGCTGCTCTTGAGCCTGGGGGGAGGTGAGCCTTGAATATTAACTACCTTTCTTGGGCCTTTCTTTATCCTGACCTTTCTCTGTCCTTTTAAAAAGGACATGACAATCCATGACAATATTCCAGTCATGTGAGCTATGCCACCATCTCTCAGCAATTGCAGTAAGATCATGGCCCTTTAAAAGCACATATATTTCTAGTTCTTGTTTATTCTCCATGCTGCATCTGTTTGTGTATAGACACTTCAGGGGTTATCAAAGAAGGGGGTTCCCTAGAAGGGCTGTGAAAGGATTCACCATAGCCATGAGCACCGATGAAGTGTTCTGTGCTTTGATCCTCAACTTCAGGGGCAGCCAAGGTACATCTGCCTCTGCACTGGTTGCTATGACCTGCTCCTGAGGAGGAAGCAATGGCACAGTCATTGCCATCTTGGACCCCTCAAGTCCTTCAGTTTAAAGCACATTACACCAAACTGGCCAGCGTGCTGCCAAAGATTCTCCTGCCCTTTTTAGCCAGGGGGATCCCCTTCCCCCACAACAGGCTACAATCACAAAAACACGACCCACTGTTATGAAAGCCAAAACCTTCTCAATGGCACCAGGCACAAACCCAGACATTGATCTGCATGATGTGTCTGCCTCCAGCTGTCCCGATTTCTCTAACAGGGAGGACAGATGAGGAGATGACTTGGCCATGGGGATGACCTGCCTCACCAGGGCTTTTTAGCCTTCCATGATCCCACCTATTTTTTGGCTTGTGGTGCCCTTTGTACCTGTATGAGAAAACAATGGGGGTAGTGGTCTGTGACAGGCCAGGGTACCCTCTCACCACCACCATGGATCCCAGCTCCTGGAGGGCAGGATACCCCTCATGATGTCTATCAGGCTGGCAGATGGATGACTCAGTGCCCACTACAACCACCTGACAGTTCTTTTTACAGTAATCACCATACACTGCTGGTGAGGTTCTCTTTGTTTGCCTTGCTCATGAACATTTAAAGCCTTCAAAGCATCAGATCTGCATTTTTGGTCTGCATGTTGAAGGGTGGAGATTGAAATAGGAGCCCTGCTTTTGTGTGTCGCCAGGGTGCAAGGTGCCTGGGGCTCAGTGGTATCCATTGTAGGTATGTGGTTCTGCACCCACGCACCTATCTCTGCTTCAGAACCCCTAATACTGCACAGCCAACTGACAGCCTCTTGTTACCCAGCCACCTGCCACAGCTGGTCATCCACCTGTGCATGCGTGGTGCAGCTTTTTCTTCAGAAGTATCTGGGCATCCACTGAAAGTGACCACCTGTACTGACACCACCTTCCTCACCTGTTCTGTCTGAGTGGAAGCATTGGGCTTCCCAGGGGCTGTCTCAGTAGACACACACTGGCTTTGGCTCTGGAATGCCCACCATTACGGCAGAGACCTAAAGCACTTAGCACTTACCTGAGATGTCTATATTATTATAGTCTATATTATTATTACTATCATTATTACTTTGTGCTGTTTTCCTGACAGCAGTTTACAAGGCAGTTGAAATCCCCCCATTCTTTGGGCACTGTAACAATGCTCATCTTATCCACTAAGAAAACAATGAGCCTGGCACTTGCTTGTGTGTGGTTTTGAAAAAGAATGGCTTGAATCAAACCTCACTTTTCTTGGTGTGCTTTCCTAATGCTCTGAGCAGGAATCAGTCACAAACATGTCTTCCCAGGCGAAGCTGCTAGTGAAAAAGTCATAGGGCAGCTTGCTTGCTTGCTTGACCTTGCATCACACTGCAAATTCAGAGCAGATTTGGGATGATTGAGTTTACACCCCTGGGCTGAGCCAACCTCTTCCACTGCTGCTGGGTAGCAGGTATTAAAAACTATGGAGGAGAGGACCTGTAATCTAAGGGCTCTGAAAAGCAGAAGTGAAAATGAGAGTAGGCTCTTAAATCAGTCTGCAGTGGGTGGTCGTTTCACAGCCAACCTGTGCAACAGTGGAGCTGCTAGTTTTATGGGAAAAGAATAAAGTCCTAAATGCCCGGTGCACAGTGAAAAGAACAATTGTAATAGACTAAACTATAAGCTTGATCATATGAATTAGGTGGTGTTGAAACACTGGAAGTAATTGCAAACTCAGATTACAATAGCTCAGGTTACTACACCAGTACTTACAGAAACAGCTGTTTTGTGCTACTGTATTCTCAATTTCTAGAGCTATCCATTTGGTTCATTTCCCCAAATTGGAAACTGTATCCCACATACAGCAACAAGTCAGAAAAAAATCTTCCTTTTTCAGGGGCATAGAAAACATGTGGCTCATTTTGCTCTAACTGTATGATAGCCAGAATATCACGGGAGAACAAAGGAGCTTGGATGAGGCCGTACCTTGTACTTGAGGATGTAAGGCCTGCTAGCTCTTGCCATCCAGTGCTTTTTGCCAAAAGCTTACTCCATTGCTGCTGGTATTTGTTTGGGACATAGATTTTATGTCCCAAACAAATGGGACAGCTCATTTCAAAACAGAATACTAACCTGGTGGTGTTTTTGCTGCCCTTCCTGCATTAGCAGTAGCATCTTTCCCTGGACTGCCCTGCTAAGGCTTCTAGAGCAGCTTCTGGCCAGCCACCCTCCTCCTGGAATCTGGACGTGGCCCATCCTCTGAGGGGCCAGCAAGAATGAAGCACAATTGTCCATGGTCTCCAAAGTCAAGAACATGACTTCAACTATGCCAATGCGGCTATGGATGTGGTGAAAAGAACACTAGCGTTCCTGAGAAAGTAAGTCTATGGAATGGACTTTAGTATAGTGTTTTTACTATAATATGCAGTTGTAAGAAGCAAAACCATTGTCATCCTCACCGCTGTGAATGGAGTGTTGCTTGCCCTTGCTGTTTTGCTGTAGTAGTTCAGGGAAAAAAAAAAACAAGGGTGTGTATTGAGCTGAAAAGCAGCAGTGTGTTTTACCGCTGTTCAAGTCTCGAGACAGCTGTGCAGGACTCAGCCCTTGCCACAGGTTAAGTACATTCTCTTTCTGCCTTTGACTCAGAGAAACCATCCTAGTGATAGAGCACAGGTGCCTGCAGGTCACATTTTTCAGCTCGCTGATGAGCTCACTCAAGTAGAATTTGGAAAAACACTTAGCCTACAGAATTTTATTTCTGTTGAGGAAGAAAACAGGAAGTAAGTGAAACATGCAGGTGAAAGATCACAGTTCTGTAGGTGTCTGAAAGGGACTACATTTGAGGTACGAAACCCATGGCATATCAACTGTCTCCATAAAATGAAGCCTGTAACACTTAGATGAGCTAGAGCAGTTTTTCTGTAAGAGCTTCCAGATATTCAAGTTACAACACATGTAATGCCATGCAGCAGCTACTTAGACGTCTAAGTTCTCCTCGTGATACTTTTGCTTCAAAGCAGTTTGAAAAGCGTAAGCTCTGTCCCAAGCCAGATGGTTGAGCAAGACTAAACTACCACACTAGAGGTTAAATCTGGACCTGTCTTCTCAGCGTATTTTCTGAAAGAAGGTTTTTAAGATTTTTCTGTGAATAGCTGTCTAAAAAGATGGGGGTGGTGTTTTTAAACCAACATCTGGTCTAAGAAAAGAGGCAATGAACAATTTTGTAATTATATCGGAAACACTTCATCTACAATGATTAGAACATTCATACAGAAATTTCAAGAGTCAGCTTGAAATAATGCACACAATACATTAATTTCAGAACATCCTATAGGCATTGGTTGGTTGTATTCACTAAGCTTCTGTCCTCTGCAGGATCACATATACCCACTAACAGGGCCAGTACTGCTTTCCGTAACACGCACACCACTGATGGGTACCCAATCTCGGTCATCAAGGTGGAAATCAGGCTGCACCTAGCAGCAGTCTGATGTTCCAAGCCACCTGTGTGCTGACAAAGCCTAGAGGATTTTACTAATGCGCAATAGCAAAGGCAGCTCCAAGCAACCACTGGCTCCACAGGCAGTGTGGCGCAGGACAGCAGCCCAACGGGAGTCACCAATGAAAGAAAGCAAGCTCTGGGGTCAGGACTAGCGCTGGCACAGGAAAGGGCTATCTGACCTCACCTGGAATAGCCTGGAGAGCTTGGGGATGGCATGACTTTAATGGGCTTGTGAAGACTGACCACATCTGCGTCAGCCTCATGTACCATGTGGCTGCATTAGAGCCAGTCTCTAACAAACATCAGTACAAGCCCAAACATTGCTATCCAAATTGGTACAAAACTTAACTACATCTTACCATGGATACTTGTGCATACTTTATTCACAGAGTATAAGATCTAGAATTCCTAAAAAGCACACCACAGAATCTTAGTTTAAGCCTGGGCAATTGCACACATAAGAGGAATTACAAGGTTTGGAATAAAAGACAAGCAGGTAAGAGAGTTTCCTGGACCAAAAGGCAGGGGTGAAGTGCAGTCAACTTATTTCATCCTGGAGCTTTATACAAATTGCAAAGTCAGTTTAATTACTTAGTTTATTTCTTTATGCTTTTAGAAATAACTATGGCTGGATAGAACAACAAATAGCAGGAGGTGAGGGCAAACTGCTTGTAGTCCTTCACTCATCCACTACTGCATACAAAACAAGCATCACAAGTTATGCACTGGCCCATTTATGATGTCTGGCACTGAACACCCCCTCTAGGCTGATGCTCATCATCTTCATACACTTCTCCATTATAGTGGTGTTTTCGCTTTTGAGATGGATCAAAGTCTACTAATTCCACCTGTTCCATTTCCTCAGTTTCTTCTATCTCCTGCCTTGTAGGTAGCAGTTTTTCGAGTAAGGACAGCTTATCTGAGGAGAGGAAGCCACTTTCTGGGAAGATGACCTGAAATCATCAAGAACTAAGGTTATTTGAGTCTATCTGAAATGGTCTTTTATTAGGTCAAATAATCCTACATGTTAAATACCTGCCAAAGCCAGCTTTGCCATCATAGATGACTTTAATTTGGAGCTTAAAAAAATTATCAACATCACTAAACTGTTTTTTAATGCCTGCACAAAGTTAACTTCTAACTCTGGCAACTCAATCAACACTTTTCTTCTGCCTCAGGCTGCCCTCTGGAATCACCCACAAAATCAAAGAATATATGTAATATAACAGCACATACAATTACATATTTTAAATAGTATATACAACTACATATTTATACATATAAAAACAAAATGTCAACATTAGAGATATGGTTAAATATCTTCAAAGCCATAGCAGATGGGGCCAAATGCTATAGCTCCCAGCATTAGCTTCTCCTCAGAGAAGAAAATCTGCATTTTCCAGCCTGTTCTTCTGCTCCAGCACAAGTAGTCAAAGTTACTCATCCATCCTTCATACAGGACAATAGAAACTAAAGAATATGTGAAGCAAATGGAAATTCACAAGGTTGCTAAAGAAACTCCTCTGGTACCTCATATACTTTGAGCACATAGTGTTCTGAAGTTTTCTCTTTGTTCTGAACTTAATTGTGTTTGATGGACTGCATGTTCTCACCATTGTAAAGAACAAATGCCACAAGAATATAATCTGATTATTGATATCTTTTCTTGACTGAGGTAGTGTTTATTGGTTAAATTGTGGAAGGATGTTCAGTCCTGAAATGCTGTGGAAGGGAGTTGATTCACTTACCCTGAATTCTATGATCAGACGCCCTTTTTCATATGGTCTGCGATAAATTGGCATACCTTCATTCAATACACACTTAATGGCCCCATGCTCGACAACCTGGCCTAAAAAAACAAACAAAAAATTACCAGAAAAGGAAGGGATCCCTGCAGGCAACAGAAACAGCTTTAGTTTTATAATCCCCTTCAATATTTACGTAGCTTTCTGCATTGTGTTTAGGCAGCAGCACCAAGATGTAGTAGTCTAACAGGAACTTACTGCCCAGTAATGTCTGAGTAGGAAAGCAGATTGATGTCTACATTACATTCCTGTAACCTTGTTATGCTTCCCAAAGGAAGCATACTTACAAATTTATTAAGTGCTCCATCGCTTCCAAGGCTGAAAAAGTGGTTTTCAGAGACCCACGGCCTTCAATTCTCATGAGATATCCTCAGGATGCAAGTATGTCCATGAGGTAAGGTCTGTTACTATGTCACGCAAAGAGAAAGTTACTGCTGACTGCTATGCAAAAATCCTTTTTTATTTTAAGATTTGTATTGCAAAAACTAGGGCAAAGAACTTGATATACACCCCTTTTACATCAAGATGGGATGTTTCTGCTCCTTTAAATTTCCAGCTTACATTTACTGTATGCTAGGACTTCCAACAGAAAGCAAACCAACTCTTACCAGGATGGGAGGTAATAATAATAGTTCTGTTATCCAGCGTTGTGATAGGCTTTTGGAAGCCACACAGTGCTTCAACCAGTTGAATATCCATAGACAGAAGCAGATCTTCATCTCGTCTAAGGCAGAACCAATCAACAAGAGTCACAGTGAAAAAGAGTGCAAGGATCATACCCAACAGTACAAGGATCATATTGTGGTCAATATTTAACTTGGAAATAGCAATAAGCTGTAATTACAACAGAAGCCCAGGCCAATTAAATAAAGTATCAAATATTAATGTAGCTCCTCAAGCAATTACCACAATGATACCCACCCTGACAGCCATTATGATCATATCAAGCTATCTAAAGTGTTAGAAGTTTATTGAAAAGAAGTAAGTACAGCAAGGCCTACCTGCAGCCAGTTCCACTTTGTTGCTCTTTCCCAATTGAAAAAAAAAAAAATCCCCTCAGCCTCGTAAATACTGAAACAGGGACAATTTAAATCCTTTCTTTGTGTAGATAAATACCTTCTTAATTGCACCAGCTAGCACTACTGGTAATCTGTTAGACTCTAAAGATTTATTACAGGGGAAGTTTGAACATGCGATGGCCCCCTCTGGGTAATGATACAAGTGCTTTTCAGAAAGTACCAAGAATTATCTGGAATAGATAGTATTAATTGCTTTAACTGTATTCTGACTTCAGTATGGCAATTCTAATGCTTGTCTACATGTTCAAAGACTAAAAAATCCTTCAGCTTATTCAAAGAACGTAGAGCACTCACCCTGGTTTTGAAAGGTCTCTGGCAGAAGACTTGAAAGAAAAGCTAATTTTAGACTCTGACAGGAGAGGAGAAACATCCCACTTGTGTGAAAGCATAACCTCAGCATAACCGCCCAAGACCAGTAATATCAAGGGTTATTGGAGAACACTAGAACTGAAGGCAGTGGGCAGAAGGATAGACAAAAATAATCAAACAGAATTGTCACTTCAAGTCCCAGGAAACCATGAGAACGGTTTGGCATATCTGATTCAGTGTCTGGTTTCACTGGAAGTTAAGAAAAATCAGCTGAGTAAGCTCATCCAAAGCAAACAGAACTGAATCTTGACCTGTGAGCTCAGTGTTCCTTGGCACAGAGTTCTGGCACCAGCTTCAAGAGCTCAGCACCATACACGATAGTCAGGCAGACCAGCTGCAGGTTTCCCAAGAACCTTTGGCTCACCGTTCCCATTTACAAGCACAAGGTCAGTGGTTGGTGCAGAAACAAATAGGTGCTTCCTCTAAATCCACAGATTCCCTTGTAACTGCTCTGAACAGCAACCGTGAGACACCAAATGCAACACATTTCTGCGAGATCATCAGCGGTGGCTTTAGCGGGACCAAAATGTAGTGGACATACTAATTCCACAAACAGTAACATGAAACAGGGAGCTGTGCAACACTGAGCAGTATTGCCTGGGAACATGAAATAGCTGAGATGTGGTCAGTGCTATTTGAGTCACTTTTGCTTTCACAACAAAAACCAGACAGGACCAATTACCCTGCCCATAGCACTCAGGCAGAAAATGAAGTGAGAGAAACCATGTCTGATCAGACGGGTGCATGCTACACTGAGTAAGTTTCTCCTAAGTAAGATCCACAAACACATGTGCACACACTCCAAGTTTTCCGTGCCTTGAGGCCAAGTGGACAGCAGCTGCCTACACTAAATGGCAATTTTCTGAGCTAAGTAACTGGAACAAGGAAACAGTCACACACATTCAAAACTACTGAACAAAATCTCAGTATTTCAATGAGTTCTTAAAATTAAAAATTTGTAAACTCTTAACTGCAACTGCTTCTGTTAGCCTTCTATCCCCTTCTGCTGCCAAAGCTCACAGGAGATTACCTCATGCTATTAGAATACAAGTGGCCAGACTAGTTGCACCGGACTTCCCCCACCTCAGCACTCCTCTGACCACCCAGACAAACACATGGCTGAGTGACAGGCATGTGATCCTATCTCCTGACACTCCACTATGTACAAGAGAAGTGGTAACCAGCGAAGCACATGAGAAAATATCACAGGAGATAACATAAGAGAATTCAAGAGTCTTCACCTTGTAAATACAGAGTGGTCTTTTTGATCCAAGACAATAATAATATCCCCTGGCTCCAGACCTGGCTCTTGGTCCCCTTCACCATGGAATGTTATCTTCTGACCATCCTTCATTCCTATAACAGAAAACAAACATGTTTCTTATTTTTAAGATAAAAGCACCAACAAGAAACACTTCTATAGGCATGAGCTGGTATCAAGATATCTCTGGATCTTTAAGCAAGAGTATCATAATCTTCCCTTAAAACATTTATTTTTTTTTTAATCCACTCACTTGTTCAACAGATCCTAGTGGTGCTAACCTGAATTCAGTGTTATGACTCAAGACCAAGTTTAAATGTACTGCCAAAAGAGCCACCAACATAAAGTCCTGAAGGGAAATATCATGAAAACAGTTTTCATTATACACACAAATACAAAAAAGAAAGCAGAAACACTGTGTACAAACTGTATTTCAAGAGAAATATACCAATCAGCTTCTTCAGTTTTAGAAATTATATGGTACATCTCCTTATGAAACATCATCTTAGTGCCTGCCAAGTCCTAGAAGCATTCCCCATGGACTGAAAACCTCCTGTAAGAAATTAATTTCATCCACCCAAAAAACCCTATCTACCAAAAATACTAGCTTCCTTATGCTACATCAGTCTCATTTTCCTTCTTTCTAGAAAAGCATTCTTCTTACAAGACCTTCCTGTTCAAAATGTCAGTAACATATCCCAATTAGTCCTCATACTTATTATTACTGTAGGATTTCCTCTGCAAACTCAGGCTTTGCGTTAACTCTGCTTACATGTGTAAGATTTGCAGGGGGTAATAATGAGCAAGTCTGTAAAAGCCATGTACTTGTCAACTTGCTCTATCTTACAAGCTGCACTATTTCAGAGACTTCTCCCACCAGCTTTTGGGCAGCCCCCTCAACAGAGACACCGCTGTCACTCAAACCCATCATGTGCACGCATCAGATAGGGCGTCTGCATATTGAGTTGCATTTTGCCATGCAAGGAAGCAGTACCTGCGCTAAGCAGCACTGTCAGGGTTGTGTGACCAACAGAGTTCTAAGCATGACGGCCTTAGCACTGTCTATGCACCCTTTCATTATAGCAGACCTGGTTCCCCTTCACACTGAAACACAGCAGAAGGGATCAGAGTCTGCAGGGTTTTGCTGCAGGCAGTGAAAACTGATTAGGCTACCTCATCACAAACTGGGCTAAAGTGACCTGAAAAATAATTCACTGCTAGTAATAAATAATGCAGTTTTCAGAATTCATTCTTAGTTATGTGCCAGGTTTAGAAGTGAACATAGAGGCAGTCGACCTTCCCTAGAAATAAGGCTACTTTTTATAAAGCAGCAAGACAGTTTTAGTGTATATGTATTCAGCAGTGTTACTCACCAAATCAACACCATGTATTTGCTAAAGCTTCTGTCTCAGTGCTGCAAAGTCAGTCACTACATCCAAGTTCAATACTGCACCTCAGTAAGACACCTCACCTTTGTCAATGTGAACTTCTAGGATCTTCTTCTCTCTAACAATTTTTCTGCCATTGCAGCTCTTACACCGGTCCTTGGGGCTGATACGCTCCCCATGCCCCTGACACTCCATACACACAGACTGGATTTGTTGCACCATTCCTGGCCCGATCTGGTGAATTCTGATCTGCATGCCTGTTCCCCTGCAATTAGGGCAGCATTCTACTGCACCTTTCTTACCACCGCGACCTGAGAATGAAAATTGGAGATGGATGGTTATGTGCTACCAGAAAAAAAAACCAAACCCAAAACTTTAAAACCATCTTTTGTTTCAGTTTCAAAATTACCTTCACATTTGTCACAGATAACATTTTTCTGCAGTGCAAGTTTCCTCATCGCACCATTGTACATATCTTCTAAACTTACTGACAACTGGTGAACCACATTTTTACCTGTAAAAGAACACAGATATTTACTCAAGTTTGGAAGCTTGGTCTGCACATCTCCCTGTCAAGTCATGATAAACCAAGTCTCTGGGCTTTAACATCCTATTTCAATAAAGCTTTGTCTTGTTTTGCTGGTATTAGTCAAAAGCCCTTTCCCAGCTGCTGTCATATTAGGTAACAGTTGCCATGGCTTTGACTCTAAAGACCTTCTGTGAAAGTACAAACAGTAACAACAACAGAACATAGAAATCCTCATTATAGACCTTAAGTTCTATAATGCAGGACTCTAGTTTTAACAATGTCCGTGAACAAGTCTCCTACAAACAAGTGAAGGGACTCTGTCTGGAATCTCCACGCCAGTACTTCCTTCCTCTCACCAGGTGACTTTATGGAACCAGAAATGAGCAATTACATTATATTACACTCAGAAAGTCCTTAGTATCTTAGCTGCTGTAGGCTTAGTTTTGCAAAAGATGCTGGGCTCTGGGTTCTTAGGGGTACTTTGACACAACATTCCTAACACTTTGATACAAAGCATTTTTTCTTCCCTTTTGCACAAAATCTGCACTAAGAGGTGGTGGGGTCAACACTGCTCTTAACAAGTTTAAAGTTTTTCCCAGTGTGATTAAACTTGAGCTTAACTTTTGAGCAGCATTTTACTGAAGCTTCAACTTAATTCCACTGCAGAATGCAGGAACATAGAAAGGTTTTCCAGACTGAATTGGGTCTTGATCTCTTGTTTATATAGTTGCTTTTAGATGCTACATTTAAGACAGCTTAGTTAACAAGCCATTTTAAGTTATGTTACTTTTCCATTTCCTATTCTGTTTATTAGCAGCCGGGTTTACACTCAGTTAAAGGTTCTCCAAATACAACATCTGGTTAGAAATTAACAGGGGACAATGCAGAGAAGACCAAACAACCACCGTACCAACCAAACACCTCCCCTGTAGTTGCATGCGTTCAGGGACAACAGTTTTTTCCAATTTTGAAATTAAACCTGTAGCTTCTCTTTAACTCTTGTTTAAATGCTTAGATCTAGGGCATTCTCCTCAGTGAATCTGATCCTGTCTACACCTGCCGACACGTTACCTCGCCTCTCCCTCTGCATCCTTCCTCCGCCGCCGAAGAACATATCGAATATATCCATGGGTGACCCGAAGCCGCCGCCAGAGCCGCCCTCCTTGATAGCCTGCTCGCCTCCTTTGTCATACAGCTCTCTCTTTTTCGGGTCCGATAGCACTTCGTAAGCTTGGGATATCTGCTTGAACTGCAGAAAGGACAGTCACCGGCACTCAGACATCTGCTACGCCCCCGGCGGGACCCCCATCTGGCCCCCTCCCGCCCGGTCCCACCGCCCCGGCCCATCCCGCCGACCTTCTCGCCCTCATTGGGGTTCTTGTCCGGGTGGTACTTGAGCGCGAGCTTGCGGTAGGCCTTCTTCAGCTCCTCGGCGGACGCGTTGGGCTTCACGCCCAGCACGTCGTAGTAGGTTGTCTCTTTCACCATGGCGGTGGCGGTGGCGGCAGAGGCAAGAGGCCCCCGGGGCGGCGAGCGCAGATCTCACTCAGCGCTGCTCCGCTCCCGACTCTTCTGGAAAGTTCGGGCCGGTCCTGCAGCCCGGCCGCTTTACAGCTGGCCCCACCCCGGAAGTCCTTCCCCGCCGCGCGCCGGGCCCGGGCCAGCGGCTCACCAATGGTTGTTCGGGAAGGGAAGGCGCCTGGCCAATCAGCGCCCGCCCCGCCTCCCGCCCTGCGCGCGGGCCCCGCCCCGCCCCGCCCAGAGTGGGCGGTGGCTCCCGCCCTGCCCAGCGTGTGCCTCTCGTGGCGCCTGCGCGCTGGGCGGCTCCCGCCCTAGGAGGCACCGAGGTGCACCGGGCACGGAGCACCGGCCCGGCCGCCGCCTTCCCGGCGCCGCTCCGCGCCTTTTCCCCCCGCACCCTACGCGGGACTGGCCCCGCCGCCGCACAGGCCGGCCGGCGGCTCGGCCCGCTCGAACCCACTGCGCCAGTGCCAGGCCCCAGCGCCCACCCCCGTGTGTGCGGGCCCGGTGCGCTTGCGCAGAGCCACGCGCCGCGGCTGGAGCCGCCGCCTGGTCACGTGGTGGACGCGCTGCAGCAGCTGATTGGCTGCGCCGGCGGCGGCGCGAACGTCGCGCGCGCGGTAAGAGGGAGGGGTAGGTCCCGGCGTTGCCATGGGAACGGGACCCACGGAGATGGGGCCCACGGGGACGAGTGTGCCGTAGGGGTGTGTGACACTGCCAGTGTTACAGTGGGGATAGAGCTCTGCTTTCCGCCGGCATGAGCTGGGAGGAGCAGCGACGAGCACTGGGCAGGGTGAGGGTGACAGACCTTTGCTGACCAGGGCCAATTTAGTGTAAATCTGTGGGTTTCATAGCATGGTCCGTGTTGCTGGATGAAGCTATCCTGACCCTCTCGTCGTCTCTTGTTTTCTGCTGCTCTCTCATGTTTTGGTGGTTAAGTTAATCTCTGGGATGAGCTCTTGATTCAGTGGGAAACAAATCACGTTTTTCTGGGTAGGCTCTTCTGTCAGATGGAACTATGAATCCAACTGATTTCTCCTATATACAGTTCATGGATGTGAGAATGTATGGTAATGTAGGAGGCAAAACAGGATTGCCCTTTCAACAGCAACCTGCTCTTAGCTTATGCAAGTGCTAGTGACATGCTTTGTCTTGAATTTCAGAAACATGAACCCAGTTAGCAGAATTGGCTCAGCTAATGGATGGACTGGCAGCAGAATTCATGGACCCTGTTCCCTGTTCCACAGGAAGGTGGCCCACTGGGAAGTGGCATGTTGGTAACACACTGTTTATTTTGCTCTGTAGTACAGTGATGCGTGTGTGCTGGCTCGTGGGGAAAGAAAAATGTGCTCAGCGAGTGAAACTGCCACACTTGGAAGCCGTGGTAATTGGGCGTGGCCCAGAGACTGGGATAACGGATAAGAAGTGTTCACGGCAGCAAGGTGAGGTGGTTTAGCTCAAATCCTACTTTCTGTGTGTAGCATATGTGCATTTCGAGCTTGCCTTGTTCCTCTGTGTGGTCTGCAGTGTTGCCTGGTTCTTGAAGTCATCAAGCCTTTCTAAAAAAGGCTTGTAGAAATCTCTGGGACCTAAAAAATCAGATGACACTTGATGACAGGATGTCCACTTCTGTAAACTAAGGCAATGAACCTTAATGTGAGTTCCCAGGTCCACAGTTGTGTTTCCCTGCCTGCACTCCTGCTTCATGAGCAGCACTTCTTCTCCCTAGTATTCCACCAACTGATTTTTAGCATGACTTTTTATTTTATATATAAGGTAACACGGAGAATATATGAAAATACCTACCACTGATATCATCCTGCACACCTTCCCTGCCTTATCTTCTCTACCTCTAGACACAGTCTTGATCTATGTCTTCTTGTCACAGAGGGCTGGTAAGAATATCAATGTATAGAATCCACCTTTATTCTGAAGTAATTCCCCTGTTGGCTCAGTGTATAGGTTGGCTCTGTTTTGCCTGTCGTCCTGAAAAGAAGAGATGAGGCAGAAATGTTCTTGGCATACATTCACAAAGATCAGCTTCAGAAGGAAGCAGATCCTCAAAAAGAGGAGTGTTTTCTGTACTGGGTGGTTTGGCAGAGTGCTTTTTATTTACACTGATTTGTGACGTTTTGTTGTTTCTTTTGCAGTTCAGTTAAAAGCAGACTGTAACAAGGGGTATGTCACAGTTAAGCAGGTAGGTTTTTATGTATGGATGTACAGTATTTCTGATAGTTACTGGGACAGTTGTTGTACTTAACCCCACAAATGCTCCAAGTGATGATTCTGATCACTTGGTCTGAAGGTCTCGAAGCTTTCTTATCATCAAGGGAGATTACAGCTAGTGGCCCTCAGAAGAGAACTTTTTTTCCTTAAATGTGCACCTCCATGAGAGACTACACTATTTCTTCCAGATATGCTCCAGTCTAAGACAGCCAGACTTGCAGCATCAGGGAATGCGGTTGTGAATCCTCAATCAGTTCTTTAAGGTGCTGTATTTTGGGAGATTTTGGACTTCTTCCACTAAACTTGATTGTCTTCCTCCTGAGCCTTAAACTTTGTAAGCTGAGGCAGCCCTTTGTTTAAGGTTGAAGTTCTTGTGTTAATGGGACTATGCAGTTATAGAAGGCTTTTGTTTGGTTGGCTGATAGAGCCAAAGATGCGGTTATCTGGGAAGAGATGGGATGTGAGACAGCACTGCAGGCATTTTCTGCTACCAGCTGCATGGAGGCAGGCTTACGTCCTGCCACTTATGAGGCCCAGTGTCTCTGAGATCATATGAAGGGGAAAATCTCTGGTGCTGGTGTTTGTGTGTGTGTGCCCACAGCATCACCCTGTGTGGACAGCACGACAACATGTTCTGCCTGCTGAGGGGTAACATCTTCTCTCAAAATGCCTCCAGAGCTCACTAAGCACAGGCACCACACTGGTACCTGATGAACCTGCAGACATCTCTTGGAGAGTTTTTCACAGAGATCAACACTAGTCGTGATTTGAATATTGTGTTACTGGAATCTCAAAACTGGGAGTACTTTCTGGTGGTGGGTGCTAGCATATTTTCTCTGCCTGTTGAAGAGTTGCTTCCCAGGTGAGAGGTGTGTGGCACAAGGTTCCAGTGATCAGTTGTTTGATACTCTGTTCACTGATGGGAAGCATCCTTGACCTGAATGAAACTGCAGAACTGCAGACTAAAGAGATCCTGGCTGGAATTAGGCATGTGCTTCATTGCAGTGAATACCAAGTGAGAGATACAGTACCATCTTGTGCAGTGTGCAGGTATCACAGTGACAAAGCTAATGAAACATTTTCTGATAGAGTTCATCAGTCACAGGAGAGAGCTGGTTTCCTAAAGCCTGTTTTATGCATAAACATTAACCAAAAGCATTTTGCTGAAGACTCCACATTTTCTTAGGGTCACCCACATGATGAAGCAAATCCATCTATCAAGCAATCACTGCAGGTGGCCTACCCCTCAGTGCTATTGCACCGAAATACTTTACTAAAACTACTGTTACTCCTGAGAAACAGTTTCTGCTGTTACTAGTTGTGTAATAGGTTGCTAATTTGTGAGGGAAGTGCAGTACATGTCATGCTGTGTCTCTGCAGCTGCTGCAGAGCCCGCTGGCTGTGACACCATGACCTGAGGTGGTGTGCTGACAGCTGTGCCTGCAAGACTGGGACACAAGCAGGTGTCCATGGTGCTGGACTGCCTGCCCTGCTAAAGTGGGTTGATGTGA
This sequence comes from Rhipidura dahli, assembly GCA_013399225.1. Taxonomy (NCBI): domain Eukaryota; kingdom Metazoa; phylum Chordata; class Aves; order Passeriformes; family Rhipiduridae; genus Rhipidura; species Rhipidura dahli. The sequence goes on from VXAC01007364.1 coordinate 170,915, forward strand.
GCAGGGTGGGCAGTGAATACAAAGTGCACTTGCTTTCCAGGATAGTGGTATTCCAGGATAGTGGTATTCCAGGAGAATGGAGCAGAAGCTGGTGATTCCACTTACAACATTATTTTCTACTATTTTTTTCCTTTTTCTTTCTACCAAAGATAGGGGTCAACCCAACTAGTCTTGATCTTGTGAATATTGGCAAGGATGAAGTGGTGAAAATGAAGCCAGGCCAAGTTCTGCATATCGTGAATAACCTTTACCCCTACACGGTGCAGTTTGCTGAAGAGTCTGGGAAAACTGTTCTACAAGCAGACAAGACGCCACATGAGGACTCCTGTGAGAATGATGATACAGAGCTTGTGCCCAGAAAAACAATGAAATTGGAGTTGGTGGATACACAAGGCAGTTCTACAAATCTCAAGCTGAGCAATACCAGTGTATCTACACATGAAGGAACTTCGAGCAAGCAGGCAAGTGTGTTGGTATTAATACTTGTGCTGTTTCTGCTGGGCTCGTCTCCTCCATGAGGAGACATGATCCATTACTTTTGTGGATTCTGCTGGTGGGAGGCTTCTCAGGTGAACCCACATCCTCAAAGTGTACAGAGCACGAGAGGTGTTATGTACTCCTCACATCACCCAGACCCTGGGAGAGTTACTTGGGATCCATTCTAACCTGATCTGAGGGTTAGGTGTGTGTGAGGGAGCTTCCCTGTAGCAAATGAGGATTTAATACCTGGTTTCTGCTGCAGTTTCTGGTAGAAGGACAGTCTACATGAGGTCCATTTAGCTGGAGTTACCCAAAGATACTGTCCTGGCTCTTGAATGGTTATCTAAAATCAAGTGCACAGAGAATGGAACAACCTGAGCCTTTTTTTAAAAGTAAGTTTGTTTGTAATTGCATAGGGCTTTTTTCTCCTCCTTTGTTCATTCCATATGGCAGAACCATGTTTACATTAGTGAATGCTACTGGCCAAAATCTTTGAAAGGAAGTTTTTATCCCTGGACATGGACAAAATAAAAGACCTTAATGCATTTGGAACTAGTGCAGTGCTGGAGGAGAAGGCACAGAAATGAAACTCTTCAAGACAAAATTTTAGTCTCAGGTTGCTGTGAGTTAACCACCTATTTCACTTGTGGACTTGGGCTAGTTATATTAGGGCCAGATTTGTGGTGGAATGAGCAGGGAGACGACAACTCATGTTGTTTCTCTGCCAGTACTATAATGCTTGAACATCTTCCTCTATAAGAATATGATTAATGTCATTGCTGATCTGAACAGCTAAAAATCTGTTTTGAAAAAGGTGCACTCGAGGCATGCCTTCTACTGGGTGTTCAGTAACCAAGTTAAGAAACAGCTTGTATTGCTTTGATCTTCCTGTGCCTTTCTTGCTTTCTCTACAAGCCACTGCACAATATAAAAAAATTAGTACATCTAAGTATAAGTCCACACACCGCCAACTACTTTGCTCTGTGCAGAGCAGTGTGGGATAGGACAGTTAATGGAGATTTTTGTTCTTTCTTTGGCCCTTGTGATCCCTGAAGCAGAGGGCCTTGTACCATGACATGTGCAGGCAAATTATTAAATTTAAACACATTTATAGCTCCCTGTTGTTAAAGTTCGAACATTTGGAATATTGAACATTTCATATTCACAGTACCCCATTAGAAGTTTTCAAAAGTACCTGGTGTGTTGGCATTTTATAGATGGGAAATAATTCAGCTGTCATTCAGCTGTTATTATACTTCTGTATACTAATGAATGTTCTCAACCAAATCCTTTAAAATACATAATTGGATGCTTAATTGTCTTATAATTTATTTTTCCTGTTCTGTGCTATAGGAACATTTAGGACACTGGAGTCAGGGTCTAAAGAGCTCCATGCAAGATCCAAAAATGCAGGTGAGAGCTGTATATTTGTACTTTACAGTAGATCCTGTCTAGCATAGCTAAATGAGTTTGCTTTCTTTCTTCTGCAATTTGGTTGAACAGTCTGGTTAATCAGAGGAGTCCTGCGTAAGGGCTGAAATGTACTTGCATCTCTGTCTGTAGTAACATTAACGTGGGAGTCTCTACTGTACTGATTTTGCAGAGTGTCATTGTCTTAAGTACCTCTGAGCCCTCTGTACTGTGAGATTTGGCCAAATGATTTCAAAACGGTTGATGGGAGAGCAGGAGAGCCATGCACTTGCTTTGTTTCCTCAGGGAAATCAACTGAAATGGGGTTGTCATTTGAGGCTGAGCAAGTCACAGAGGTTCCCATTTTCCAGCAGTCAGCACTGCCTTGTTTCTTAGTGCAGTTTCCTGGTTTCCAGCAAATTCTTAATTTTCACACTTTTGTGTCAGCTGACAGGACCTCACCCCTGGCCTCACTGGGCCCCTTCAGGTGATGATCACTGTCAGGCTGAAAATAATGTAGAATCATAGAATATGTTGAGTTGGAAGAGACCCATCAAGATCATTAAATCCAACTCTTAGGCCTGCACAGGACATCCCTAAAAAGCACACCATGTATGTGAGAGCATTGTCCAAGCACTTCTTGAACTCTGTCAAACCTGGTGCTGTGATCACTTCCCTCAGGAGCCTGTTCCAGTGTCCCGCCACCCTCTGGGTCAAGAACCTTCTCCTGATATCCAACCTAAACCTTTCCTGACACAACTTCAGGCCATTCCCTCAAATCCTGTCACTGTCACCAGAGAGAAGAGATGAGTTCCTGCCCTTCCTCTTCCCCTCACAAGGAATTTGTAACTGCAGTGACATCTCCCCTCAGTCTTCTCTTCCCCAGGCTGAACAGACCAAGTGACCTCAGCCGTTCCTCGTATGGCTTCCCCTCAAGGCCCTTTCACCATCTTTTTGGACACTCCTTTCGACACTCTCTAACAGCTCAGTGTCTTCTATTGTGGCACCCAGCACTGGAGGTGAGGCAGCCCCAGAGCAGAGCAGGGTGGGACAATCCCCTCCCTTGCCTGGCTGGTGATGCTGTGCCTGATGCCCCCCAGGACATGGGTGGCCCTCCTGGCTGCCAGGGCACTGTTGACTCATGTTCAACTCACCACTGACCAGGACCCCCAGCTTTCCATGGAGCTGCTCTCCAGCCTCTCACTCCCCAGTCTGTATGTCCAGGGTTGCCCCATCCACATGCAGAATCCGGCACTTTCCTTTGTTAGACTTTTGCCCAGCCCTCTAATTTGTCCAGGTCTCTCTGCAGGGCCTTCCTGCCTTCAAGGGATTTGACAGTTTCTCCGAGTTTAGTGTCATTGGCAAACTGGATTTCTACTCCTTCCAGTTCTATGTCCAGGTCATGAAGATGTTGAAGAGCACAGGGCTGAGATGGAGCCCACCAGTGATAGGTCACCAGTCTGATGTCACCCCATTCACTGTAACCCTTTGTGCCCAACCTGTGAGCCAGTTGCTCAGTTAGTTGATAACTAAACAGAAGGCTCCTATTTCTTGATTTTTTTTTAAAAATTTAAGTGTGAAGTGTTGAACTGCATAGATTTGTAGGATAGCTGAATGCCCATTATCCTAGAATTGCCAGCACTTTCAAATGAGTCTAGCTATAGGGAATGGTAGAACTATGGAAATTCTTGCTTACTTTTTGAACCATGAAGCTTAATTTTCATTCCTGAAGCAGAATTCCATATAATATGTACCAAAACAGGGCTTTCTTGACCCAAAGTATAATCATATTTTAAAACTGTTCTTTTCGTGTTAGACACAAATAAGTGTTTATGACTGAAGATCAGCTTTATTAGTTGTAGTTTCACTCTGAATACACAAACAATAGAACTCCTATCTTTGCTTTTTAATCAATTATTAAATGGCAGTATTTCTTTCTTCTGAAAAGACTTGAAAGTGATCTTGTTCTTACTGGCTGCAGGAGCAGACACTAACATGTATATATAAAATATCTTGCTACTGAAAGAATCAGTCCTGTGATTTGTGTGCTGATAGAATTTTAATCTTCCTTCCTGTAACGACTGATCTGTATATAAACATATGAGAATAAATTAGCAAAGGTGACAAAGACATCATCCATCTCTTATCAGCAGATGCACTGCTAAGAGACCAGAGACACAATACACAGTTTTTGCATCACAACCTGACAGCTTTTTATTGCTACGTTCTCTCCACTGTTGTCCACAAACTTCCCAACCATTTCTCTTCCTCAGCTGCACTGAATTGTTGCAGGAGGCAAGACAAAATGAAAACAGGAAGAAGGGCATGATAGACAGGAATCTGTTCTCCTTCTTGTGGGTGATCTTACAAAGCAGCACACTGGGTAGGATGAATTGAAATAGCTCAGACTTGAATGTTTTTGTCTTTTTAATGCTGGTAGAGGTCTGCAGCACGCTTCTGGTAGGACATCTGAGATTTGTGCTTCACTCTAGAAATCTGTGACGGATGTGGCAGCCCAGTGCATTCTTACATGTTCTGTATTGAGCACAGTGTTTTTGTTTGTGACTGCAGAGTTTGAATGTAGCGTGATGGAAGTAAATTCCCTAGGACTCAACTGGTATCTCAGTCTAGGTGATTTTCAAGAGCTCATATTCTCCTGTAGCTATGGTTAACATACTGCAAAATAAGATTAGAAAGCTTTTTCCTGAAAAAAGATGCTTGAACACTTCTCCATAGCTACCTGGTAAATGTTACAGAAGGAGGTGCTTATCCCGGAGCAACTTAGTTCCAGCAAAAGTTCTCCTTGGATAGCACCTCTCCACTAAATACAGTGCTTATAGGAATAACATATTTAACTTTCAGTCAAAAAGTTACTTGTTTTTTTGCAAGGTTTACAAAGACGAAAAGGCTGTAGTCATCAAGGATAAATATCCCAAAGCACGTTACCACTGGCTTATCTTGCCATGGGACCCCATTTCAAGCCTGAAGTCAGTCACCAGGGACCACCTTGAACTCCTGGAACATATGCATGCAGTTGGGCAAAAAATGATCGAACAGTGCCCTGCCAGGGAGAGCCTGGAGTTCAGACTGGGCTACCACGCTATCCCCAGCATGAGGTAAGACCTAGGGGAGTAATCTGGTGGAGGTGCTGTTTTTCCAGTAACACAGATTTGGGGCTAAATCTATGAGGGGATTTGGCATTGCTAAAGAACAGGCGATCCTCAACACTACAGACAGCTCAGATGGCGTGCAGGCCTTTGCTCCACACTGCTGTATAGATCCCAATGGACTACACAGGCCTGGTGGGAAATGCCTGTTGGGCTCCTCTAGCAGAGGTTGGTGCCTGGGGCTCTGGGATGCCTGTGGTCCAGCCCTAGCAAAAGGGGCAGTGCTGCCATCACCAAGTCCTAGGACATCTCCCTCCCAGTGTGGGATTAGAGACTGACTCCTAGACCTGTCGAGTCCTACCTGAGAATGAGTAAGGATTTGAGTCTTGTGTGTAAGTCCAGACCTTAGAATGTCCAAGTACCTGTAGATACTGCAGTCAGTTGTTCTCCAGTTCTTGAATGAAGCTTTTGGGCACTGATCCAGTCCCATTCAATTAACCTGCAAATAATAAAACTTTGGTTTATTGTGAAACCTTTAATAAACTTTAGGTTTATTATTAAGCCTTTAATAAACCTTTGGTTTGTTAACACTCCCGTCTTTGCCTTTTTGGAAACTAGCAGGGATATAGACTGTAGTGAGGGGCCAATGGAATATGCAGAATAGTCACCCTGACTGTTTATAAATGAAATGCTTGGCAAGAGACAGAACAGACTGTTTCTTCTGTCACGGGGTCAGGACTGACCCACAAGGCTGGCACTCTGCTGAATCATGTTTGCAACTGATACATCTGCAAAACAACTTTAAGCATTAACCTTCTTCTCTCATATCTATGTTACATTTTTTTTTCAGTCAGCTACATTTGCATGTAATCAGCCAGGATTTTGATTCTCCAGCCCTGAAAACCAAAAAGCACTGGAACTCTTTTACTACAGACTACTTCTTAGACTCTCAAGGTAATAATGAGGAAAAGTATTTCATAACATACAATCCTTGCAGGTTCTGTCTTTGGGTTTTTCTTCCAAATAAATGTGCAAGTCATACATTTTATTGCAGTAAATGAAAGGTTTTATTTAATTTAAGGTATTGGGGAGTAGCACCCCCAATAAAAGTCAACAAATTTTTTGGCTGGTTTAAATTAGAAGGCAGCATGTGAAACAGTGCACAGAGATTTGCAGTGTCATGTGCTTCATGACACTTTGTGGTCTCAAAACTATGGTCTCTTTTATTTTTATTCCCAGATGTGATAGAGATGGTAAGAAGCAAGGGAAAAGTGATGGTGAAGGACCATACCTCTGAACTTCTTAAACTTCCCCTCAGATGCCATCGTTGTAAACAACAGCTGTCCACAATCCCACAGTTAAAGGAACATCTTAGGAAACATTGGCCAAAATGATTTTGCAAAAAAGCATCTTTCAATCTGTCTTCAGATTTCAAGCCAACACAAAGACCACAAAATGTTAATGGAAATACATGTTTGTTAACTGGAATGACAAATGTAATGTGGGGAAAAGTAGCCTGGACATAGCAACATACTAATTTAATAATAGCTTCGACAAAAAAAACCAAGCCCTCTTCTCTCTCCCTACTAAAAATATAAATAAAGTGACTTCTGACCTTGAAACTTTTTGTTTGCAGCTTTGTTGTGGTACAGCCACACTAATCTGTAAGTGAACTGAAGTCTGGAAGAAGTGCTTTGTTCGGATGAAAGGATTTATTTTAATTCAGAAGCTGAACTGACGCCAGGTCTAGGTTTCTACTGAGAGGAAACAATGATTTAGAGGTCTTTCTCTTGATGTTTTTTGCCTACCACTGAAGTTCGTCCTAAGTGCTAATCTAAGCTTTAGAGATGTGGTTTTCACATTATAATGAACCAAGTTCATCTAAAGGATGCTTCTCTGTCTGATTTAGTTAATTTCAGTAAAACATACTGAATGTTGCCAAATGCAATGTCCAGTATCTAACTCAAGATTTCTGATCATATTCTCTACTTGTTTCAAAACTATTCTGCCAGACCTTGCCATTTCCCACTTTTCTGGGTCGTTATTTATTGTTCTCCTATGCCTCACTGTGCAAAATCTTTTCTTAAACCATTCATCTTTTACCAGAATGGGGTACAGTACGGTGAAGGGTTTGGCCATGGCCTAATTTAAAACACCAGTCACACTTTAGCTTTTGATGACATCAGAAATAATATGCCTTAAATTACAAAACAAAGCTTAGAGAGTAAGGAGCAAGGACAAAAGCACAGCCAGTCTGAATTCGTTGACACAAACTAGGGCTTCAGCTAGCTCCAGAGGTGAAGTACTAATGCTTTTCAACAGGAACTAATTTGGATCAAGGCCAGTTGTGAATGCTGGAGAGACATGGTCTTCCTCATGGCAGACACAGACCAGAAAGGGAAGCCATGCTTCTTCACAGTGAAATGCACTGCTTAAGGCCCATCCCTTCTGGGAGGGAGTCGTGGTTTTAGTACCTCTCAGAGTAGGTCACAGAGTGAAGCATATACCCCTGCAATCCATCTGTATGGGAACAGCATGCAGCTGTCTGGGTCACAGTTGCCACACACTCAAATGCAGAGCACAATTCTGAGGGAGAAGCCTATGTATGATGTTGTAAATCAGTGGCATCGCCAGGAAAACCACTGCCACCAGGGCTGACCCCTGGGGAGGGATGTCAGCATGTCCAGCACTCGCTGTGTGAGGTCACTGCTGTACTGGAAAGGTCTGCAGGAATGGTAACGCTGGGCATGAGCTCTCTGAAGCCAAGGGACAAGCACCTATAGGCAACCAAGGGTAGCCTCGAGGCCATGAAGGAAACTAAGGCAGAAGACGTAGGCATTGCCACAGGTTACTTCATGTGTGGCTTTGCAGGGGACCCACAGCCTTCCTACGTTCTTTCATCAACAGCTGGTAAGTCCATATAGGAGACTGAGGGCAACCAATACATGTTTATTGGAAGAGAGCTTCAGAATAGCACCATAACTTTAACACTCATCAACCAGTGATGATAAGCATCTCCCTTCCACCCCTGGCTGTAATTAGACCTCTGCTGGAGCTGTATTATTTTTTGTGATATTGTTACAGGAATGAGGCCAAAAGCCAAGGAAGATGTGGTAAAGGACTTTACATGAGATGTGCCATGAGATACATGGTGAAGGGCTGATGGTAGGCTGATGGGGTGGTAGGTTATCAGGTGGAGGGCCGGATGACCCTGGCCATTGCACCCATCCAGATGAAAAAGAGAGTGGTGCAAGAGTTCTGTTCCACCCTCATGAAAACTCCACTGCCTTTGTCCTCTTTGCAACTCTCAATACTCATTTACACAGAGTGGTTGTCTCCCCCTCCTCCCCGTTTACAACTGCAGTACCAGAGTCTTTGAGTACAGTCTCATCTCTGCTTCTTCCAAAAAGAATAAATTCATTCTTTGAAAGCTTCCAAGGCAGAGGATGAGAACATGACCACTTTGCACGCAAGTCAAAGGAGTTGGTCTTCTCCTCCCTGGGGCAGGGATGCCTCTTCAGAAAGATCTGTGCCTCCGACTCCATTGAGTATACCCAGGAACACTTGTACATAGCACTATACACACTTGTATTTTCCAGGTGCATTTATCACTGGCAATCTAACAAACTATAATCTGTTGCTCCACTGAACCACACTATTTGTGGATCTGTTCATGAAAGTTCCTACTGAACTTGATGGATTTATTTTCCTTTTATGTTTAATGAAGCTAATTAGCAGACAGGTGAAAAGTATCTAACGAGAAACAGGGTTCCATACAGCCACATTTGCTCAGAGGTTGAGACGTTTTTAAAGTTAACTCCGTATTTCTGCATTAATGTCTTATTTCCGCTCCTGGCAACTCCATTCGTTTGTAGGAGCCTCCACAGAACTCCTAAGAGCAAATTCATTATGTCTGTAATGACAGTAACTAAAGCTGACTGTATTTCAAGATTACATGCGTCACTTGAAAGAAAGCAAAAGAACACGCCAGCAGAAATCAAGGGAAAGCAGACTCTGAGCTGCGGAGAAGAAACTAAGGTTCAGCGACTGCAGAAGTAGTAAGCAGGACATCCCCTGCTGAGGCTCACAGACACTCGGTGCTGTTCCCAGCTCTACGGCTCCTTACTCGAAGTTCACGAAGGAAGGAAAGGTGTAAGGGAAGACAAGAGTTCAGTGATGAATGGTTTAGCAGAGTGGTCTTTCACTTGAATGGCAGATTTAAAGGGGCATGCATGAAAAACATGCCTAAGACAAAAGGGTCTTTGGCTTTCACCATCACCATGATGGAAAAGCAAAAGCAAAAGAAATTTTACACATCCTTAGGTACAAGCATGAATCCTCAATAAGCCAGTAGCAATTTTACCTTTTCTTGTGTTCTCTTTCTAGACACTAGATTAGGTTGTGCAAGACCTCAGCATTTCCTGGCAGCAGATTTAGGAATGTCAGGAATTACTGGTGTCAGTGTCACATTTCAGTTGCAGGACCAGAGCACTCTGTAGAGGAGCACAGACTCCCTGATAAACCCTTTCTCCAGATCTGGTAGATGGCTTCTGTATTTCACCATGGACTATGCTCTACTTTTGATGACTTGGATCCTGTGAAACACTCTTACCCTGTAGAGCCTTTCATGTGTTTTGCCATCTCAAAAGACTTTACTCTTGGAGAATCTCTTTCCAGTGTAGTCACAGTACTTGATAACAGGCTTAAGCCATCCCCACACCACCCAGAACAGGACATAGAACTCACAGCAGCTGTAAACAAGATCTGCTCCAGTGCTTCACACTGACAGAGGACTTTTAGCACTCCACTCCAGCAAGCCCAAGCCAGCACAACACATCCAGTGCAAGACCAAACGGCCACTCCAACCTGATGGAGTTCTTGCCACACAAAAACAGCAATCTGCAGCACTGGGCATGCTCATGCTGTGCACTCAGAACACAGCTTGCTGCTGTGCTATTAAACACCTCCAACAGACAGGAAGCACCTTGTTTGTGTGTTGTTTTTCTGCAGCACCCAACGGAAATGGCCTGCACTGAACACTGGGCCAAAATTAACCAAGAAGAGGATGCTACCACTGAAAGGGTTTCCAGCCTTGTTCCCTTTCTCTGCTCCCAGAACTGCTGCTGTTCTAGCATCAGATTGCAGAAGTATTCTGGGGTAAAACCTATTTCTCAGTATGAGACCAGTTTCCAGATGACACAGTTCTGCAATAGCGCATAGCTTTATCAGGGTACAGCTGCTGATCTGTCAGTGCCATAGAGCAGCATTAGTTGATCTTCTTTCAACTCAGATAATAAGAGTACTATTACGCAGCACAGTTTGACACAGACACCTCCGCCATGCTTTTATTCATGTTTTTCTCTGTCCAAGACCTCCCTGGTGTGAATGAGCCCAGTTTCAGGACAGCAACAGCTGTTGGCACTGCAGGATTCATTCTGATATAACAAAGCAATGATGAAAATCTGCTATCAGCAACATCCAGCTTCAGCAGAGAAAACACATAATTTGTTTAGCGACTGCAGAAATTTGCTACTGGTATAGTCTTAAAGGTGAGTTCACTAAAGTAGGCTGAAGTGCTTAAAATGTGGCCTGTCATCGTGGCAGGCAACAACTCTGGGAGGGAGTGATGGCAGAGAAGACAACCCATCCAATACTGGTGGTATTGCTTAATCCAAAAGTGGGGAAAATGGTAGGAGCTTTGAGTGCTGCACACCCTTTTGCTCCCCGGCCCCACAAGACACCTCTGCAGTGGGACATGAGGGGCTGTGCTCCTAAGTGTGACACCATACAGGTCACAGTCACAGCTGCACGAGGCAGAGGGACCCTTTACTTGCAGTGTATCAGAAACACCAGAACAACAACAGCTTCTGTAAAGATATAATGAAATTATATGAAAAGTTGGGAGTTCAGAGTCCACAAGGACTTCTTGGCTTTTAGTTACTGGAGAAGATGCAGTTTCCACTGTAGATTTTTATCGAACTTTGGTGGAGTCAGTACTTCTGGATCTGAAAGGCAAATGGAACAAGTGTCAGAACAGGGGGTAACAGCAATATAGTTCCTTCAAGAGCTGCCAACTACTCTGTTCACTTCTCTTACATCAAAGGATGCTGAGAAAGCTCTTGACATCTATAATTTCCCTGTAGTGACTTATCACCAGCCTGCACAAAAGAATGTCCTCAGAAAACCTGCTTGCAACAGGAGACCTCTGGGCACACCAAGTCCCTTCTCAATTCTTAAGTGTTACTGTTCAGAGCAAGGAGGCACAGGCATAAAGCCACAATCATTAGTGGCACAAAGCAGAACTCCATTCATTTACCTGCCACTGGCCCATCATGCACCACAGTGACCTGGCTCCATTTGGTGTAAGAGGCACAAGTCTTTTTCTGAAGCCAGCCCTGGCAAGTGGCAATAGGCAGGTTGCATCTATAGATTCAATAAAGGATTTCTCCAGGCAATGCCAGGACTAGCAGGGAAAGAGAATGTAGGACTAGTGGGCAGAGGGAAGACTGGGGAGTTGGGACCACCTTTTGCTAGGTCTCTCAGCCCTAATTTTGTATTCACTGCAAGGACTTAAAGATGGCAAAGCAACATGACAGATTGCAGCCTGGCCTGGTCAAGAGCCTGGCCTAACTGCCAAAGCCAGAGAGAAAAGTTCAACAGGTAAGTTACAAGAAGAATTACCTAACACATTATTTAAGAAGTCAGATTTTCAGTTCCCTCACAACAGATTGGCATTACACACATAGGAGGCCAGGAGTAGTTGAGACATTTTAGCACAGGAGACAGTTTTAAACTGAGACAGTTTTAGCACAGGAATCTGGAGCAAAATAAAGTTTGTTGAGAAAGCTGCTCACTTGCCACAAGGCAGGATGGTACACCATGAAGAAAAGCAAGGAACCACCACAGCTAAGTAACTGGTACACCTGCTGGCAGGTAGCAGTGCTTGGAGAGCCTCAAAGCCCACTAACCTCCCTGACACTTCACACCCAAACCTAACTCAGAGCCTCAACTAACCTTGTACAACAGGAGGCACCATCCTCTTCTGCTGATAGGCAGCCATAATGCTGTTTGCAGTTGAATTGGGTCCCAGGACCTGTAAGAAGCAATAGCCATATTCCAACCTGAACAAAGCAAAGCACAAGCAGGGATACTCTCAAAGGAAACTCTGCTATTGTTGTCCAAAACCAGGAGACCTCACAGTACAAAGTGAACAGGAAAGCGTGATCAAAGCCCAGTAAAGTCTCAGAAAAGTTAACACAGAGGCAGGAAGAGAGAACTGCTTTCACACAGCTTCTCAGGACACAGCACCTACTTCTTCACAGCACCAATAAATGTAATGATTCAGCAGGACTGATTTCATTACAGCACCATCAATATTTAAAGTTCATCTGGGAGTCTCTGTTCCCTGTCACACAGAACATTTTTAATCTGTCTTTAAGAGTCCTGCTATCAGCAGTTAGGGAGAAGGTACTGGGGAACATCTTGTGTTCACCGTAAATGCTCAGAAAACACTTACTAGAAGTAAAGACTTTTTTAACTCTGGAAGTCCTTGTGATTTTCTTATTCTGCATTAAGCTAAAGCTTAGAAGCCTGACATAACCCTTTTTTTGGTAACGTACTCCTTATGACATACAGTTCAGACTAAATTGACCAGTCCCAGGCTGGACAACTACTACTCTAGTATACTCCTACCATTAGGCCTAGGAAGGAAGAGAGTGTTTCCATATTTTACACATTGCTTAAGATGGAGCTTACAAAAACAAGTCACCACAAGGCAATACAAGCCCCAGGAGACCTCATCACATCCAATGTGGCATCCAGTGCAAGGCACACAGTAGGCTATACGTGTTGTATACATCTACAGTGTACTGACTCGGAAGGTCCTGCATGGAACAGAAGTCTACTGTAGAGGTCTACTGAACCTGTAACAGAAAAAAACCCCAGATTTTGAAAGCCTTGGAAGGATTCTGGGCTCTCTGCTGGTGAAGGCAAAATTCTGCTAAACACTTGATACTGTCTAGAGAGTGTGACAGGTATTGCAGATGAGTACAGACCAGGCTGACAGAGCTCTGTTGCAGGTCTGGAGTCCAGATTTCTGGGACTGAGGTCTCCATCAACTGCAAAACCTCTTCCAGGACTTGCTGCAGTGCCCCAGCTTGCTCATCATAACCAAAGAGCACAAGCTGCTTCAGAAGGATGTGTATCTCTCCTGCAGGAGGGAACAGAAGCACAAGCAATAAATAGCAATTAACACAGGTATACTAAATAAACAGCTGAACTTTTTTGCTATCAGCACACAGGAAGGAGAACAGCAACTCAGAACTGGTTCTGTTCCTACTGAGTCCCCACAGTGTCCGAGAACAAAAATAAGACAGGTCTGTAGTGACACTGAGAAGGCCTTTTTTCTCTGCTCCTAAACTTCAAATGCAGAGAGCTCACACACTATTCTGAGCACAGAGGCAGATGAACTAAACCAAGGTCCAACACAGATGGCTGTACAGACCAGGCAGCTTTTCTCCCCAGCACACACCATTAAGAACAAGAGGGGGCACACTGCCTTAGCTGTCCTCATCCTCACAAGCTGCAGCATGGGTTAAGATCACCAACTGTCCTACCTTTCACAGTCTCAACAGCACGAACACTCTCTCCCAGGACTTCCAGAAGGGCAATAGCCTCAAAAGGACTACCCTCCTTCAGGCTGTATCTCTTACGCTCCGCCTTGCGTCGGTTCTTTGAGGATCGCCTGAAAAGAGCACGTTCAGTTACAGTGTGCACAACAAAATTAACTACTAAGAGGGTAAGTCTGAAGGAACATCGACAGTGTGCATAACACCTGTCACTCAAGTCCTTGCTCTCTTCAGTGACAGAGGACTGCATGTAATCTTAAGCACTGTGACAATGTTTTCAGTGCCACCTCAACCATTATCCTTTGTGGTCTGAAACACAAGACAGGAGTCAGGCTGTTTCTCTGCTCCAAAAAAGACTGCTCCATGTTCCAGCAAGGTTAACGCATGTCTACAACACAAAGCAGGAGCTGCTCCAAGCGCAAAGCAGTACACACTATCAGGCAAAGCTGAGGTTCACTTAAACACAGGTGGCGGGGGTCTGTGCTTGGTTGTGAACATTTTGATTTCTGCCATCTCCAGAGCCTGCTCAGCTCCTACACATGATCACAGGAAAGCAACTTCATTCATAGGCCTGACCTACTTGCATGACGTTCCCAAGTGATCCACACACTCTGACGCTGAATACGAAGGCTGCATTCTCTTTCTGTTTACATCTGGTCCACAAAAAAAGTGTCTAAAAAGTCCAATTTTTCCCATAGCTGTTTTCTTCCACAGTTCAGCCAGGGAATTCAGAAGTGGTCTCACAGAGTACACCAGCCTGTTACACACCCCACCCCACAATGCAGCTCATATTCTTGAGAGCACTCAAAAACAATGCAGACAACCATTGTGGGAAGACATTGGTATGAGATTAGTAGCAACCCCCACACACCAAGTGCAAAACCTGGGCCAAAGAACACAAGATATGTGCAAAAGCTGTTAATATATGAGTGGCTCTGCCTCTATTCTGTGTCTAGCTCTCTACAGCCAGCTATTCTGGCCATATGCCCAACAGCCATGGAGCCAGAACCCGCCCAGAGCCTGTGTTCACAGCTCCTCTGCTGGGCACTCAGTTCCTGTTGCACTAGTAGCTTCTGGCATTTTCTGCTCTTTCCCTTCCAGTGAGAGCTAAAATAACCATGAAATGCTTGTAATTAAAGCAGCTCCAAGGCACACACAGCTGCAAGGAGAAGCATGCCAAGCATGAGCAAGCTGACCTCCTGAATGCTAATGCCAAAACAGTCACTACCTGATTTGAAGGCAGATACCTACGCTGATATTCTTGAATTGCTGTGTGAGTATTTGCTCTTCATGTCACTGGCTGTCACAACACTGCTGGTTTCAGAGAAAAGCTCAAAATCTGGGCAATTTGGCACTTCATAATCTGCAAAACATGGTAACAACTGTTACAGTATGGAAAAAGGTCAGAGTTATTTCAAGCTTTCTCTCTGGTTGATCTGTGTTGCTTGCTGGGCAGATTTTTTCTATGTGCTGGTGTTCTGGAGCCTTGTGGCCCCCAACCCCACTGAGTGAGCACACAGGAAGAAAGAGGACTTGTGAGACACTGTTCCTCTGCTTTGGTGGGGATCATGACATTCAACAGCACCATCAGAGGGATGACAATCTCAGTGCAGCAGATCTGCATTAGGACACAGCATTCTGCTTTTGGAGAAATTCCTTGAGCCTGTGTGAGCTGGCAGGTGAATATGCCCATAGGTATTTGGAACAAGGGACATGCTGAGCACTGTCTCACCCAGCCAGGATGGTACTGTGGAGACAATGCTGTGTGATTTTGGAGAACTTTCAGGTGCATTTTCATTCTGTGAAAGCTGTGACCCAAGGTAGAGCTGAAAATACAGAATAACCACACTCCAAATATGGAGTGAGCAGGGGTTGAGAAAGGTGCTGTTTTACTGCTGTGGATCCCGTTGGAGCTAGAGGAGAGCACAGCTCCATCAGAGCAAAGAGAAACCACAGACACAAATATGATCACAGCTTCTCATGCAGGAGAAGGTCATATGCACTTCAATACCAACCCTGCAGGCTCTCACAGGCCTTCTCCTTCAGCTCTCGGACCACTCGCAGGCGACTCTTATGGCGAAGAAATGCTGTTTTCTGGGAATTTAGGAATATCAGCTGGCTTTTCTGAGCTGCTCATTAAGAAAATCAAAACATAAACATTTTTTGCAAGAGAAACAGAAAAGCATTTTTTTACACAAGCACAATCCTTCAACAAGCTCAGAAATCAGGTGCAAAGCACACAAAGGGACTCAAGTGGAAGGAAGTTCAAAGCTCATAATACAGGAGCCCACCAAGCAAGATACACCTGGATGTGGAGTGAATTAACCTGCCAGACAAGTTTCTTCTAGAACAAGAGTCTTGTTTCTGATACAGGAAGAACAGAAAGTTCTATGGCTAAGTCTCTTTCCATTAATTAGGTTTAAATCAAAGAAATAAAATCTCTCAACTCATCAAGCATGAAAAGGAAGAACAAGGAATAGTAACAAAACATCCTTCCTGTGTGAAGGGAGAATACTATCAAAATAAAGCTATCAAATTATTTTTATTTCCAAAAACTACTCATCAAACCTTACAGGACAGCTAGTCATTTTCCAGATCCACATGTGCTCTGGAACAAGGTCTGTCCTGCTTGTTTGTGTACATGCAGACACAGACCCCTTTGCAGCTTTTGACTGTGAGATCTGGAAAAGCTCCAAAGGAGCCTGACTAAGCTAAAAAGATCCCATGACACTGCAGGGCTTCAAGATGCATTAAGGAGAGTCAAATGCAGGTAACTGAGCAGCATCAACTGGGTGGAAGCAAAATATCCTTCCATACACTTTCCAATACTGGAATGCTGTGACTTCCCACAGACCCAGCAAAGATCTTCTTTAGCCTCTATAGCACAAAAAAATCTTAGATTCTTGCACAGATTCACCTTCCAAAATAGCAGGTTTCAAGCTGGTCTCCAAGATATCCAGTCTACCATACTTGTGGATCTGGATCAAGGAAAGAAAAGAAGGTATCATTTAAGGGTCTAATCCAGATCATATCCCTTTGTTTTTGCACTCTAAAGATGTATTTCCACTTCTGTTCTTGTGATTTGAAGTGTCTTACCAGTCTTAAAGCCTCTCCCCAAAGAGCCCCTTCTAAGAGCAGGAGAACAGCCTCTTCATAGTCCTAGAAGGAAAAAAGCAACCATGGGCTGCTGCTGATGTTAGTAATACACATTCAGGTGGAAGCTGTTCAGATGTGTATTTCTATCACAGTCAAGAGAGGAAAATGTTACTATGCCACCTACTTTGATCTGCTGACATAAAAAACCAAACAAGCAAACAAAAACCACAAACCAACCTAGCAAAACTATATTACTTCTCCCATGCTAAGGGGAAATCCCTCTGGAACTCCGTTCCTTATTCTAGCTCTCATGTTTCAGCTCTCTGAGACAAAAGCTTTTCATACCAAAGCATGAGCAGCTTCACAAGTGGAAAAACTCAGGGACACCACATTTATCCCCACCCTGCTTACTGCATCACCCAACTTGCTCTGCCCTCCCCCCAAGGGGCCCATGGCATGGACTGTTTTGCTGTCAGCATGCATGGAGCCACAGGTGGTGCAGGGAAAGGGAGAAAACACAGATGGTGTACCTGTTTGACAGAGGGCATTCCTGGGACACAGGCAGGAGGGTGACTACATTACCTGAGCGTACTGCTCCAGGAGTATGGCTGCCTCTGCATGCTTTCTCTGTTCAACCAGTTTTCCTACCAGAAAAAGTGGAGTTTCAGCTTTTCAGAAGCAGCTGGATTTTGTGCCAAAAAACTACAGAGTAGAGGACAATCCCACTCACTGAGACACTTCATATCTGCTCACACATGTACTCAATTGCTGAATTACAGTTGTGATTTCAAAGGGGGACCATATAAAAGCATGAAAGGCATGAAGGATTTAAATCACATTAAGTGACAGAAAAAGCAGACACTCAAGTATGCAACTCTGGAAGACTAGACTCCTAGAAGCCATATTCCCTCTGTGTTAAGTGGCCTTTCATAACCTCCACCTCTGAGTAAGGTTGAAATAGGTGAAATTTTTCTTGCTGAAATATACCAGGTCCACAACACAGCTCAGGTCTGACATGTGCTAGTGAGCACAAATTCTGTGACCAGCTACCTTTTCATCCTTAGGACAGCACACAGCTTTACATGTACCAGCTGGTCCTAGCTGTTAGCTGGCTTCAAGGAGAAAACAAGATGCAGCTCCAAATTATCCAGCAGCCTTTAAGGTTGGTGAATAGGCACAGCACTTGCACCAATTAATGTCTAGAGGCCTCAGTAATGTCAGACACTTCAGAGCCTGTCCATTCCTTGAGGTTAACCAACGAGGCAATTTGGAAGAGCAGTCTGTCAACAAGGAGACAATGCAAGAAGCAGTCAGCACTGGGCAGCCAAGGCCACAGCTTGCTTGGCAGCTCCTGTGTAGCCTACCAATTCAGCTTCAACATCTTTTGGTTCCTTTGGCAAAGGTCATGTGCAAATGCACAAACCCTTGGGGAAACATTGAATCTTTGTTCTCATTTAAGAAAAACGCTGCTGAATACTGAGGTTCTCATTGAATTTCAGGAAAAATCAAAGTGAACCATGAATAACAGCAGCCACTTTCGCTCTGCACACTTCCATCTCTTCAAGGCCTACCTGCCATGCTCCGTGCCAGGCTGGACAGCTTATCCTTTGTGTAGCCAAGCCGTGATGCCATGCACAGGGCTTGCTGCCAGCTGCCACTGCTCTGAAAAGCATCAAGTGCTTTTGCAAAGATGCCAGCACGAGCAAATATCAATGCAGCCTGTTCATACAGCTGCTTCTGAATCAAGTACTCCCCATATGCATCACTGATATCCTGAAAGAAAGGAACAAACCAAAAATTTTAAAAAATTAGTAACATTAGTAGCAGTTCTCCATTTGTAAAAATAAGGGGCCCATCAACAAAAGCTGACTACTCAACTTCTCCAAGGACTTTCTAGGCATGAGGTTTCTACCCCCATTTCAAACTGTATCAAGCTGAGAGCTGATGATCAGCACATGGAGAGACTTCACAGAGCTACAGCAAGTGACAAAGAGGGGTACCTAACTCTCCAAACCAAATGCTGAATAAACTAGATACTGCAGGAAACCAAACCCTTCCTCCCCACGCACATTAACAGTTTTTGTTAGAATGTCTCTCTGAACCAACCTACTTTAGGAAACAAACACTGGCACAAGGGAACATGCAAGCCCTGTAACTCTACAGGCACAGGCTACTCAAGGCTCACTATCTCCATGAAGGAGCAAGTGGATTTCACTGGAAGGATACAGGGGGAATGATAAAACACTCCCAGTGAGTCATCCAGAAACAGACCACCTTCATGAGTAAAGACTCCTTTCTGCTTTCACTGCGTTGCAAACTAACCAATTTTCTCTATTTCCCCTCTCACCCAACTCCTCATACAAAGGTTTGTGTGTTGTGTATTTACAGTATCTACATTAGATTATATTAAATGCATTTACATTTTATCTCAACCTTGGACAAGCTAAATTTCTTCAGTAATACTGAAACCAGTAAGGGACACTATGTACTAGGAAACAGCACATCTAAAAGTGTCCAGAATTTTCAGAATACTTTAAGGATAACGAATTGCTCCCACACAATCTGCAAGCCACACAGAGGTCAAGACAGGAAGAAGTCTTTTGGAGGTTATGGGAGTTATTCAGCACATTACAAGGTGGTGCAGCACAAGAAACAGGACTTCCAGGTGCTCTCTGAGTTACAGGACTGAAGGAATAACAACCATTGATGACCAGGCCCACAGGGTTAGTGCTGAGAGTCATTCCAGCTCTCATCTCAGAGGAGGGTCTCAGACAACACTGAAATAGCAATGACCTACAGAACTTGAACACAAGCAGCTGCAGTTTCATTCCTGCCCTCATGCAAGGTGCTGATAGCCAAACATAAGGGAATAAAAAGCTTTGACACTGCATTGTCACGAGCTTACGCACCTTGTACTCCTGAGTGCTAGAGGGGTACAGCTTCAAGGCCTCAGAATACAGATTCTGATCCTTCACCAAGTTCAGAAATTCAGAGAAGTGTTCAGGACCTGCAGAAATAATTTAGTTTTTTTAAAAATGAAAGTACATAGCCCTCCCGGCTCCCAGACAGTCTGGGTTCACAGGATCAAGAAGCAACTAGAGGTGTGTGCGTGGAAGAGCACCTGTTCTACTACTGTAAAACCAAGGCATTCACTTCTTTGGGGTTTGCTCTGCTTTTGCCAGAGATATTAACCAAGCACAAGTCATTTAAAAAGGAACAACACACGACTTCATGTGCTTCATGACCACAGAGCAGTAAACATTTCTTTCTCCCTGCACCAAGCTACAGGCAGCGGAAGATCACCACACATTACTAGATGGAAAGATGATCTTGCACAATCCTTCTCTTTCTTCAGCTATTTCCCCCCAAAGGAACTTCAAAATGGAAACGTTACGCTGCAGAAATCCTCCTTAGGACACCTACCACATTTGCTGAGGTGGCCAAGAGCTTTTGTGTATCTCTTCAAGTGTCTGTCTATTGTATATCGCTGATAATTGGTTTCCATTTTCCGGAGAGTATTTAAGAAGGGCAAGTATTCCTTTGGGTCCTGCAAAGAACAATAAAAACTGCAGTTGAGCTAATCTGCTGAAATCCTTATCTGCCCCCATCTTTGACAATAGACAGTCCCATACATGAAAATATATGCTAATACACTAAAAAAGGCTTTTTTTTTCCCCAAATGTAAGCCATCTTAAAGAATCAATTTGTGCATATGCTCTTGCCAGAAATTACTAACTTAAATTACCAGGCTCCCACATGGACATCAGCAGTATCTAAAGGCTGGTAACATTTGAAATTTAAGCCTATGTGTCATATCAAATGTTGTTTTCTATTATCTGTGACTATGTATAAATTTGCAACCATACAACTGTCAACTTCCCCACAGCAAAGGTCATAAAACCCGTTAACAAGAATGGGGTGTTCTAACTGATGGGCAGCAGAATCTGCTGTAACATCAGGAAACTCCGAAGATGCAGATGGGCATTTCAGTTCAGAGATTTCACATTAAACACAAGTGAAGACACATGCTATTATCATGGGCATCACTACACAAGAATCAAGAGCACAGAACTGAGAATGGAAGGCATGCACTCACAACACTCCAGATACTTGTGCCTCCCTTCCCCAGAGCTACTTTGCCTTGCTGCTCTAGAAAAGCACTGTTTCACCTCAAACACGCATTTCCAAAGCTGTGCTCAGGAAGTACCAAAGGATGCAGAGACACAACATCTTCCCAGCATCATCTCAAGCACACACAGGGCTTCTGAGCAATTGGAATCCTGCCTGGGTAGAGAGCTATTACTAAGAAAACACATGTGCTGATCTGCAGACTAGAAAGAATCTTTGAGGCAGTAAAAAAATAACTTCCTTAGGTGGAACTATAAGCCAAGACCTTTTGAGACTTTTCTGCCACCATGACGACTAAATCAAAGTCATATGTCCCCAAGGAATAATCATACAATTCATTGACATCCACAAGGAAAAGCAGGTACTTCAGTGCTTCTTCTGCACTCACAGCTTGGACACCTGGCGTAATGTTTTCTGCAACAAAACAAAGTGGCATATGGTCTGTTACACCACCAGCAGTGGAACCTGCTGTGAGGAAAGGATGCATCATCAAGCACAGCCCTGACATCAGAGAGGGACCATCAGACTAACAGCTTGTTCTACCTCGCACGAAGGTTACTTTGCCTTTACTGGGCAACTTCAAGGACCATCCCAAGCACAGCACTGAGTGTGAAACTGTGACAAGCTAGAAGCATCAGCACACAATAGAGGCAAAGTTTGCTAGCTTGAGATACCATGATCCAGAATAGGAACTTCCTATTGCATGCTGGGAGAAGTAGAGCTCCAACTGGAAAGTGGAAACAGGTCTAACGCTGTGGTATCTGCCAGCAAACCTAGGTAAAAGGGTGAGCTGAGGGCATATCTTAACTGATATGCTGCTGTACCTAAACACACAGGTAGTTTCAAGTACATTCTGTTTTCTGGCTTGCTCCACAAACAGTCACCTTAACATAATTTTCTTGGTGAACCATGCTAACAATCAAAGTTTTGAGGAACACATTCAGTGCAGTATCTCAGGGTGCAGCTGCATGTGCAGTGGGGTGCAGCTGCAGGTTGAGCTCTGGGTGGTGAGAGGTCCAGTGGGAACTGCCAACCCCTTGCATAACAAAGGGGACAGAGACTTGTGAGACACAGCAGGAGCTAAGGACCTCCACATTTTTGCAGGGATAAACTGTGAAGGTATAGGAGTTCTCAGAGGGCCAGCGGTTCCTTTGCTCAGGGTCCTTCCTCGGAGGCACAAGCTGGACCTCCATTTTGTTACTTAGTTATTGTACCAAGACTAAGTTATATTAAGGTTGGGGAAGTCTGAGACTCTGCTATGGGAAAGAAACCTGGGGTTGAGCTGGTAAGGAATCCTAGTCTGAGTGTGGGGGGTGGTCCCAGCTCAGGTGGTGCAAACATGACTGGTGGCTCCTGGATGGTCAGACAGGGAAGTTTCCTCCTTAACAGTTTTGGCTGGACAGCAAAGTTCCCTTAACACGAAGCTCCTGCAAACCACCCATTTTCAAAACTTTCGAGTTCCTGATACAAAACCTCGAAGATCATGAACCTTCTGGAGAGCAATTTCCAGTTCTGGAGGACTCTTCTTCACATGTGCTGTCAGTATCGATAGGCAGTATCTGAAGAAAAGAGAAGTGGTGAATGAAAAACTGAGAAGGCAGAAACACAGCTTATTCCTTTTTCAGCAGTTTGTGCAAGTTCTAGTTTATGTCTTAGTAAAAAAAAATTAAAACTGCTAAGACACTTTGATCCTCCTAAAGGAAGGCAGCAAACATAGGAAAAGAAAGAATATACCAGAAAGGTTTTGCTACTCAGCATGTCTTCCCAAACATGTCACAAAACTGGAAGTGAGTTTTGAGTAAAATGAGTTTCCTTACCATGCCAGCCAACATGAAGAGGCCATATCTCTCTCTGAAATTTCAAACAGCTGGACACAGTTTTCCAGATGAAATTTGGCATGAAAACAGCCTTTTTATAAAAGGAGAGCTTTCTAGGGTGTTATTTATGCTTTCATACATTTCACATTTACTGTTTCAAAATAGGTTTCCCAGCCAAGCAGATACTTTATTTTTTGAAACAGTTTGCTGGAAAGTGTCTAAATTCTCAGGGCTCAGCAGCTACCCACTACATATTGCTCCTCTCTCCACTGTTAAATATTAAGCTGCCAATAGTTTAGCACCATTTCACCAGGCACTGTTATTATCCTATTTTCCCAGCTTTTATCCTTGTCTGGTGTTGATTCATCCACGGAGAATGGTTACCAAAAAGGTAATCTATCAGGAACATTTACACAGTAATTCAGTGTCAAATGGAACAGCTGATACCTTTCCAAAGGGCCAGCTGCTTCAGTAAGCAGCTCACGAAGATGACAATCTTGCTCATGCCTCCATTTGCACACAGACTGATCCTAAATAGAGGGTATATCCTCAACCTTTATAAGCATCCTACATCTATTATTTTAATTTGGGCAGTAATATGTTGGTATGCTATCTGTGGAATTATTAGATGTTTCCAAGACAGCATCCTCAACAGAAGCAAGGCATGGTATAACTAGTTTTGTGGAGCACAAGCTCTACAAAGTTGAACAAGCTCCACAAAGCTGCACAAGCTCAGACAACCTAGGGCAAATTAATGTCAAAGCTGATGTCAAGGACAGCTTTGCTTCCTGTCTTATTATCTCTAATGGTTCCTTCACCTATAGTAACAAAGTGCTCACTTTTGAGGGTCAATGTGTTCCATGGCAACTCTCATCATGTCACATATGAGGTTTACTTTTTTCTGATCAGGATGCTGGTGTGGCTGGGTGTTGCTGTTAGCATTCAGAGAGGGGTACATACTCTTTGTGAAATCTTCTTCTCTAGATAAAAACAGGAATGTGATAAGAGCACCATCCATCACATAGCCCCGAAAAAAGACAATAAGGTTAAAGAACTCAAATGTATTCAGAAAATAACTACTTATCAATTGCCACACTAACAGAAAGCTCTCCAAAATCTCTGTTGGTCCCAACTGATTGTCAGCCAAGAGAGGCATTAAAAAAACTCCCCTGAAACTGGCCAAACAACTACTTCAGTAGCACAAAAAAATAAAGAAGTCAAGATTTACAAGATACAGCTGTCTTCTACTAAATCCACTATGGATTTAGCCACTGAACAATTCAGAAAAATAAGCCATTTGCTATTATTTCTGGTCAGGTCAAAACTGAAAATCAAACCAAACACCTAAGTGATAGCACCAGTTCCTACACGATTATTTACTTTAGCAAGCCTGAGAAGTCCTGAAACTACCATCCTCATAAAGCCTCATCACTGAGCATTTAAGAAAGAAGTCAGGGTACTTGATTTGAGGATCTTGGCTTCAGACTCTAGATATGCAGTGCCACCTCGCTCCTCTTTATGAGGGAACAAAATTTTCTCCATTCTCATTTACTGCTCTACAGCAAACCAGCAGAGAAGGCAAACCACTCAGAAAATGTACTAATTACTTGCTGCAAAAATCTAATGGCTGACTGTAAGCTGGAATTCCCGTTATCCCTGAAGCTATTGAGCTTACTCAGGTCTTTATGACTCAACATGGCAGATTTCTGATTCCTTGCACCCACATCTAAGAGTTGCCAATATTTTGACAAAATAAAGTACCACCACTGATTATATGCATGCTTCCTTCCATTTGCAGACTTATACTCACTTCAGTTCTGTGAAAAACAGGTTGATGTAATTTACAGAATCTATTTGCCTGATAAAGGTTTCTGTATTCTCCAGAAACACCTGAAATGAACAAGAATAACAATTACCACTGTTATTCTGAACACTAAGAACATGTACATCAAGTACAAGAGTAAATTCAGAGACCTTGTCTGAAAGTACAGGATTAAGAAAATGCTGAATCTGATCTGTCTGCATGATGATGTTGCAGTGCAGAACAGCCATCACTGCTGAAAGCAGTGTCACAGCACTACCTACGCTTTTGAGCCCACTTTTAAGTGGTGATGGATTCCAGGGTAGATTAGTGTGGCAAACAACACATGAGAACTGAGCAGACTTGCCTTGGGATTGTGGTCATAGAGAAGATTGAGGTTGATTCGCAGCTTCCTCATACACTGAAAAGCTTCCCTGAACATAAGCCTGGAGGAATGAGTCAAATGGGACAGTTTACATAGTGGATAAGATGCAATACCCGCAGATAAAGGCAACTGGCTAGAGCTAAGCACAGAACCAGGGGGAAGAGAACAGCCTACACAATAAGCTGGGTAGAATGCCTTCCAGAAAAATGTGCAAGGTCAATACTGTTCATTGCTGCCCCCTGCAGTGGGACACACCAGCATGCAAGGTTGATGAAGCAATACAGAACTTAGAATATTTTTATCTCCATTAAAGGAGAGTGTTACGTTTTGGATCAATTTTCCTTTCAGAAAACTTAACTGTAAATGAATTCAGTAAAAAATGGAAAACAGCCAGCTTAATCCTGAAGTGACTGACATGTCTGGATAATGTAGCAGATGAAGATTTCTCCCACCCACACAATCTCAGCACACGTAATCAGCCCTTCAGTGGTGAAGTGAGAAGCACCCAGCACCACCGAAGGCTAGATTTCTAGGTGGTCACCCCAGAAGCAAGTTTTGTTACCTCTAACAAAGTCAGTTCCTCTTAGTTTAGCCTCCCTCTCTTTTCCAGGTCAGTCAACCTCTAACAACTCATACTGGGGGAGGGAAGACAAGAATACACCAGTGCCATCTACCTGTCTAGCCACTTCCGAATCTGGGCAAGAACCAGAGCACGGTGATGAACGGTCTCCAGATTTCCTCTTGGCATCTGTAACACAAGATCCATACAGTTACGTACTTGTAGTTCCTCTGCCTACATTGCAGGCAAAGTGGCCAAATTATTAGGCCTGTCTGCTACAACTGTGGAAAAATACCTGGAAATATATTCTCTCAGTTCAGAAACATTCCTTCCTCAGAAGACTGGACTCTACCTAATCAGGCATGACCCTGAGCAAACCTATCAAGTTTTCATGTTAGCCCTGCTCTGAGGAGGATATTGGGCTCCACACTTCCAAAAGTGCCTCTCAAACTACCTCATTCTCCATTCTGTGAATCTCTTGCCAGTTCTGAAGAGTGAGTGCAGCAAAAAACTAAGTGCTAAGGCTAATGGAGGGCTGCTAGTAAGTACTTGGAAGTGAGTCTTGAGATTCATGGTGAGAGGCCACAATACATAGCACTACACTACCTCAGCCATTAAAAACTTGAATACTCCTTCCAAGTTCTGCCTGTACTGAACCTAACTCCCACTGGCATGCTCAAAATCCCTCTGCATCCAGCCAGGCAGCTGGAGATTTGTGAGGTGGTGTGCCGCAGCACTAGAGGGCACCAGCTTTGTAGCACTGCACACACTGTTTGCAGGTTGGCCAGCTGCCCACTGTGGGAGGCCCCTGCACACCCTGAAAGCACATGTCAGCAGACACAGGCAGAGCACTGACCTGCAGCACCACCTTTGTGTCCTGGGGAACAACGGTGACGATGCGTGAGCCTCTCTCCACCTTGCGCAGGGTCTCACTGTTGGGTGCAGCAGCACTGCTCAGGCCAGCCTGGAGGGCTGAAGACAGCATTTATCAGCACACATGGCACATGCAGCACAGTGCCCCAGTAAGGACCTCCTGTGTTGCAGGAGCCTGGCAAGGTTGTACTGGACCAATCAAGCCACCAATACAGCAGCAATCTTCAGCAGTTCCTGGGAACCTGCTCAGTGCTAACCACTGCAGTACCTGTACACAAAGCAGAGGTGTGTCCTCTGTACAACAGGACGACACTGCTCAACAGACCAGGTAAGAGTACCACTGAAAGGTGTAAAGGACCAATAAGTTGTCATCCTGCTTTTACCAAGGTCATCACACTTCTCGTAGCCAGACACCAACAGAAACTCTTTCTACAGTGATCCCCTCTCTACCACACACCCTCAAATACCACAGACTTCTTCTTCTGGACATGGAGGGAAGGGAGGGAATGCAAGGCTAGGCTGTTGAAAACAGTGTAAGGGTCAACTACAGAACAAATTTTCTTCCCTGTGAAAAGCACGTGATATAAGACATAAGCTCAGTTCCCTGAGCTCCTTGTTTTCTGGTACATTTCTGAAAGCAGCTTTCTTACTCTCGTCTCTTAAACAGTTCCAAATACAGCAGGTTTGGATGTGAAAAATGGGGATATCTTGTGCTTCCAAGACAAATGCTTTGAGCTACCAGCAGCAGGCAGCCAGTGCTTGTATTTACCTTTCACTGATAAGTTCTTCAAGCAGAAGCACTGACAGGTGTGGGAGTTTGTTGTCACCAACAAAAACTCATTGTATGTTGCAAACGATGTTATGTTAGAAGCAACCTGTAAAAAAATGAAGTTTATCACAGTTTAGACCAGAACAGGACAGCTGCCTTTGGCAGAGATAAAGGGGATAGACTGAGGGGCAAAAGCTTTGTACCTCAATATCATTAACAAAAAACCGGCATCGATCTGTAAGGCCCAAGATCACCTCCTGTAATTAAAATGATGACAACTATGAGCTACCATTATCAAAACCTCCAGTATTTCACAACAATGACAAGCACCAGATTGAAGTACCTTACAAGTACCTCACGTGAATTACTTAGAGAAGCCGGACAGCAAGTCAGCCAACCTCTCTTCCCAGGAGGGCTTAAACTTAGGCATCTTTAAACACTGATGGCTGAAAAATCCAGCTTGGATGACCCTCTAGCTGCACAGCCACAAAACAGAAGCAGAAGCCGTGATAGAAATCTAGGTTTTTCTATTCAGCTGCACTTGGTCTAGGATACCAGAGGAAAAGGACCACTACAGAGCAGGACAAAGCAGGTTCTTACAGCTGGATGCACATTGAAGGAAGGAAACCCCTGAAATACCAGCAAAACAGCTAGTCATTCTTTAAGCTGTTGTAACTATTAAGAAACCACCTCCAATAAAAAACAGTAGTAGGAGATCTGCAGTAACTCAGTGCAGCCAAACTGGCTAATAGGTTAAGTTCATATTAAAAAAAGCAAAATGGTTCTTTCAAAAAGAGCATGGCAGTAACTGCTAAAAATTTCTGATCTGAAATTGAAACTCTTTACTGAAATTATTAATTGTGTTCATAGAATGGGGTGACTGGCTGTTAACTCAAATCCTCTGAAAATGCTCTAGAAAGCAAGGGAAGATAAGCTCTCAGCTCTGCAGAGGACTTTATGAAGAACATCATGAAGAAGTATCACTGGGCCCCGGGCAGAGGACCATGGTGTACTTTTGGCCCAGAAAACAACTGAGTAGGGAATTTAATCTGCTCACAGTCTCACTTACTTCACCACCGACCCTTGTGATGGAAGTCTGCACACAACGGTAGGGGAACTGAACAGCAGAGCCACTACTGCTTCGCCATGGCTCAAGGACTGGAGTAGAAGCCTCTAAGGAGCAAAGAAGATATAATTGTTTTCCAACCAATCAAAAACTCAGACATTAAAATGTATCTCAAGAAGACTACAACTGGGAAGGGGAGAAATGCTGGCACAGAAGTCCAGGACACAGTGGACAAGCAGGTGCCAACTTCTAGGGGCTCAGTAGTGCCTTTATTCCACCGTGGAATGAGAGAGAAGTACTGTGGATGTGGCAGTCAGTCAGCACTGAACTTTGTGTGTGTGCATATATGTGTTAACATATGTATGTACACACATATGAAGTTACGGTTAATTGAATTCTGACACAAATTAGTGATTTCAGCCCATTTCTGGGAGCAGAGGAAACATGAAAGGCAGCAAGAGTCACTCAAGTCCCTGAAAGTCAAATAATCTCATTAAACCTTTTAAGAAATATGTAATAACTACACCTAAGACCAGGTGTAGTGTAACAGGGCCCAGCTTACCCCACAGGTATTTTAGGATCCGTCTGTCAGCCAGCTGCAGAGCTACAGTTTTGGTCAATGGGCTGCAGTACAGGCTGATCACTTCTCCATCTACAGGCACTGACAACCTGATGTAAGACAGAGAAAACACAGAACATTGGTCACAGCAGACACACTTAACACCTTGTTCTTGCCCTTCTTGTATTCAGATGAAAACATGCACGTCTCCAGCATGTTCATACTTTGTTCATGTAAGGATCTTCTGCAGTCTTCTCACACCTATGTCAGCTGACAGTGGCACCACAGAGCACCAGCAATTCCAGCCAACAGGCATTTGCCTAGCTGTGCTGGTCACTGTCTGCACTGCAGCACTCTGCAAACACACGCCTTTTTCTGTTCTACAGTTCACATTCAGATCACTCTGTCTTTGCACTGTGAGTGCTGCAGAAAGCAGCTTTCCCAATCTCTTTGGGAACCATATTTCTGTACCCCAGGTGGCGTTCTTTTGTGTCTGGCTTTAGCTGAACTGGCCCCACAAAGACTAGCAGGTGAGGAGGAGCAGAAGGAGGAGGAGGAGAAGGAGGAGGAGGACAGAAGTTTCAATGGCTACTGGTCCCCTCCTGAACCTTGATAATGGTGGGCAAAGGGAAGAACAGAGGAATTGAGTGTTATGTGTCATCCCCCCTCCCCCAAGGGCCTTGAATTCCAAGGAGCAGAGCCATCCTGTACTGATACAGGCATGTTTAGCATGCACCCTTGCCAGGCCAGGTGTAGGCATTAGGACTACAGGCAAATGCTGACCAGTAGCCAGATTTGGAAGCTGTTTGGTTCTCCTGCAGGAAGACAGCCAAATTCCTTAACCCACAGCCTCCAGGCTGCATGTCTTATAAAAGACTTAATTCCTTCTAGGCACTGTCCAAAAGCGTTCTCAGACTTCAGCCACAACTGAGAGATCTCTAGTACCGTAAATTCAGGTACTCTTCTTCAGCTCCAGCCACATGAGGCACCGCAGTCAGATGGTGAAGGACAGACTGAGCAGCATGCTGACCTTGACCAACAACCAGGAAGCTGTCATCTGGCAGCCAGGTGAGAAATCGGAGCCCCAGAGGATTCATCACTTCATTGCTGCCGCTGCTCACATCAACTCTGTCACAAAATAAGAGAGGTTGGGATGCAAATAGAACCTGATTTCAGCAGGCCACCTCACTAGAAAGGCAAAGGACTTCCTAAGCACAGCTCAGCTATTCAGATATACAGCATGGCTGGGAGGACTCTAGTGCAGAAACACAGACACCCAAAGCATGAATCTTGCCACAGGCTGGGCTGGAGATAAAGGATGAGACCTAGGAAGCTCCATCCGGTTTCCCCTAGGTAGTACTGCTTCCATGCCAACTACCTCTAGGAACAAACAGAGAGCATGGAGGGATTTTTAACCTCATCCCTGTCTCTGCCATGCAAGCAGCTCTGTTTCTCTGTGTGCCATTATCATGGGTCTGGGCCCTGCACCATCAATCCTCTGTGCTCCTCCTCCCAGAGCCAAAATGCTGCATCAGACACAGGAAGGGATATCTCAGTACTATCACTGACAGTCACTGGTTCTGCTAGAGACCTCATTGAAGGGCACTTCCCAGCACTACTTGCAGACACAGTGTGAACAAAATAAAACCATGCTATCTGACAGCCTCTTAAAAATCTTGAGAAATGTGGTCAGAACTGTGACCTCTAAAGCTTCTAGCCAGGTACAACCCTCTTCTCCCCTCTACAGCTGTTCTAGTTCTGTATTACCTGTAGGTTTTATCCAGGTACGGTGTTTCCACAGCTGCTCTAAACCCATTTCCTCCCACAGCTCCAAACTTGACAGTAGGGTCATTCACTGTACTCTGTCCTAGCAAGCACAAAGCAGAACAAAGCAAAGTTTAGAGATCTTCCCAACTTCAGTCTTATCAAAAAGTAGATGCTACATGAAACTATTTAAAAAGTCAGAAAATGCCATCCCCACTTGTATTGCCAACATGTAATTGTCATTACCACTTGCTCTGAGGAAGTCACATTCCAACACTGCAGTACAAAACAGCTGCTTCCTCACAGCATGCTGTATATAAAACTGCTTTGGGAAGTGCTGGGTGCCCCAGACACATTCTCAGACACTTCCCAGTGCCAGTCAGCACCATGCCATCAGAGCAGCTTATGCAAGATACCATGTGATGCACTCAAGCTGCAGTTAGGCAGGGGAATTACTACCAGCACAATTACACAGTCAAGTGCCAAACACAGTCTTCTCATTAAGTCAATGCCTCACCATAATGCTTCTATGTCACTCAATCTACTGGAAATGAGAGCAGAGCTTGAACTCACACTTAAGCCAAGTATGTCTTGTGTAAAGGTTTGAGTGACCACCACCTTACTAGCCCCCGCACGGTACTGTTGTCAGGAGCACAGGATTTCTTTTAATGCTACATGCTCTCACCATATCTGTACACAGAGATCCTGTTGTCAGCATCCAGGATAGCCATGTCCCCACTATGTTCGGGATCTGTGTGAAATGCAACCTGATTAACTGCCTGTTGGAGCTGGAGCTCATAGGTACACATGGGTGGAGGCACCACAGCATGCTGGAATGCTGTGACAAGCACTTTATCTGTGGAAGAAAAGAGAAGAAAATCTGTTGCGGTGTCTCCACCCACGGAGAGTCCGTGGGTGGACTTCGAAGCTTCGGACCAAACCAAATAAGTTCGGTACCTCTGCAGTCTCCCCCTCCTTTTTCCCAGACCTTTCTCCGTCCCAGATGGCTACTCAGATATCACATTTTGAAGACTGGTTCACTGTGTAAACCCTGCCTCTGTTTTCTTCTTATTGGGTTGTGTGTTTGTCCATCATCCTCGCCCCGCCCCTCCCCTCTTCTGGTAAAAAACCAGCCACGGGGAGGGGCCGGGGTGGAGTCTGTGGTTCCCCCTTTCAGCATTGTTACTTGTTACTGGTTCTGCTCCCCCCTGCAGAGAATTAAAACTGCTAGAAATCGAACCCGGACTCTCTCTTTGATCCCTTCACCACAGTGCAACGCAGCTGCAAAAATCCAAGATGCACCCCAGTCCAAATTTTAGTGAGGCTCTAAATGGATTCTTTACTGGAAGTAGAAATAATGTTGCAGGAAAATGACTGCTGTGCTCTTAGTGGTTACCTTCACTGAGCCACCCATGAAGCTTCTATCAACTACATGGACCACTCCCTAAAAAGCTTTGTAGAAACAACAACAAAAAGAAGACCTGTCATAATCCCATCCAGCCTGAATACAAAAGGCTACACCACCTTTTCTGACCCTAGAGCTGGAAAGCTGTCACTGCTTACCTCCATCTATAACAACCACATTTGCCATATGTTGACCATTCTCCCCCAGCCCATGGTCTGTGGTCCAATGCCAGTCGTAGAAGAGGTAATTCCAGCCCTGGCAGAGTATATGTAGTCTGTACAGGTTCTCTTGGTCCCAGAGCAGTGACACCAACTGATTTTCTTCCAAGCTACCAAAGTGTAGACTTTGCTTCAGGTACCAGTGATAGTTCCCTGTGGTCCATAGCTGAACTGTAGACAAACAGATAGTTATTACAGATTAGTACTTGAGACCCAGCTCACACCCTCCCTTCCAACTACCACTGCTCTTCTACGGGTAGGTTAAGTGAAATTAAAATAATAGTTGTAGCCTTCAGTCCACGAGCTGTCATACATCATACAGCACAAGAAAACAACACACTGTGCAAAGTCAGTTCTAGAATTCACTGAGCTACCCTTGGGAGACGGTTTAATGAAGGGCTCACATCTTTAGAATTCCATTTGTACCACTTCTAGTTATTGCAGCCTGGAAGATACTTTGAGCTCAGACTCAACTACCAGTTCTTCCTCACCAGCTGTGCTGGTTTTGGCTGGGGTAGTTAATTTTCATCATACTGCCAATTATGTGACTGTGTTTTGGATCTGTGCTCAACACAGGGTAAGTGATGTTTTCATTATTGCTGAGCAAGGCTTACAGAGAGCCAAGGTCTTTTCGGCTTTTTGTACTGCCAAGCTAGCAAGGAAGCTGGGGGTGCATAGGAAGTCAGGAGGGGACACAGCCAGGAGAGGTGACCCCAGATGAGTAAAGGAAACATGTGACATCATGTTCATATACAAAGTGAGGGGAAGAGGGGGGAACAGGGAGTATTCGGAATGATGGCATTTTTCTTCCCAGCTGTTACATATGATGGGGTCCTGCTGTCCTGGAGATGGCTGAACACCTGCCTGCCCATGGGAAGTGGATGGATTAATTCCTTGCTTTGCCTTTTATGGCATGCACGGCTTTTGCATTCTCATATTAAACTGTTATTATCTCAACCCACGAGTTTTCCAGCTTTTGCCCTTCTGATTCTCTCCCCGATGTTCCTGGTGGAGAAGTGGGCAAGAGACTCTGTGGGGCTTGGCTGCTGTTTGCAGTTAAACCACACCAGCACAGCAGTCTCAAAGCTACTGGTAAGCCTCCACAGTGTCTCCTAACTTGCAGGTAAGTACCCAATGCTAACCACATTTGAAGGCAAGCATTAAGAGCCAGAGCCTCATGGAGTGCTCTCACCATAAGTGTTTGTGTTGGAGTTTTCCACCTTCAGGTCTTCCAGCCATATAGCCAGGATTGTAGAATCGGCATTCCAAAGCATTTCATTAACCTGCAGAAACAAACATGGCTGTTACAGATATTGTTGCTCCCAGACAGTCTACAAGACCAGGAGGTGTTCCTTATCTTTGGCAATGAAAGATGCATGGGTTAATATAAAAACAGAGCCTGCACATATAGCAAAGCTCCTGACAAGGCATCCTGAGAATCCCACAGATGAAGAGGCCACAGAAATGACAGCAGTGTTCTCTTTGCTTTCCCTGACACTGAGGAAGAATCTGCCAAAAGATCTCTCAACATCCAAGCACAGAAGCTGAAGCAATGCCCTAGCAATAACTTCTCACATATTTGGGATAATGTGAGTATATAATTTCACTCTTGCAATGGCTGATATGCTGACACATACTTTTGAATCATTTGCCTGGTAGAAAGTATATAGATCCCAGAAACACCCTAGGGCTACAGTCATCATGTACTACGTGTCTTTGTACTATGGGTATGCCGAGGGCACTGCACTGTTCTCTTTTCAGCTCACTTCTTCCTTTACGATAAGCACAAAGTATTAGGTTAAAAACCTCTCCCTAGAATCTGGAAAAGATCTAGCCCTCTTCTCCATTACACTCCCACCAAAGCAGCCCAGATAAAGAACTTACTTTGACCTGCCCTTTCTGGAAAGGGAGGGTGAACTCTCCATGAAGAAGTCCATTCTTTTCCAAAAAGACCACATCATGTCTGTTGAGTTTTTCTTGTGTAGATGCTATCAAGTTTCCTGAAGGCCTTAAAAAAGAACCAAATGAAAAGTCATTATTCACACAATCACTAACTGTCATTTTAAACCCCAGTCATCTCACATTTTTTCCAGTGATGTGAAGAAAAAGGCAGCAGAGGATGTGTTTTCCTCAGCACTGTTCAGATAAAGTCCAGGACACATCAGAGTTCGTGATATCTACAGGTGACCAAATAAATATCATCACTAGGAAAGGAACCTGTAATATTCCTTTTTATACAGCTGAGCCCAAATCCACTTGACACTGACTATATGCAGAGAATCTAACCCTTCTTCCCACTTGTGATGCAAGTATTAGGATTTTCAGGGTTTAAAGGCCTACTCTTCCTCAGGCCGATTCAGAAAGCAGCTTTCTTCAAGTTCTGGGAAAAATCACCAAAACATTGAAGAAATGAAAATTATGATGATCAAAGACTGTAACCAGGGAATAAAAAGCAACACTACAGTCAGCATGCACTGCTGTACTACTCACTTCCAGGACAGTGCTTGTTCTAATCCTGAGATAGGCTCACTTGTTGACTGCAGCACAAGCTCTCTGCTCCATACCCGGACCTTCCGAGCACCTACAGGTTGAGAAAGCAATGAGACAAAGGTCTAAGAAAACAATGAGAAGAGACTTTCCTAATTGTATGAGGGTAGAAGAGCAAATTTTGGTGCACATGCGTAAAAGAGGAGTTTTCTCTTGTACACCTTAAGGGCTAAGAACTTAATCTGTTTCAGGCAGTTCTCGCAACGTAACCAAGTGACTGAAGGAACGGTGTTAGGAATTTCAATCTGATGTAATTCAGTCACAGTCATTTCCCTCTCTAACTTTCACTGCGGAAATGTTAGAAACTTCCTATAAATTTATGATTTTCCCTAATTTGAAGTATTGAAGGTAAAAACCCAAATTTGTGGAAGAGCAGTGAGGTTTGGTGCAGTTCAATATGTTGACCAATACATTTGAACTACTCAAAAAGTAGTATTTATTGTGGAAAACATCAGTTACAGTCTTAGAAGTAATGCATATGCTTATTACCTCTTTGACTTTAGGGCATAACCAAGAGAAAAGTATTACCAGTATTTTTAAAAAAAGCGTGCAAGGCTAAACTCTAGTATAAGGGACATATGAACCCAAACAGATTCATCCATTTGGCACTGAGAGCCTATCAGGTATTGCTTAAAGCATGAGCAGGTGAAAGAAGCAGTTCAGATAGTATCTACAAAGTAGTACTCCCTCCTGGCATCTCACTGAACTGAAAACCAAACAGCAAAGAAAGTATTCAAAATATCATATGTATAAAAAGGCTCTGAGAACATCAGAGCAAAGGGCAATTAAATAGCTCAACACACCCTAGCTTTAAGTGGCCAACAGACCACTAACAGTTCTTGCCTTACCTAGATTCTGCTTATGAAGCTTTTTACACATGTTGGTATTGCAAAGAGGTTTGGTGCCATACCTGTCTCTGGACAGACAGCACTCACTGCGACAAACTGCCCATCTCCTCTCCATGTCACCCGAGGCCTGCCATCATCCCACGCTGGTGCTGGTAACACTTCCTGAAGTCACACAGAAGAAAGTTGCATCAAAGCTTGGGAAGGCAACTGTTGTCTCTGTCTGAACAGACTGCTCTTTCAAGAGCCTTAGAATGAAATACATACATTAAGAAGTGCCAAGGCTAATAAATTAAAAACTCATTATTCAAAATGTCATTTTAGGAAATACTAGAATTAAAACTATCTAATTCAATCTGCTCCTCCTCCAAGTGCACATGACTATCTCTTCACATGATCACATACTATCCTTCCCATTGACCCAGGTCTCTACTTATAGACCAGCAATGCATAAGCTGGACACATGGTGAATTGAGACTGGTTCAGGATTGATGCTGGAATGCTTGCAAATCTTACTTTGAGTTCTGTTTGAAAAGCAGTAAGTACTCCCTGCTGCTTTCTTGAATTAGAAGGAAGATAAAAATGCATGATTTCAGACAACATAGAAACAGACAGAAGCAGCCCATGAAGAGAACTACCAGAAAGGTGGTAGCAAATTGGCACAGCAGGAATAACAGAAACTCTCTTTATACATATTTTCCCTGAGAGAGCATAGGCTTAACACCAAAAAAAGCAGTATAATACCGTCTGTTTGCGATGTGCTGCCTGTTTCCCTTCTGATCCATGGAATTGCGTCTCCTTTTTACCCCAGCCAAGAGCAATAAACTTGCCTGAAGAAGAAATAATCCTTGTAGTGGAACATTTACAGATAATACCTTAACTACTGCGCACCATCGTACACAACCACAGCTTCAAGCAGCCCACATCTACTCCCAGAATTTTATTCTAAAAACCCGCGGGGAAGTTATGTGGTCCAGAAAGTACTCTGGTACATGGAACTTACTTGAATTTATGCCTACAAGTAACAATATTGACTTTCTCCCCTTCAGCTGTCCAGCAGCACTACAGTCTAAATAAAATGTCTCCTAGGGCCTCAAAGTGCTCAGCTCCATTTCCTTACTTTCCAGTGCTTACAGCATTATCAATTACATCAGCTAGGGCAACTTCATTTCAGTGCACCTCTCACCTTCTCCAAACTCATCTTGGTGGATTTGCTTCTCTGTAATTGGTTCAAAATCCCTTGTCATCATGATGAGTGTCTGCTGACCTGCAAGGCAGACATTAAATACAGTATTGGCAATGATATCTGCAGCAAATAAAAATTCAGGTGTTCTCCTGTGTGCTTCTATTGTTCTGTCATGTACCTAAATATAGAAAACATACACTAAAGAGAACATATCCTTCAAGGCATGAAACCTCAAACTGGAACTGAACACTTCCAAGTTTTTCTCCTCAAAAATATATATACTTCCCAGCCTAAGCTTAGTAATTTTTTTTCACCTTCCAAACAAGTACCTGGCACCTTTTCTCTTGAGATATGAAGGACAAGAGGGTGACTGGGAACAGTCACTACGAATTTATGAAGAGGAAATCATATCATCCTGATAACCTTCTACAATGAGATGATCAGCTGGTAGATATGGGGAGAATAATGGATTTAATTTATCTTGACTCTAATAAGGCTTTTAATGTTGTGTGCCACAACACCACCACAGATAAACTTATAAGTATGGGATAGATAAAAGCACAGTGAAAACCAGATGAACTGCCAAGCTCAAAAGCTTGCCAGCACTGTCAAAAAGTGCAGCTTGAGGTCAGTCACTGGAATGCCTCTGGACACTAGGGGCAATGATTAACATCTTAATGACCTGGAGCATGGGACCCTCAGCAAGTTTGTAGATGACAAAGAATTGGGAGAAGCAGCAGGTACAGCAAAAGGTTGTGCTGCTGTCCACAGGGACCTTGTCATGTAGGCAAGACGGGCTGTCCAGAACTTTGTAAAGCTCAACAAGAAAAAAGTCATGTCCTGTTGATGACAGAGCTTTAGCAGTGAATTCTTCAGTGCTCTAGTATTTTATGAGAACTCTGTCTTTCCCAAGCATGCTAAGCAAAACAACATTACTAGTGTTTATCAATATTTGCACCTGCTCTTGTTTTTTCCAGATTGTTATTATTTCAGTTAGAAAAACACTTGCCTGCTACGTGCTAGCAGTTGGGTCAGCCCCTCAGGAGGCTGCTGGCCAGAAGAACCAATTATTTCATGCCATCTAACTCATTTGGCAAACTAACACATAAAAACCTCAGAAAAAATTACTAAACTCGGCTTGCCGCTCTCTACAGTTTCGGACTCGGGTAGTTTTTCTGTGCATACAGCGACAATGTCCTTCATATAGAAAATAATAATCTCAAGCACTAAGACAGACTGCGAACCAAGAGGCTGAGAGCAGCTTGGCAAAAAACAAACTGTGTTTCCTGGGGCACCAAGTTGAACTAGCTAGCAGTATGCCCTGCTGCACAGGTGGACAACAGCAACCTGCCTGCATTAGGAGTGCTGCCAGCAGGTTGTGGGAACTGATCTTGCTCCTCTACTCGGTGCTGGTGAGACACATGTGGAATGCTGACTCGATTTTTGGGCTTCCCAGTACAAAACAGATGAGAACATGCTGGAATGAGACTTGCAAAGGGTCACGGTGATGATCAAGGGCTTGAAAAATCTGTGACATGAGTGGAGACACATGAGACAAACCAGACTGCTCTGGAGAGAAGGCTCCACGGGAATCTCATCAGTGTGTGTAAATATATTATGTGGGAGGAGGAGTACAGTAAAGAAGACACAGCCATGCTCTTTATAGTGCTGAGGGACGGCACAAAAGGCAATGGGCACAAACTAAAACACAGACAATTCCCTTAAAACCTAAGACAAGTTTTTTTTTTACTCTGAGGGCAGTTATAGATAGGAACATGGGTTGCGGGGTCTGAAACTAAACTGGACACAATCCCCCACAACTTGCTCTAGGTAACATGCTTTGAGCAAGGTGGTTGGAATAGGTGATCTCCAGTGTTTTCTTTCAACCTCAACCACTTTAAGATTCTGTTTTGTATGAGGCTAATTTCATTTTCTAGGTGAGTCACACCTGTAGCTAATTTGGGCCTGTGACACACGTATTTCCTAGCAAAGACCAAGAAACAGTTTCTGTTACTAAGAAGTCAAATGGTGATATAAAGAAGTCTTTATGAAGTTTTTGAGGCAAGATCAAACATACTCCCTGCTAAGATTTTAAGGACTCATAACTCTTCCACAAAACATCTTTGTGGGCCTAACCAATTTCTGCTTCGATTTCTGAAGCACCTCATGAATCATGATATAAAATCTAATGTATAGGATCTGGCAGACCTTTTTCCACTTTAAGTCCTAGCCCAAATTTCATAACTTTTTTTTCTTCTCTCTCACTCTTAGTTGTTTTGCACTTTGGCCATAGTGAGTTTCACTCCTGCAGGCAGAAAGCTTATAGGCTGCTGTTGATACCTGTTGCAAGCAAGACAAGCTCTTGGTCAGGACTCCAGCTCATGACACTCAGACCGCTGTCCACACTTCCAACACATTCCACCTGTAAGACCAAAATAAGATCACAGAAGTGCAGGAACATGAGTGCAGCACTATCCCACCAAAAATGCAAACAGCCACCAAGGCAAAAGAAAATTGCCTCCTGCTTAAAAAAGTCAAAAGCCTAACTTTACACTTTGTGTTGAACAAAACTAAAGAAACATTTCTGACTAAACATGGTTCCAGAAGGTTTATGAGTGAGAGCCCAGGTAATGTAGAGTCTAGCACATTCTACCATACACTGTTTTAGAAAGACCTTTATTCTGCAACTCTCAGTCTTATGTCAGCAACGTGTAGTGTCAATATTAACATCGCCTGAAAGGGCCTGTGATTACATTGGTAAATATTCTTTAGTCACAAAACACAGACATAATGATTCTTACCTAGAGAATTCCAACACACAGTTAAACTCTGATCAGCCCATATGTGCTGAACTTGACAATTGTATGTACCTGCACCAATGTCAAAGTTTATGCAAAACAGGCTAGTTTTACTGGGCCATCATGAGTGAGTAATAGAAGTGGACAGACAACTTTGGTTACGCATTGTTATCCTGATTTGCAAAAGGCTTGGAACAGAACAGCAAATACACCACTCGTTGCAATAAACAGCAAGATGATGACATTCAAGGAATTAGGCTTGGATGCCACAATCCTTTCAGGTAAGGGAAGTGGGACTGGAACCAGTTGGCAGAGTAATCATCACTCACTTTCAGAGGGTTTCAGAATAAGCAGAGGAATCTTCCAGACCTCCTTCTTGGTGCCCAGACTGCACCAAAAGACAGCCCTGAAACTGGAGAGTAAGCCACAAACCCGCAAAATAAAGAATCTGAAGCTAAACCTATTCTCTGATGCATCTATCACTGCAAAAGAAGTCTCCTGTATCACATGCTTTGTTAATTTCTATTCCTTTATGATATGTTGTAAGTTGCAAAACAGGACCCATTTTTCAGATGCAGCTAACAGTATAGTTAAGTAATATCTGCAAATCAAGTGCAAACATGAACCCAAACAGACAAGCTGCAAATAATCACAATCTTACAGCTAACCCAGACAGACTACTGTCATCTCATGCCCACTTAAACATGCACTGTTGGAATGGTATTGTGGGAGCTCATTCAGATTTCAGAGGGTGCTGTAGTGGTGTTTAAGTGTCTTCCTGAAGATCATATAAATCTGACACTGAGGAAGGAACAGAAAGCAAGTATCTCAGTTTCTGCCATATCTTAAGTCACGTCAACATGTATCAACTGATAACAAAACAGTAGCTACACTGTGAATTATGAATGGATTATTTTATTCTTTACCTAGTCTCAGCAATATCCTGTTTCTGTACGACGTTCCAGCAGATCCTGTACTGCTGGGAGCCCACTGAGCAAATTTACAGGACCCAGGCTGTGGATAGACAAGCTACCATTTCAATTCCAGTTCTTTTAAAGAGTATATCATCTGTCTTTAGTCATTCTCAAGGTTCCCACAAAAATCAGCTTGTCTGCCCAGAGAATGGAGACCAGCCACAGCTCAGTATACAATAAGCATACAACTGGCTCCTAAAGAAAGAGTAAGTGTTATTGTTTCCTCTGAATTCCCTCAGTACTGTTGTGTCTTCCCTGCCATGGTACCTGTTTTGTGCTCAGGTTGCACAGTAGGATGTCTCCAGATGCTGTAGCAACACATACACTCTCCTGCTCTGGAAGATCTTCAACACCCACGATGCAGCCACTTCCATCCTCAGGCAAGAACCCATCCACAGTCAGGGAAACTTCTCTTGACACCTTGATACAGAGAGGCCAATGGCTTACTAATTACACATCAACTCACTGTGATTTTTGCAGAAAAGACAGACTAATATCTGTAGGTATATTTCACCCTACTGCAGTTACACAAAGCATTACACAGCAGAAGAGAGTGTGTGAATGGCACCAGAAAAAAAACAGCTTGCAAGTAGTTATCTTCACTTATCCACAGAAAACTGTGAAAATCCCTTATGGTAAAAGTGATAGAAGAAAAGAAAACCCATACGTGGAAACAAACAATACACAAGTCTGCCCTTCCAATTTGCCCTGCTAATCATCTTTTAACACCCTTTTCATATTTCACCAGTGTCAACATTAAGAGGTGCAAGGCTAGCTGCTTAAAATGTCCCACTACTCTCATGGAGGCATGCAGACTTCTAGACACAGCATAAAAAACAATTTCTAAGAAAACCATTTGGGTGGTTAAGGTACAGTAATCTTGGAAAACTAAATGCCTGGAAAGCCCCAAAGGTCTTTTGCCAGTTAAGTTCAGAACTGAATGTACTAAAGGAATTAGATGCCTCAGAGTTGCATAGTGAGAAGAAAGCAACCCAGCTCTAACAGGAATGACTCAACAGCACTTTACTACTTTAGCAGTATGTTAGGGTTTTTCTCCCCCTAGAGCAAAGTTTCAAAAGCTTCCTCCTCACTCCTCACCATTTCTTTGCCTGCCTGTTTCTGTTTTGTGAACCTGTCCTGATGCAACTGTTCGCCAGGTCGTGCTTATGAGTAAACCACGCGGGTGACACGTGTCTAACACAGCCACGCTCTTAAAGAAGCAGACTTAGTATTTTAGAAGCACAACAAGCCTCTTCAGCCACCATGTGCACCCCAGTGCAGCGGCTTCCACGGCGCCGTGAGACAGCAGCAAGCGGCGGCGGGGAGAAGCAGGAGGGTCCAAGAGCCCGTAGACCCCTCCGTGAAACGGGATCGCACCAGGGGACAGGCGAATTCCCGGCGAGCACCGGCGCGCTCCCGCTGGCGGAGGCGCAAACGCTTCATTCCAGCCTTGCAACCAAAGCCGACCCCAACACGCCGGCAAGCACCAGCACCCTGCCCCGCAGCCGCAGCCCCGGCTCTCACCGAGTCCTCGGCGGAGCGCAGCTCCACGAGCCCGTACTGGGAGCCCACGAGAACCACGCCGGGCTCGGCGCCGAGGCAGAAGCACTGCGGGGTGCCCGTGACGGCGGCGGAGCGGCCCCCGCCGGCCCGCAGCAGCCGCAGGTTCCTCATGGCGGAGGGAGCGAGCGATG
This sequence comes from Rhipidura dahli, assembly GCA_013399225.1. Taxonomy (NCBI): domain Eukaryota; kingdom Metazoa; phylum Chordata; class Aves; order Passeriformes; family Rhipiduridae; genus Rhipidura; species Rhipidura dahli. The sequence goes on from VXAC01007364.1 coordinate 213,023, forward strand.
CAGGCCGGGCAGTGGCGCAGGCCGAGCAGCGGCACCGCCTCACGGCGCCGCCATGTCCTGCAGCGCGGGCGGGCGGGCGCAGGCGCCGTGCGCGGGTGTCGCTGTGGAGGGGCGGAGCGCGGCCCCGCCCGGCTCTGCTCGGGCCGCTTGGGGAGCGCCGGGCCTGGAGCTGCGGGCGCTTGCGGCCGGGGCGGCAAAACCACCGCGGCGGCTCCTTAGCAGCTCAGCTCCTTGCGGGGCTCCACAAAGAGTAAGAGAATGGACGAGGTTGAAGGAGAGCTTTAAGATCACCCAGTCCAACCATCCACTCAGCACTGCCACTGTAACCCTTACACCACATCACCAGATCCAGATGTTCATTAAACACAAGGGATGGGGACTCCACTACCTCCCAGGTAAACCTATTCCAATGCCTGACCACCCTGCCAGTGATAACTTTTTTTTCCAATATCTAATCTGAATCTCCCGTGTCTCAGATTAAGGCCATTTCCTCTTGTCCTCTCCCTGCAGGCACAGCAGGAGAGACTGACCCCACCTCACTGCATCCTCCTTTCAGGAGCTGTAGAGAGCGATGGGGCCACCCCTGAGCCTCCTCTTCTGGAGACTAAACCACCCCAGCTCCCTCAGCCATTTCTCATAAGACATGTTTTTTCTGGTCCTTTCATGAGCTCTGGACATGCTCCAGCACATCAATGTCCTTTTTAAATTGAGGGGCCCAGAACTGGACACAGCACTCCATGTGCAGCCTTGCCAGTGCTAGTGTATAAAATGACAATGGGAGCAGGATAATTCTTTTGGAGCCAGCTGAAGAACTCCACCTGAGACTTTTAAGGCACTTACAGGCCAGCCTTCACATAGGTCAGTGCTGTCCTGATGCCACTACTTCTGTCACACTCTACCACCTCCCTCCAGGTGAGGGAGAAGGGAGAAGGCAGTTCAGGTTCAGGGGGAAGGAATTCATGCAATCACAGTTAAACAGCCTTCACATTTCCCCCTTTTCCTAGCAAAGCTAGACTCCATCAGTCAGTACTGACAATCAGTTCAAGAAAGACCAGGAGCTATTGGAAAAGGTCCCGTGGAGGTGACAAAAGATTATTTGGGAGAGACCGTGGCAGGTGGGACTGTTTAGTCCAGAGAAGACTGAGAGGGGATCTCATCAATACATATAAATATCTCACAGGCAGGTGCCAAGAGGATGATGCCAGACTCTTTTAGTGGGGCCCACTGACAGGATGAGGAGCAGTGGCAGTAAACTGAAACAGAAGAAATTTTAGCTCAACACGAGGAAGAACTTCTTTNGACCGCACAGCGGCTCGGATGCCCCCCCGTCCTAGCCGGCGCTGGGACAAGCGGTGCCAGGCTCAGACCGGCCCCGTGCCAGGCTCCGGCCGCCGTCGCCGGTACGCCCCGCTGTGCAGCTGGGCTGNATGTTGAAGCACTTTATGGCAGAGCACTGGAAAAGACTGCCCAGGGAGATTGTGCAGTCTCCCTCTCTGGAGACATTAAAATCCTACCACAATGCATTCTGCTCTAGGTGATCCTGCCTTGGCAAGGAGGGATGGACTAGAAGGTCTCCAGAGATCCCTTCCAACCTTAACAATTCTGTGATTCTCTGTGATTCTATGATACAGTCTAATATCCAAATACTAAGACAAGACAAATTTTAGACAAATTGTTTTTGTCTATGGCAATCTGTAGATTTTGCATGTTGTAATCAGCTTAATGTGCTCTACAATTTGGCAGTTTAGGTGAGTGGAAAGATTGGCCGTTAGACATATGGACAGGTTTGTTTTTTGTTGTTCTGGTACTAAACTTGGCTACAGTCAGTGATAAAACTCAGTAAAATTTGCTAAACTCAGGGCTTTTTTGAGACCAGTGGAAAAGGCACTGTTATCACTGCACAGAGCGAAAATCAAAGCCATACAGACTCCTTATTCTTGGGATAAAGGCATAAGAACTGGGTTCCCAGGCCAGCAGGGCCCTGGCTGCACTGGCAGGAGGAAAGGCAGGTGTCAGAGAGCACGTGAACCTGGCCATGCTGTGAGCCCTGTCCCCTGTGTTCCCCCAGGACCTGCACTGCTTTTTTTAGCTGCAGGTCCCATACCCCTATTCCTTGCAGTGTCTTTTCCAGAGGCTTTTCCCTTTGGCTGATCCTATCAGCCTCCAGTGTCCCAAGTCACTAAGTTACCACTGTTCTTACCCTCTGAAATGTGCTTGACTGAGCTGAGTTGCCCCAGCTGACTGCACAGCCGTGGCTATCGAAGCACGTCTGCATCTGATACCCGGTGGTTTTGCAGCTTTGGACAGAAGTCCCCTCGAGGGGACGGCACTTGCTGGTCCCCTCTAGCCCACGAGCTGTCCCCCTCTCCTTGCTTGCTTGCTTGCTTTCCGTGGGTCGCATCACCCAGATTAATAATTTCCTTCCCGTCTGAAGTGTCCTGTATTATTGCTGTTGTTACTTTCCCGCGGCTGCAGCTGACGTCCCCCGCGCCGCTGTCCCGGGGCCGCCCGGGCCCCGCCCCGCNATGCAGGGTCCACCCTGATCCGTTTTCACTGGTGAGTCAGTGTCAGGGCAGTTTTTGGTTAAATATATCTTTCAGACATCTGCCCGGCAGCGACTGGACTGAAGAAAACCCGAGGCAGACGCTGCTTTTCTGTTGCTGTTGGATTTGTTGGAGGCTGTGGTTACCTGCTTGGTGGTGCTTGCAGCAGTAGCTCTATGCCAGGAGACGGTGACTTCTAGGAGCTTCTCTCTACTTCCCTTAAGGAGGTGAGGTCTTATTTAGGTCTTTGCGATGCAGATCTGACATGATTCCTTATAAATTGATTATTGAACCTAATGCTTACTAAATAACATCAGTTAAATTACCTGAAATGCTTACTTGATCCTGTTCATGGTGTGGACCCGTGGACCATCATGCTGGCAAGAGGTAGAATTGTGATGGAGACTTCAGGTGGTACAGAAGATACTTATACTGGTACTGACATAAAAGCCCCAGTGTCTTTTTGGGAAATTTGAGAATGTTCCTTTTTCCTGATGATATTTGCTTTGTGCCAGGCAAAATTAACTTGGAAATGATGTGTTTTTGGTGTGTCAGAAGTTTAGTTGAGGTGACACCTTCTCAAGGGGTGCTTGTTGTTAGCACTTGTGAATGTGTTCACCACCAGGATCCGCAGTGTCATGGGAGTGAACTAAAAGAATTTAAGTAGCTTTCCACTGAGTGAACATTACTGATAGTTGTCTGTAAAGCTCATGCAGGAACAGGAGGGGGCAGCAATAAATAGGATGGGGCTTAGCCAGCGCTAGGATCGACAAACCTTCTTTCAGTCATGAGGATAAGTTGTTCCTAAAAGCAGAGGAACAAGATCAGCTTGGGAACATCTCAGTGTGCTCCATTGTATTATCTCATTGTCATGTTGTCATACAGCTGGATGTTGTGTTGAATCAGCTTTCACAGTTTTGTGTCTGCAGTTGGATTCCCACTAACTTATCACCTCAGCCATTTGTTTGCTTACATGTTTGCTTCAGCTATATTAGTGTCTGAAACCAAAGTTTCAAAAAATGCAAGAAGTTATTTATATATACTTTTCTGGAGTGTTGTTGGCTTTGGTTATACAGGAACTCTGGGTATCTGCAGCTCTGAGCAAAAAATCACTCCTGTCATGTGGTTAAACACTTCAAACATGGCAAAATTGCCATCTTTGTATATGATAAAAATTTATCTGAATGTGGACCTGGCTACAGATTTAAGTCTGAGAGAAAAGTTGAACTTGAGATTTATACAGATCCCTTCCAGCCCGAGTTTTATCTTTTTCTTTTACACTTCTGGGACACAGGTGGTTACTTTGGTCATGGAAGCAACCAAGTCTCTTTTACAAGGACCACGTAATTACTTTCTCTGGTTCAAAATCCATCATATTAATCCATCCTACCGGATGAGGAACTAACATATAGTATGTGAGCATTTTAACAACTATAGTCAGCTGACAAAAATTATTCATAAGAATGCTGCTTAAGGCCAGATTTTTCTACAGAACCATGGTTTGAAATATTAGCTGAACATTCAGTGCAAATACTAGGACACACTTACCTGCAATCCCTTGACCTGACTATGTGCCTACCCCCAGAGCTTGTTCTCTTGCTCTGTTTTCTGCAGCCATTCCTTAACATTAAGTACCAAATGCCCTGGTTATTGCTATTGATTTGGTATGCCCACAGGTTGTACTTATTTTTCACACAAGAGATTATGGTACTGTTTCTTGGCTGCTAGTTCAGACTAATCTAGGAATTAAAAAGGGAGAAAACAAATATATAGAGGTTATCTAAGGAGAGGATTGCAGGGAGCAATGACCAAAAGTAGAGTTGGAGGCCTTGGCTTGGTAGTTTGAAGGCTAGGAAGTGTTTTTTTGTCATATGGCAGACCTGAGCTTGTTCCTTCCTTTTTCATTGGCTGCAGGTTCTATAACAGTGATGATATAATTGGGATCAGTTTATTTATCTAGAGAATTTCCTGCTTCAATCTATTTCCTTAAAGAGATGAAGAAAGGACCAGAAAGTGGAGCATGCACCCTTGCTGCTCCAGGCAATTTAGTGGAGTCAGATCCAGACACTAAGAGCAGCAACGGAGCCTCAGCAAGAGTGAAAGACACACTTGCCTCTCCTGGAGAACTGGAAAATGTACCACTGAAACCCAGCACAGAAACATCCAGAAAAAAACTCTGCGGCTATTTAAATAAGCTGGGCATCAAGGGGCCAATCAAGACCTGGAAGTCTCGCTGGTTCTTTTATGACGAAAACAAATGTCGCTTACTATACTACAGAACTGCCCAGGACATTAACCCTTTGGGGTCTATTGATCTCTCCAGCGCCAGCTTTGACTGCAAAATGGAAAATGGGGAAGGAGTTTTTGAGATCAGAACACCAAGCAGAGTTTTTACTTTGAAGGTAATGAAGAATTCCCAGTCAGGACAGACACACACATCTGTACTGAGGTATCTCTTAGCTTGAGTTTCACTTACGTCCTCCTAGCTTGGATTGCTACCACTTGGACCTAAATTACTTGCATTGTTTTGGCAAGTATGGGACTCCTTTCCTGTGAGATGGCTGTTGTTTAACAGAGTAGGAGTAAAAGCCAAACTGTGTGCCAAATGAAAGTAATTGAGGAGGCCTGCAGTCCACATGTAATTTACTGAACAGAAATGAACTCCCCTGTCTAAAATGGTTGCTCCAGGAGGATTCTTTGCTAGACTTTTATATCTATATAAATCATTGTTAAAAAGCTCTGGGGAGGATTCCTGTCTAGAACAATTGTGACATTTCTGCTTAGCATTGGACCATAATAAACCAAAACACATTTAAAATCAAGTCAGTGGTCCACTGAGATTCTTCCACTTAAGGCCATACTAAAGATTTACTCTGTCCTCCCAAATCAGTGTTAGGACCAGAGGATACAGATACAGCATAGGCTTGATACAGCTGGCCTTATTTTCTGCTGACTTGTGCAGGAGAGTGGTGGTCATCTCCTCAGGATGTCTCATGTTGATGAGATTATTCCCCTCCCTTTCCTGTTTTGTGTTATGTTAGGCAATCAGCAAACAGGCAATGATGTACTGGCTGCAGCAGCTGCAAATGAGACGTTGGGAATTTTGCAACACTCAGAGCAGATTTCCTGTGGGCAGCTCCCAGCTTGTGAATGAACCTCTGGCTGGAAGAACAAGTAGGTGTGGCACATGTCAACCTTTCTTTTGCTTTCAGCCCCCTGGTGATGAATAGTGTTCCTCATCTGGAAGTGGGTAGAAATTTTGGCCAGATTTTTAAATGCGAGTGCCAACTATCAGTGCGTGGCCAGTGTTTGACACTTCTGCCTTATTATGTATGAAAGTGAGTAAGATGCCTCCTAGTCTACAGCACATGTTTGGGGATGTTCAGGTGTCTTGTGATCATGAATTCCATCTTGATTTTCCTCACACATGTGAAATGTGCACATTTGATGTATCACTCTTGTAAGGCCTGTGAAATATAGAGCAAGCAATGTTTCTTTTTCAGCAGTGGGATGAAGATGTCCTTTCCTAGAAGTGGTAGTAGACAGGTCAGCGGATGAGGGGAGGGCACAACCAGGGTATCCACCTGTTTAGTTATGACGAGACGTGCATTTTGTTTGAAACAAATAATCCCCTCCCTGGTAAGTAAGTGTCTGCTGATTCTGGGTGGCATCTTGCTGCAGCTGGCAAAAATTGGTAACAAACTGCTTGCATAGTGTTATCTGCACATTAAAACTATCAAATGTGGTTTAGAATGTGGGAAGAGAATGGCAACATTTTCCTTCCTTACATCTTTAGGCAGTTAAAGTTTGATTGTTTAAGGGTAGTCATTCTTATATATATGGTTGAAATCACTTGATTGCCCTTGAATAGATCATTCTCTTTGTACATAGAAGCTTCTGTAATTTGACCTAAAACTAAGGAAGCCTACTCTGCAGTCCTTGTTTTACCAGACCACTTGAACACGCAGTGTATACCTGCAGTAAACTGTTGTGGCTGTCAGGTTACATGAAGGACCCAAAGACCAATGGAATTCTGTCTTGGTCATTTGCTTTTGTGTCCTGTTTTGTTTTTACGTAGATGTAGTTGACAATGAAGACTTTCTGCCTCTGGTGAAAACACCAACAGAAGCAGTGGGTTTAAAGGCAGCATCTTTGCCTGCACCTCAAACATCTACTGCTTTGCAGAACATCTCCCTTAAGCACCCTTGGACAGAGATACAGTAAGTGCATGAAGAGAACTGCATTGCAGTTGACACGCTGACCTGCCACTGTGTGCCTTCCTTGCCTGTCATGTATTGTATGAAAAGGGACTCTTGCCTAGGTGGGAGAACTGTGAAGAGCCTTTTCGGAGGCTAGTCCAGGCCAAAGTAAAATTCCTGCCAGTGGGTCTTTCACATCTCCCTGTTCTGATGCATTTGACATCATGTAGCTCTCTTAGCAAAGATTCTGGTAGCAGACCTAGGACTTGGTTAATCTCTCTTCAGGGTTGTCAGTTCTTTGCATGTCTAGTGTGACGCATCTGCACAGCAGTCTTGGAAGGGTTCATGGTCAGGTTCAGCTGTACTCAGTAAGTAGTGATAGAAGCCCATTAGCACTTTCCAGTGATTTCAAAGGACCTTGAGTGTAGCATCCTCTAAAGCAGGAACTCCAGGGAAAAGATGCTTGAGCCTGTAATGAGGCTTGACTGCACAGCTTGCTCCTGCTTGCTGAGTTTCAAGGATGTTAATACCTCTATTGCCTACTTCTATCTACTGTTGCAATGGGTAGCCCCATCAGGTTAAAGGTTACAAGCCTTGGGCGGTTACAGTTTCACAAGGACCATGCCATCAGTATCCTCTAATTGTTTTTTGTTTATCTCCTAACTGTGTTTCCTAATCACTCATTTACATATAACCAAAAATGAGTAAGTGGCCAGAGGTGTGGTAGGCAGCTAGGCACCAAATATTGTTGGTGTGGAAGTTGCCTGTAGTTTTTCTACCACCAGTACTGCAGCTACAATCTGATGCTTATATGCAGAAAGATCCCTCATGAGATCAGAGTTTAATTTACATGTTAGCAGCTTCATTTACAGTTAGGAAAGCAGCAGACACTGAGTCTTTTATAGACATCAAAACAAGGGACTTGCTTTGTTTTAGCTGAAGGACAACACAGGAGAAGAAGGGAAAAGAGCTGCATGCATACTTTCTGGTGTAGGTTTTACACAAACTACTCGTACATCTGTAGTTCCTCATGATACTTTGAAGTCATCTCTTAGTGCTTCTGACAATATCTGATAGCAACAGCTGTAAGAAACTGTTCCTGGGTCTGACTGCAGTTTTCTTCCTGGAACTTGTTACTACATTATAGTTTATTGACTTTGTAATGGCAAGGTTATTTATTAAATGTTTCAGAGCACAGGATATGTGCCTGTTTCAAATGTGATCATTGTCCCAGTTTTGGCTGTGTTGTAGGTAACTGAGCTGCTCTTGGCAACTGTTTTTGGCACGTGGGGATTTCTGCAGTGAACTAAGGATAGGGATGGATGAAGGAAGGGAAGGAGAGAGAGGGGGAAGGATGTGGTTAGTCTACTGTTACCTTTGGTCCCTCTCTTTGGTCTGATGTGTTTATGTATAGGGCTCAAGCACATGGGGAAATTCCCTGATTTTACATTGGTGCGCTGTACTGATTTTGTGGCATCTTCCTGGTTTACACCAGTTACAACCTTGCTCTCCTCAAATCTGCCAACACTATAAGGAGTTCATTTTTTCAGCACGTGAAATAGATAGGTTTTGGGAGGAGGGGTGGGAGGTAAGGTATTGAATAGTTTGAATATGCAGTGGCTGGGTGCAGTGATCATGACTTCTGTTCACTCGGCTGTCTTGATCTCTTCTTGTTTCAGAAACACTGTCTACAATATTTGTGGCTCCAAGCAGCTCTGGGGGAGCAATGGGAATATCTTCAGCTTCGATGAATTCCACGAGCATCCTGAGAACGTGGATGAGAAGCAAGGGGCAGAAGTGGAGGCAGGTTGTGCAGGTGATTGTTACTGAACTGTGTGATGCCTTATAGCAGGGATTCAGACTTTGAAGGAATGGAAAGGAGGTGACGGCAACTTGTCAAGGGATACGAAAACTCTGTTACATTGTCTCAAGTATCTTTCTGTGTTGTTGACACAAGACTGGCTCTTTTGGCTCTGCTTCAGGCTCCATCTGTCTCAATCTTCTACCTCTGGAACTTTCGGCAGAGGCAAAAAAGAAATAAAATCCATAGTGCAAGATTTATTTCTTTGAGGTAAAAGTGTAATTGCTGCACAGTCACAGGCTAAGTGTGGCAGCTTCACTGCATCTGTACCTTGCCATGACGGTAACTTGCTTTTGCTGTGGGCCAGATAGACATATGAGCAGGGTGCAAGGTGGGTTAACAGGTACCATAAACCATCACAACTTTGTTTATTGTGGGCATATCAGTGTCTGATCCCTACTGTTTTGGCTTCAATCCTGTGGTCAGTTTTCCTTGTCCTGTATGTCAGCCTTTTCTGTGGCACTGTTGTGAGTCCCCTCACAGTAAGACCTGGGAGTCCAAAGTAGCAAAGCAATTCTGTGTAAATTAAATCTATCTCCCCTCAGATAAGGAGGGGACCCTGGAAGATGGGAGGATGGAGTCCAGGCTGAACTGGATTAGGAAAGCCAGGTGGATGAACAGTGGCTTCCCAGGCTCTGAAGAATTGCCCAGGGAGAAGAACTCAGTGGATAAAGTGAGTGTCCTACAGCAACAGATTCTGACACTCACAGAGGAAGTCAAATCACAGAAGGTGAGTGTGGTGAAGAGACTGCCATTTCTAAGGGTCAGGGCCCTGAGGCTGGTCACAGGGACTCCTTTACACAAAGGTGTGTAGAAGCACTGAGAAATGCTCAGCAGGCACTACCTGGAGACCACTTGAAGCTCCTGGTGTTACCACCTGTGTGTGCCTAAGTGTGCCCAGCACAAAGGAAGACGTTCAGCCATTTCTACGAAGTGCAGCTGGGTGTTAGAGGGAGATAAAAGAAATCCAAGAGTACTCCACTTTTGTCTTGCTCCTGCATCTCTGTTTCTCATTAAGAACACCTGAATAGCTACTGTGACACTGGTGAGAACTGCCAGGTGGAGTCATGCTGTTAACAGCAGGTCATTCTTTTTGAACAGTGATCCACCATTAAGGTGTGATTTGCCTGTAGAAGTCAGGGTCCCTGCACGGGCTGTTTCTCATGAATGATACTGTTCTTCAAAGCATGGAGCAATGCCAGGTTCTTCAGGAGAGCCAGGTCCCATGTTGGGCAGTCACTTGCATCCTTGATTTGCTTTCTTAAGTGTCTGAGACGGCAGAGCCTGAATCAGCAACATGTTGCTGGGGCAAGGTTCCATGCCTTCATGCAGGATGGAGTGAGGGAGGGCTCTAGCAGAATGAAGGTTAAAATGGTCAGTTTCCTTCTGGTAGCACAGGTAGTTACAGACTGCATTATTTCCCTTCTCCCATTTTACCACACTGCTGACCACATCTCCATGTCCTCTGCTGGGCATCCCAGGAATGATTGTAGGAAAGCCAGAATTCAGACAGTGTGGGCAGCAACTTTTCTGCTAGCAATCCACCTCAAGTCATCTGTGACCTGCTGCAGAGACCTTTCAGCCCCAGCTTTGAGAGCAGAATGTCTCACTGTGGTGTCTCTGTGGTTTCAAGATTTCTGCATTGTTTTCCTTCTGAAAGGAGTCAATTTCAAGATATTTCACTGTTGGGTCTGTGCTGTCCATATTGCCTTTGCCCTGGACAGCACAATGATGTGATGGCTTTGCATTCCCTTTCCAGGAACTGGTTAAGCTTCTCCACAAAGCTCTGGAGGCAGCCCAGCAGGAGAAGCGAGTATCTAGCATGTATCTCACTGCAACAGAAGATAAGGACAGGCTGGAGCTGGTGCGCCACAAAGTGAGACAAATTGCAGACCTCACAAGTCGATTGGAAGCTCTTGAGCAAGAAAAGAAGGAACTGGAGCAGATACTGACTTTAAGAGACAGCCATATCCAGGAGCTCAAGGAACATGTGCAGCTTCTGATGGAGAAAAACCATGCCAAACAGGAAGTTATCATGGCCTTGACAGAGCAGATGGCCCGAGAGCTCTCTGACCCCCTGCAAGAAGCCAACACTATCACTGTAGAGACATTGTATAAGCAGCAGGAGGAGATTGAACATCTGAAGGTGTGTGAGATGGCACAGGTCTTTTGGGCCCATTTTTATGCTCTCAGGTTCAGTGGGAGGGTATTCTTTGTGGTAAGCAGAGAATAAACTTCTGCTAGTTGCTCCATCTGTCTCTAAATGAGAGGAAGGCTGATGCCAACAGGGTGCTGAAAAGCATCTGGGTCAGTTTCAGCTTCAGCTTAGAGCCTGTTTTGTTTGACTTCCTATCATCATTCAGTGCCTGCCACTTTCTTTTCTTTCTTCTGTTTCACAGCTGCAGCATGACTTGCTGCCTTCACTTACTCTGTTGGTCTATGCTTCTGTCTTGCAGTTTGCCAGTACATCCTGGATCTTTCAGATGCAGCCTGTTGTATGTCCCTGTGTGCACAGCTCTAATTATGGGTTAGTGTGAGGTGGAGAATTGCCAGAAGATCCACTTGCTGTGGAGGGTGTTTGTTTTTGCTGCCAGCCATGGGGCTGAGATTTGTTTCATTAAAAAAAAAATGAAACAAACCAAAATTAAACCAATCAAGCAAACAAAAGCCAAACAAACCATATATATTCTTCATCTTATTTTAGTGCTTCTCTGGGCTTTATATGACCTAGATCTCTCTGTGTTTTTAAAGTACATATATACATTTAGCATTTTCAAGTGTCTTTTTGACGCATGACAATATTGTGCCTTGATTTCCTTTGTAGACAATATTTTTACTGGGGAGTCCTGTCTGCTCCTCAGAACAGAATTTTTGAGATGTTTTATTGTCTTTAACATGATCTGATGTCCCTGAAATGGGAGGGATTTCAAGCCCCTCAAGAACTCTCCTTGTGTGACTGTTTTGTTTGGCAGGATGATATTGATGCATACAAAACCCAGAACCAGTTTCTCAATTCAGAGATCCATCAGGTTACTCGACTCTGGACAAGTGTTGCTGAGAATGAAAAAGCCCTTCTGATGAAGGTAAGGCCAAAAGACCTTTTTTCTTGGTGTGAACTGTTACTAATTTACTTTCAAAGTTGGCACTGGACTAGATTTTGATCCACAAGGAATAAGCTTTCTTGTGTTTCTTTAGTGTGACCTCTTTACTGCTTTGTGTTGTTCCCAAATTAGACATGATTATTTTAATTCTGCAACAGAAGCAAAATACCTATGAAAATCAGTCTTTAAGGTGCTGAAACTTAATCCAGAGTTCTGTATTTCAGCTATGCAAATAAAAAAGCAACACTGTGTAGGCAATCAGAAAAGTTTCCTTAGATCTGATAGACTGAGTCCTGGCTCCATGTAGTCATGGTTTTTCTGCTGGATTTGGCAGTGCCATGTGGCAGCACTCTTCAAGTCCTGCAGTTCAATCAGAATTCTTATGTTTTCCTAAGTTGTATTATTATTTCTAGCTATGTAAGTGTGCGTAACATGGTTACTCTCAGACTTGTCTAATCCTATTTTCTAGTCCTGAACCAATTCCAAGACTGGTGGTGTGTGCTGGCATTGGTTCTGTGGGTTTTGCCTAGGATTTACTTCCCTGGGTTTTAAGGTATTGTGGTGAATGAGTGTCTTAGGTTGCTTAAAGAATCACTGCCAAAGGTTAGGCAAAGCAGGTTTAATAGTATTTAAAATTGAAGTGAAAGCATAGCAAAGCCCATTGGCAAGGTTCACTCTACTACTTGCTAGATGGTTAAAGCAGATGTAAAATATTACTAAAACCTATAATCAGTCATTCTAAAACTAAAATCAATCAAAAATCTGCATGGAAACTGGGGATGGAAAATAGTATGGATGGGAAAGCTTTAGCATAAAAGGAATAACAGAGGCTCTCCCATTGAGCCACAAGGTTTTGTGTGGACTTCTGTGCAAAACTTACCTCTGGACTTGAACAATAGTTTGGGCCTAAAGATTTTAGCAGCACTTAAACTTAAGGGCACTTAAACAATGGCTGAATTTAAACAATTTACGAAAGATTCTATGGAATTTTCTGCAATCACAGCAGTAACTCACTTACAGGCCTAACTTACTTACCAGCCTAAAGTAATTAAGTATCTAAGATTCCAGGTACATTTGCTTAGCATATTCACGCAGACCTAGAGTATGTACAAGGTGCCTATGAAAATTCTCCCTCGAGCTTGGTGAAGTGCTCATGTCTCTGATGTCTCTGCATCTTCTCAACAGACAAAGGGTTGAGCTTTGAGAAGGTGGGGTGTCAGCCCAGGCTCTGTCATCATTGTTCAGCAGTGGTCCTTCAAGTGCAGCAAACAGGAGAGTTCTTTGGCTCTGAGAGGCCTCACTCAAAGGGAGGTTGCTGGTCACAGCCCACTGTGATCCAGGAGGCCTCAAAGGGTCTTGCTGAACACCACTGTGTATAGGTTCCCAAGACAATTGTGAATTACCTTAGTTCCCAGTTCCTGGGAGCAGACAGTGTCTCTGATAAACACAAGAGTTTAGCCCAGGTGCTGTTCATCAAGACTGAGGCCTAGAAAGCATTTCTGAGATCATGGTGTGGCCTTACTTGGGGGAATGCACCACCACAGGTATGTCTTCACAGTCATGGATACTGGGACTGGGCAAAAAGCTGCTTCTGGGCTGTTACTGCCATTCTCACGTCTGTTTCCTTTCTAGTTCATTGAAACTCTGCCTTCCTCCTAACTTGCTGCCCTCTCATCCTGAGACTGCCATAACCTTCAAAAAGAGCCCAGCATGAGCCCAGCATGCTCAGTGTGAGGCAAAATGCTAATTAAAGTGGTAGTATGAAAGAAACCATGCTCCTTTCTGTCCCTTCTGTATGCAACCTAATTCTCTCTGTGGCTTCTGTTTTGTTTTTGTTTTCGATTTCTGCTTCCCACTGAATAGGAGTCTTCACTGAGCTTCCTGTGAGACACTGGGTGAGTGGTGTCACCTGTGTGGCCTCAGTTCCCTACTTGTGAAGTGGACTAATAATCCTCATTAATTTTTTCTGCTTTCTGTGCCCAGGACTATGGTAGTGGCAGGTACTGTCCTGCTGTTTGATCTCAGTTGGGCATGAGAAATGATGTGTACAGTGCCATGGGACTGGGGATGCTGAGGGGCATATGATCACCTAGTCCGTGGTGCTACTGTGTATCCTGAAATTGGTATGCTTATAGCTCAGTTTTGGGAGCAGTTTGTTTTGTCAGGATACAGTCCAGTGTGGTGCAGAGAACTTGTCTGAAAGTGAGGGAAAAAGACTGCAGAGAACTCAGATGCAGTGCTGGCTCATTGACTGTGTCCTCAGTTAAGCTGGTGGGATGTGGCCATCCACTGATGCAATGCAGTAGTTAAAGTAGGTGATGATATAGAAGGTCTCCCACTCAATATGCAAATTCTGTTGCATGCTAGCTACTGCAGCTCGTGCTTGTTCATAGATTGTGGTGATTCATTCATGGCTGCAGTTCCAGTGACTGTGGAAAACTACGAAATGTGTTTCCTGGGGCTTTGCTCTTAAGAAGTGTTTACTTTATGTGCAGACCAGGGCAGTAGAGAGCAGTGGCAATGCAGAAAGAACTACCATTGAGTGAGCTCTTTCCTTCTTGTTTCCCCACCAGTGTGCCTGCCTGCAAGCAAGAAACTGCCAGATGGAGAGCAAATACCTGACAGTCTTGAGAAAGCTGCAGGAGGCTGTACCTGGCTTGCCCAGCTCGCATGCTGAATTGGTCAAGAACCTCATCCAGGAAGCTCTCCAGTGGGATGTGAAGAAAGAAGCAGAAGAAGGGCTTAACTTGAACCCTGTAAGGTAAAAGTTGAGAACATGGGGATATTCACAACTCTGTAGAAGCATGTCTGCAAAGGGAAGTCTGCAGGCAAGAGACATCTAAGGACATTTTATAGCAGGGGCCTACACTATTATTTCTGCCTTCCTGCACAGTCAGTGCCCCTTTTATATAGCAATTCCGATTTTATCTGTTCACTCAGTCTCACAGGTTCTTCAGGTAGCTTTGGAGATGAGACCCCCTAGGCCAGGCTTGGTCTCTTTGTCAACAATATGATGATATCTTAAAAGTATCCCACCCTCTGGACAGATGGTGCACAAACCCTCGACAGGCTGTACTATCAGTACTCGTGGTGTATTCTCATCAGTAAGAGATTTGCATTGTGTACAGGGAGACATCAGAAGGGACTGTGGATCTCTGTTCGTTGATCTGATGCCCCAAAGCCTCCTCCAGAACTGTCTCTGCACTAGGACATTGTAGGTAGAAGGTACACAGGGTGAGCTCAATATTCCCTTAGGGATGATGAGAGGGGTGTGATGAGGTTGGTCTGCAGCTCAGAGCAAAGTTACGCTTGAGTTCGTGTGTGTATGCCAATGCTGCAGACTCTCACTTATCTTCAAGGCTCTGAGGCAGGCTGTCTGCAGCTGCCAGAAAAGTGAAGGAGGAGTACTGTTACAAATAAATGTTTGAGATCACTTAAAAAAAATCACTAGCAAGGGTATCAGCAAACCCCAGATTTAATATTAAGCGACAGTGTGACTAAGTGAAGTTGAGGTCTAATGAGCATTTCTCAGATCACAGTGCAGCCTGGAAAAGGGCGGGGGGGAATGCACGCCCACAAGTACTTGTGCTCTGGCATGAGTGACGGGAGCCTGGCAACAGGCTGTAGCTGGCATGACCCCAAGCAGTAAGTGTCCTTGACGCAGGTACCAGCACTGTCACTTGAACTAAACACTGCCTTGTGTCCCTCCAGTGAGTATGATGAGTATGGGTTTATGACTGTACCTGACTATGAAATTGAGGACTGGAAACTCCTGGCCAAAATCCAAGCCCTTGAGATAAAGTCCAACAAGCTGCGGAGCCAAGAAATAGTGGAGAAGCCCCTCCGTGACAGATGGAACAGCATTGGAGAGCTGAACCCCTCTGCAGAGCTGAAGAGTCTGATCCGAAGTGGCATTCCAGTGGAGCATCGGCAGCGGGTGTGGAGGTGGATGGTCAGCCGGCACTGCAGTCCTGTGCCTGGCCACTACCAGCGACTGCTGGAGCAGAGCAGGAGCACCGAGCACCCTGCCTGCCGGCAGATTGAGCTTGACCTGCCCCGCACACTCACCAACAACAAGCATTTTTCCTCTCCCACCTCCCAGCTCATCCCCAAGCTTCGGAGGGTGTTATTGGCATTCTCCTGGCACAATCCTGCCATTGGATACTGCCAGGGATTGAACAGGTGAGGAGCCAAGTATGCTGTTTCATCATGAGAGAGCACTGAAGAGGTGTAGACACATACTCTAGGCTGTGATTCAAGCAGCCCCAGGCTCTTGCCTCTTTACAGTTCTGTCCTAGCTCTAGGTATTTACTTGCAGAATTCTGCATTTGGTGTCCTTTTTTTCATCCAGTGTTGTTGCTGGGATCCAGTAAGCAGCAGGATGCATTTGTGTGGCATCTCTATATGGAATAGGAAGGAACAGCTATAGGAGGAAGAGAGAAGCAGTACCAGAATAACAGCACAAGGCTGAATTTTTAAGTAGTAATGTAAAGTAGTAAAGCAGAACACCCTGGTGATTCCTTTTTTTGCTGAGAACAGATTGGAGGAAGTGTTGACATATGAGGGAGATGCAGCAAATGACACAAGGAGAGACTGGGGAAACTGGGTTGTTCTGTCTGGAAAAGAGAAGTTTCAGAGAATATAAAAACTTCTTTCACTTCTCAAAGAAGGCTATAGGAAAGATGATCCTAAATTTCTTGGAATTGTGCTGCCAAGTAGAAAAGGCACCATGCATTAGCTGTAACAGGGGAATTACGAGTTGGACCTTTTCACATAAAGAAGGTCTGTGTAAGCTATTTATTCCTAATGATGTTTGGATGGTCTTCAGAAAGATGATAGAAACTTTCCTCTTGAGAGCCTGTCATGTAAGGTGTAATTTTTCTCGTCTGTCTAAAAGGGGGTAAGTCAGAGCTGAAGGAGGTCAGGGCCGTAAAAGAATGTATGGAAAGGTGAACTGTATCACATAATATGGAGTACCTCTGAGTAAGCTCTTTCCTGCATAGAAAAAGCCCAAATCATCTCACTACTAACTTCAGCAGATCTGCAGAACATTCCATTAGCTGGGAAACCTGACTTTTTCACACCAGGTCCGTATGTTCTGACAGAGCACCATGGGAAAGAAAATCACATCCCTATGGTTCCTTCAGAAACAGATCACTAGCCTCTGTCTGGCTGTCCTGCCACATTTGATAGTTGGATGCTGATGGAGCTGGAGACATGCAAAAAGAAGTCTTGTATTCTTCAATTCATGTGCTGATGACTCCCCCGAATTATCTCATCATGTGTTGTCCATCACAGATTGGCAGCTGTTGCTCTCCTGGTCCTGGAAGATGAGGAAAGTGCTTTCTGGTGTCTAGTATATATTGTGGAGAACCTAATGCCAGCAGACTACTACAGTGACACACTAATTACATCACAGGTGAGCTGAGTACCCTCACATCTGCTTGGACTCTCATACAGTGATTTTCAGTAAAGATTAAAAAGTGAGTAGTCAACCTGCTGTGTGTTTGATTTCTCACAGGACAGTGATACCACCTTGCAATCTCTTCCATTGCAGGGGTGTTGGAGACGTAAGAGTACAAAATTGTTACACTCACAGGAGCAGCACACACAGAGCAGCAAAATTGGTCACCAGCTCTAGGAAATGGGGTACCACTCCTAAGTAATAACATGAAAGTCAGGTTAGTGAGAAGGAAAATGCCCATTGATTGTACAGTTACTTATTTTAAAGAAGCCTTACTAGAGGTGAAGCAGCAAACTCTGATATGTGTAGATTGAGTATGAGGAGGTCATCATTTTGCAGCCCTTCAGATGAGTTTTTTGAAGCTGCACTCTGTCTTTGGAGTGCCATGTACTTGTGGATGGAAATACTGAGATTTTTATATTCAGTGTATTTGCTTCAGTTCATGATCAGACATGGTGTTAGCTGTCACCATGGGCTCTCTGCAGATAATAAAAAATTCTGGCCTTTTGATGTCAAACATTGTGCTGCGAGTAACTTACCCACCTGATTCAAAATCACTGGATTTCAAGGTTTTTAGCATGTCTTGTGTCAGATCTACTATGTCCTCCCAGGCAGACAGAGAGATAAGCTAACTCCCATGCTGTTCAATGGAATTGTAATGGTGTGCCCATACAGCCCACATCCATCAGTGCCCAGTTTGGTAAGCCTGGCTATGACCTTGGTGTCACTACTGTGTGTGGTCCTTTCAGAGAGAAGAGGGTTGGTTTTATCTGTGGGCCTACAATAGATGAAGCTTTAAGGGTCAGTAGCTGAGAGTGACTGATTGTGCCACTGATTTTGTTGTCTAATGTTTACTGGGACAGTGGTGTGGTGGGGGAGAGGCCAACCCACGGACTGGGGAGACAGTCAAATCACTGTGAAGATAGCAAAATGTCTATCCAGAGCAGGTTGTGTTAGCTGTGGGATTTAATAGACAGCACTCAATACTCAGCAAGTAGAGACTGACAGGAAAAATACAACAGACTGAAGAGGCTCCCCTAGATTTGGTGAGAAGACACTGTCAGCTGAGAGTCTTCTTTAGAAAGAATTTCTGGCCTCATGGTTGGGATCTGCAAGTCTAGCCAAGACCCATGTAAAGAGGAACATCTATGGTGATGCTTTGTGGGTTGGCTTGATAAAGTCAATTGGCTGGAAAACTTAAAATTGCAAATTTTAAAGACAAAGCATATTACCTCTATGGTTTGTACCACTGTGCCACAGCTAAGTGGGCCAACACAGCTGGGCATGAATATGATATGGCAGAGAGAAGCCCTAAACATGATCCTGCTCTTTAGCACTTACCCTCCAGAAATCACAGCTCGGCTGAGATGAAACCTTTATAAACCTGGATCAAGGATCTCACTTGACTGCATTTCTGTGTTTTGGCTCATGCAATCAGAAGCAAAGCACAGACAATACTCAGAACACAAAGAGAAGCTTAAGTGAGAAGATCAGGTCGTGCTTGCAAAGTCAGAGGTAGTCTGAGTGTTCGATCTGTTAAGCCATGTATAGTCATTCAGACCTGGGCAGGTTTTAATTCCTGTGATTCAATTGGATGCTCATGGTATCACAGAAAATCCCAGTAAGACCAGTGCAGGAAGATGTGTCAGATTTTCCCTCTTGACTTTGAGACTGGGAAGGAACATGCTTCTTTGAGTAACAAGAATGGATGTTTCTCTGCTCGTGTCTTGGCCCCTGTTTCAGCTCCATGCCTTGCACTGGATGCTACATACCAGTACACTGCTCAGTGAGTTTGAAAGGTTGGGAGACAAAGGATGCTCTGCTTTTCCTGGGGTGTGGTTCACTAGGAGGCAGTGCCAGTGATGACCCTGATATGCAAGGCCTATTGTCTTGTTGCACCACTCCTCTTCTCCAGCACCGGGACTACTCTTGACTAGGACTTCATTGGGGTTTTTTTTGGTCAATTTTAGGTAGATCAAAGAGTCTTCAAAGACTTCCTGTCTGAGAAGCTGCCTCGCCTCATGGCTCATTTTGAACAGTATCGGATTGATGTCTCACTCATCACCTTCAACTGGTTTCTGGTGGCCTTTGTGGACAGCCTGGTCAGCGACATCCTGCTGCGAGTGTGGGATGCCTTCTTGTATGAGGGAACTAAGGTGCGACTCTCAGGCTAGGCCTTCCTCCCAATTGCAGCACCTCTGTGACAGGGTGATGGGCATACACATCTATCAGAGATATGTGAGGTTGAACTGCTTGTCCTATCCTGCCTGTTCAGTGGCATGCCTTGATGTCTTCAAGCCTCTATGTTTTCTATGTACTTGCTGCTAGTAGGCAGACCTAACTCCTGATTCTGTGCACTTGGTACTTTTCAGCAGGTAGTTGTGCTACAAAACAGCTCTCTTGACAGCCCATGGCATCTCCTGCTCTTTGACATAACAGAGTATTACAGACAAAGGGAGCATAAGATAGGCAGTATCTGAAAACATGAGTCCTGCATTGTCCCTGTGCATAGGGAGAGCCCTTGTGAAATCCCTCTGGGGTCCTTTTGTAGAGCCTGGTATTCTCTGGGGTTGCAAATTAGTTAACAGATGGTCATTCCCTTGAGATTAGCTCTGTACTCCTTTAGGCTTGCCCTAGTACAGACTATTGAGAGCAGCAGTAACCCTGGGTCTAGGCTGCACTGTAGTGATGTGTGCCTGACACTGTCTTTTATGCCAGGATGGGCTGGACCTTCACCTTCACCTTATTCACTCACCTTTCAACCTTTCAGGTCATTTTCCGCTATGCTCTTGCAATTTTTAAATACAACGAGGAGGAAATCCTAAGGATTCATGACAGTGTGGAGATCTACCAGTACCTACGCTTTTTCACAAGAATGATCGTGGATGGCAGGTAGGACTCTGAGTTGTAGATAAGCTTCCACCATGTATTTGTACTTGATTGCCTGTTAGGTCAGCTAAACCAGAGTTGTGACTAGAAATAGAGATGCATATGCATTGACAGGTCTGTGGGACATGGATCTGTTTGTCTTTTTTTGACTTTCCCTTTATGGTATTACTTTTTGGCTTGGGCAAAGGCATGCTACCGCAGTGCAAGCCACAAAGTCTGGATCAGCCTCCTTCTTGTAGCAGCTTGTACTTGTACTACTGGTTGCTGAATTTCTCTCATCTGTAGTTGGGGTGTTTGGGAACACAGCACAATCCATGACCTTTAAAATAGCAAAATGTCTGAGATGAAGATTTCTGTGATCAGAAGAGCTCAACATCAGGCATATTCCTTCCTGAGAAGCTATCAGAATTGGCATCTGATCCACTGTCTCCTAAATGATGGCTGTACACTGGTACTTTAAAAGGTGGGGTGGTATAAGTGTATGTGAAGTGCTGCTTGGGTTGGTGCTTGTGTGGAAAAGAATTCCTTTAAGACTCTGCTGTTCGGTGACTTCTAAGCTCAGAAGGCTGAAGTCTGAGGCACTACTTTTTATACACTCCAGAACATTCTTGGTGTATTTATTACCGTGTGTTACCGGCCAGTAAATAAATTAACTAGAACTGTCCTTTCTGTTGTAGGAAGTTGATGAACATTGCCTTCAATGACTTAAACCCCTTCCCCATGAAACTGCTGAGGAACCGTCGGTCAATGCACAGGGAAGAGCTGGAGGCAGAGCTGTGTGAACTTGAACAGATCAAGGCAGCCTATGTAAAAGAGAGAGCAGAGCAGGGACCTCAGGACCTGAAGGAGGTTGTTAGCGAAGAGGAGGAAGAGATCTAACAAAAAAAGACTTCATCATCATTTCCCTCCCATCTTGCAGAAGGTCATCAGGAGCAACTGTCAGTAACAAATGGACCAGAGGGGGAAGTGTGGTCACAGGAGTTTGCCCGTAAGCAAGGCTGTAGCTATGGGACCATTTGGAGACCAAGTCAGACTTTCTAATGGATTGAAAGGTATTAGAAGGGTTTTATTCTCTTCTGTACTTCTTTCGATTGAGCCCATCCTGTCCTGTGCAGTTCAGGATTACAGCTGAGGGTGCAGAGAAAATACCAGCTGT
Source organism: Rhipidura dahli (assembly GCA_013399225.1). Classification (NCBI taxonomy): domain Eukaryota; kingdom Metazoa; phylum Chordata; class Aves; order Passeriformes; family Rhipiduridae; genus Rhipidura; species Rhipidura dahli. The sequence continues at coordinate 234,236 of VXAC01007364.1, forward strand.
GGTATAATGACAGGAACTGACGTGGTGTGGAAGACCCAGCCAAGCAGGGCTTTTATTTATTTTCTGATGGAGGCTTGAATGAGATCTTTATGTACAAGTAAAATCTCCAGAAATAATGAACTGAGAACACTTCCTCTTTGGTACCTGAAGCTTCTGAATTGGTCAGGAAAAAAAACCTGCTCTTTGAGGGTGTGGTGTCTTTAGTGTCTAGCCTGCAAGGAGAGGAGTGTGTATTTAACATTGTTACTGAGTCAAGACACTGTCTCCAGATAAGTCTTAGGTCTGTGGAGGTTCTGAAAGCTGTAGGACATCATCCCATCGGACTCAGGCTGGGACAAGGAAACCTTTGTGGGAGAGTAGAGTTGCTTCACCAGTGGAAAGGTTTGGTTCCTGTGGAAGTTTTTGGGAGCACAAGGTGTGTTTCCTGCTTGGCTGGGAAGTGTTGGGAGCTCTCTCCTCTTTGTTTAGCTTTGAGATCCTGGCAGCACTGTGTGCTGGTGAGTTCACTTCACAGAGGAACTCTCATCTCTGCGTGCAACCAACTACAGCCTGCCTGCAGGCAGGGCCTAGCATTATGTGGACCTTTACTGGGGATGACTGGCTTTTCTGATCGCCTCAATCCTGGCCATCTCTCTGCCCCACAGTTGCAGTGCTCCTGTACTGGGTTTTTATGTTGATATCCCTGTCTCTGACTCCCATTCAGTATGGGAGGGATGAGGTCTTTTCTGTAGGAGTTTACAATATTGGAGGTATTTTACCCATGGCATATAGCTGGTAGAGATGTATTGGTTTGAAAACAAACCAGTGGGAGGTCACAAGTCAAGACTGAAATTAATACAAAAAATTAGAAACAAGAAAAATAATATAAGGAAAAAGCACAGACAAAGTTAGATACAACCTGATACCCTATTAGGGTGGTGACAGCAGTCCAAATGAAGTGATCCAGTTGAAGCAATGATCCAATGGAAGGTCCAGTCTCCAGCTGAAGGTCCATGGTGGCTCTTGTCCTCTGGTTAGCCAGTAGACAGGGCTACCCTTAGGCCGTTCTAGGGCTAGTTATATCCAGGTGGGAATGCCTGGCTCCCCCTTCCTGGGTGGGGCATCTCACAATAGGATGAGATAAGTCCATGAGTCATGTGGTGGTTTCTTGATGGCCCATCATCTGTTATCAGGGGTGGGTTGTTAGCAGGTGATAACAGCCAACGGCCCACAGCTGATGGTAATAGAATACTTAAATACATCTATTTTTAACCTAGGACAAGAGAACCTGCAAACCCTGGGAACAAGGTCACAAAAGATTACTTGATATTCTTTAGAAAAAAACATTAACATCCCCTGAACCAAGGAGCTGGCCTCCATGGGTCTAGCACACAGAGATGCCCTACCTGCCTCTGGGAATGGGGTCTGATAGCCTTCTCCCCTGCCTCCCAGGCTCGCCCATCCCCTGGGCTAGATACCCTGCCTGTGCAGCTCAGCCCTCTGCAGACCCAGGATGAGTCAACTATTTAGATAAATAAAACTTCTTTTCCTTAACACGATGCCAGATCCTGTTGCCCCACTTTTTGGCTGAGCAGTGCATTATTCCAGGTGTGTCTGCAGTGCTGGCATTGGCAGCATGCAGCAGACCCTGCTATAACAGGGGCCCTGCTCTATGTTTTTAGACTGACCTTGAACCCAAGTGGATTATGCCTTTGTTAAACATCTTGTGGTTGATAATCCAACCCTTCAAGTTGTCACGGCATGCAGAGGAAGGAAAAGGAGGCATTCCTAGCCCCAGTGTTCTCAGCCCTGTGGGCTATAGCCAAGATGACAGACTCTAGGGGAAATAGTGCCCGTTCACCTGAGACACATGGTCTGCCTCACTGGACAAGTCAGCAAGGTTCAATGAATTATAGAAGACTGAGATGGGAGAGACCTGTGGAGGCCAACCACACAGGAGAGAAGTAATTAAAGTAGAAATGAAGTTTTAGGAAGAGTGGATAGATCCCCTGAATGTCACTGGGAGCTGCACACTTTGAAAGTGTGGGATGAGAAGAAAATATTACTGCAACCCTACCACAATATCTCAGAAAAATGAACTCATTTTAAAAAGATGCCACCTAGGTGGGGAACTCTAAAAGGCAGGTCTTTCTTCACAGATGATATTGCTAATCTAATATATTTATACTCTTACATTCATGGGTGCACACGGACTTTTGCTATTGTTATAGACATTATCTTTTAAATCAAGATCATGAAAATTGGAAGTTTACTTACAGTTTTATTTCCTAGAGCTTTCTTTAACAGCTTAAAAATCTTTCCTCCTGACTTGCCCTTATGTTTTTTAATAAAGGCATTTGAAAAATGTATTATTAGACTAAACCACAGCCTGACATATGTGTACAGTGTATAATAAACATTGGTCTATGTGATACATAAACTCTTCTGAAGTAGATATAAGGATCAAGATATTGACCCTGATGGGGAATTCTGAAGAGAATTTTTAATTGAAATGGGAAGGGAGGGACATCTGAGGGTTGCTATAAGTTTCTTTTCTTTTGTATCTTCATCAGTTCTTGGTTTTGGTCCATGTATATTTGCTGAGGGCCGTTTCCTCTAGTCATATTGATAACCAATCACTTGTGGTCATTCTTTATTAAACTGTGATGGATGAAGGAATATCTGCAAGACCTACGCAGACCTGCACCTTGGAGCCAAGCTTGCATGTCCTCATCTACTTTCCTTCTGCTTCACAAACTTCAGTGGTACTGAAAAGTGCTGAACTCAAAGTCACAAAGTTCCAGTTGGGCCAGAGGTTAGCATTGCCCAATGCAAATCTCTCAGGCCCCTGAAAGACACTGAGTGACTGTCAGTCAGTACCACAGGTGTTTTGAACCTCTTGGTTACCTCTGCATGGAGTGTTCAAGAATGATTTGTGCTGCTACTGCCAACTGTTGTGGCTGGGAAACAGTTTGACCTGGTTATGCAGCCCAGCAGCTCCTTCTGCCTGTGCTGGCTCCTGTGGATAAAACAGGTGTCTTTCTACCCAGAGATGGGCTTTGCTGAGCTTTGCTGCATGCATAACATTACTTGGGAAATTAAGCTGTCTCTGTATTTATCTAAAACTTGGGATACCAGCTCCAACCCTAAAAAGGATACTTTTGATTTCCACACCCACCCTACTCCCTGTTATGTGCCATTAAGTTGTAGTTCACTTTGTTTCAGGATCTTGGGGCCACTAAAAGTTCAGAGAGTTTGAGAGCATAAATTGGTGGAGGGGTGCCAAACACACATAAAGCCGTTGCTGGCTCAGTAAGTCTCTGAGCTGCCAGCAAGAAGAGGCTGTGAAGCTTCCCTTCTTCACCCCTTTTTGTCCTGGGTGGTGTTGGGCTGGTAGGATCTATACCTTTGTTTGCTGTGGCTAAGCCCTGTATTCTGGCATGCTGCCATGGTAAGAGGCACTACTGGGGAGGTTGTTTCTGGGTTAATGTTTAGTGTAAGCTTGAGCTTCTCATCTAGGGTGAAGGTGAGAGCTAAGGGGCAATGCATTTTCTGTGGGTGGGAAGCAACAACAGCCTGTAGTAGGAGCTATAACACAGTGCTGGGTTTCTCTTCCAGTTTGCAGACTGGGCAACCTCCTGCCACCATCATAGACACAAGGCCTGGGGCTTGCTCTCTTGCCATTTAGGAGCTCACTTGTGGCCTGAGACAATGCTGAGACTTCTCCAGGTGTCTCCCAGTGCTAAGAGCTCCTTTACAAAACATTAGGTCTGTTTGGTCTAGGGATATGCCAAATGCAAGAAGACAAACCACTTTTGCATCACAGAGCCACAGTGCTGCAGCTGATATAATATAATGCCACCCGAGATAATTTAACTCCTTTCCTAGAGTTCAGTGAGAGGCTATGGTCTGCACTGAGATGCTAAATCATGAGATTATCTGTGTGCTTTCTGCTCAACTTCAGGAGTTGCCAGAGGGAAAAACAGCACACCAGCTTAGTCAGTGGAAGAGAAGGTCCCTAACCATGACACAACTGGGGTGAGAGGTCCCCTGTCCTGCTGCAGCCAGATGTTTACTTTTGGCACATGGTCCTCTCTACCTTTGAGACAAAGTCCCTACTTCTCCTTGTAATTAAATGACAGCCTCCTGTGAAGTGCAAACTCTGCCTTTGAGACTCCAGCTGTTGGATTAGTATCTGCTCTGGTTTTGAGCTTAATTTTCATAATACAGAACCTCTGGCACATTCTGGTGTCAGGCTGCTGGAAGCTTGGAGACTTGGAGCAATATCCAGGGTTAGCAGAATTAAATGTCAAGCCCCCTTGTAATACCAAAATTGGCCAGATAAAAACTTTCTAACGTANGCGGGGTGGGATGTCTGCTGTGCCCGCTGTGCGCCGGGGGTGCCGCAGCTCCCTCCGGCCCCACCCCGCTTTGTGCAGAGCTGGGGCCGCCGCCCGCAGCCGCGGGGGCACCGACGGCCGGGGGATGCCTTGGCCGCCCGGTGCCACGATCCTTGGGCATCCCTCCGTGAGTGCGGCGGGAGGGGGAGCGGGGCGTTCCCGCTGGCCGCGGTCGGGGCAGCCGGTGCTGGTCGCGCCCTCGGCGGGCAGGATTCTCGCTCCCCTGTAGCGCCGGGGCTGTTCCTGCGGGGAGCTGCCCGCGGGNAGCTTTGAGTATTAGAAAGCAACATTCTTTATTGCAGTGTGCTGGTCACTGGGAGAATCCTTCCTTTAACTGAGTGCCCTGAGCATTGGGAAAATGCTCAAAACTTGAGTTTTTATCCTACACTGATGACACATTCACTGACTATCCTTGCTTACTTGATGTATGTGTATTACTTTATTTTACATAGTCACACCCCTTATTGGTAGTCCTTACATGTTTCTTTGGGGTTTGTCTTCAATGTCCTGTGTCTTTTTCAGGTAGCTGTTCCTCAACCCCCATTCTGAGTAAGTGTAATATCGTTGCTTTCCATAACTTCTGCTTTATCAGCCTTGCCAAGCTAAGCTGGCATCCTGCTTGCATTTTGGTGACTCGTTTTGTCTACTTCTCCAAGGCTACATTGTTCCCTTTATTTGATAAGAGTAAAATATTGTTCTGTTTTACTGTCCTAATCATTGGGAAAAAATAGTATGCAGCCCAACATCACAATTTTCCGCTGAAAAAAACACCTATATTTTTTTCTTTTACAAAGTCACTTGGTTAGTAGAAAAGTATTGTCTATTAGCAGCAATTTGCAGGGAGGAAAAGTTCCAAAATGAAATTAAGACCAATTGATATTTTTTTGCTGCATCTTCCAATAACATTTCCCAACATCATAAAAGCTCTTGCACATTGACGGGAAATGCCAATGCCACGAACTCTGAGAAGGCTTCCAGTTTTGATGCTACCATTGCAATGGTGCTTTAAATCAGTCCCAAACCTGGTGGGTGTTGTGCCCTCCATGCCACCCGCCCCTGTACATATGGCACAGTTAGTGACAGTGAACTGCAAGGGGCTGGAAATAATTAGTAGGAAAAGTGGGAACCAGTGAAGTTTTTGTTAAAGGTGAAGCTAATTGGTCGTAACTAATTGGTCGTTCCTCCATGAGTCTCCATCCAGAACTACCAGAGACATGTCAGGCCCCTGGTCCTCTGCAGGCAGGGATAAAGCAGAGTTCAGTGCTTGCTGCAGCACCTCCCCTTCAGCGCAGAGGTACTGGGCTGTGTGGTGGTATAACTTAGCCTTGAATTAATTATACCTGAAGATATTGTGTCTGCAAACTGCTCATGCTTTTCCTAGGGTTGCAAGGCATATGACAGTGCAGAAATCTGGTTTCTTTCTGTCTGCTCTCATTCACTTCTGCAAATGCTCCATACCAGTCAGAACCCTGCTCCCAGGGAGCCATGCACTAGGAGCCATGCACCTAGGGAGCTAGGTGAAGTGCTTCATCACTGCTGCACAGTCACCATGAATGTGGCCACGCTGATGTAGCTCCTGCAATGCACACCAGCCACAACAGGTGCCAGCTCTGCTCTTCCAGTGGCTTGCCACAGGTTGAGATCCTGCATATGGTTTCTGGTTAACAGTGGTGTTCTGTTGCACTGCTGTCAGGCTCCCCTTCATAGCCAACTCTGCTTGAGTGGTAGCTTTCCACTTCTCATTATTTTCCATGGGCCAGGAAGAGATGTCCAGGTGGGACACCAACCTGCCTCTCGCCATGATTTCTGGCACTTAATGATGTGGGATGGCAGAGAGTTACAGAACACACTGCTCCAACTTCTGCAGCTGGATCTCAACAGAAAGCACTAACATCTTGGCTGCTGGAGGCCCTTCACACAGCAGAAGTGTTGTGTGGGAGTGTTCTTTGCCACAAGCCACTTCTGTGGAGACAGGCTACTAGCAGCAGTTGCTCAGCCAGGCTCTTGCTGCTGGATGACCAGCTGAAATGTCTCAGGGTAAAAAAGAGAAAGTAGCATTCACCCCAATCACCAAGGGCACCCCAGTCCCAGCCACCCAGTTTTAGACTGCAAAGGGGACTGGGGAGCAAAACCATTCACTTTGTCAGCATCTAAAACAGCTCTCAGGAATGGCCTACAGTGGACAGGGCTGCAGCCAGAAGAAATATTTTTCCCCAATATTCCCTAAACAAAGGCATCTTTTTCTCCCTGTCAGTCCTGCATGCAATCTTATACAGCTTAATCAGGGCTGGAGCACAACATATATGAATGGAAGCACTGGAAATCATCTGTGCATCAGTACCTGACTGTCTTGTACTTCTCCAGAATGAACACAGGAGCACCCACAGCAAGTATCCTGAGAGGTACCAGAAATCATCTCAATTCCTGTAGGCAGGGCAGGCCCAGGACAACTGCTGCACTAGTGTCCACAATTCATGTCCACAGGAATTCCTTCCTGTGCTCCATCCATGGACATTGCTTCTCAACAGTTGTCTGGTGGTGCATCTATTCAAGTGCCTTAGGCTCCTGGGATGTCCTGGGCTGGCACCTGGTACCAAAGGATGAAGATCACTCTTAGGGCCTGCTGGTTGGTTCTGAAATTCTGCTCATCACACTTGAAGAATTCAGTGGATCTGCTCTTTTCACGGGCATCATTTTTCTCCTCCAAAAGAACTTGAGGTGTTCTGACAGGCATGCTAATGCTGTCACACGTGCAGTCTCCTCTTTTACTAAAGTTGGGGTCTGTAGTGAGGAAGTGGTCACTGGGTTGGCAGTTGTGATCTCCCCTTGATGGAATTACCTTTCAGCTAAGGACACAGTTCCTGCCTCACTCTCTTGGCACTCTCAGCTGTTCTTATTGCTCCAGTGATTTCAATGCCTGCTAACTTGCCTGTTGTTTCCTCACTTGATTCGGTTGACAGTGTTTGAGACATTTTTTGGAAGGGTTCATGGGGCCTCTACCCATTCTGTCTTTGCCTAAGTCTGCTAAGGTTGATACACAGCTTCTTGATAAATAGTACTTTGCCTTGAGGAGTTAATTGGTAACAGCATCTAAGCTATCGTTTGGGCATGTTCGCTTTTTTTGTTTGGTCCCTTACACTGATCTGCAGCATCTCACTTGTGAAGATCATTGACTCTCAGAGTCTTGTCAGAGCTGCTGGCTCTGCTACCCACCGAGTGATGGGACTAAAGTATGTAGATGAGCTAGTTGTCTCAGACTCTGATTAATCAGACAGGACCAGAGTGGTGTTAGCTGAAGGGGTGACCTGGCCAAAGAAACTTCTTCGGCTATTTGATCTTGGGCACTGCTGTCTACTTACCAAGTTCCTCATTCAGGGCACTGAGGAGGTTTGTAGCGCTGCTATGGTCCCAGCTGACCCCAAAGCCTGAGTGAGAGCTCTGTGAGAAGCTTTCTAAAGCCATATGCCATCAGTAAAGGGCCTGCAGCTTTGGGCCAGTGTGTCTCCATCTGCCAGGGACTGCTGAGACAGCCAGAGGCTGCCAGCTTAAGGCTGGCACATTAAAGCGTGTTGCTGGGGTGTGTGCAGCGTTCAGGATGAGCGGCCCCTGGTGGTCACACCGAGGATGTGGCACGGTGCGCCTGTCTCCTCAGAGGCTCTCTGACAAGGCCGGTGGTACCCTCTGCCAGTGATGGCAAAGTCCCGATGCTGCCAGGTCGATCTCGTAGGACGATCACGCACCCACCCTTCACCATGCGCCCCCGGGCACAGACTCGGGGACTCAATGGCAGCGGGGATGGTGACGGTGAATGGCGCACGTCGGCCCGGGTGGGCTGGCACCCAAGCCCCGGATTGCGGAGAGGCACTCGAGCACCTTGTTGTGCTTGCGGAGGGGCTCTCTCCGCCACAGCACCAGGGCAAACCCTCGCTAGCCACGGAAGATTGCGCCCAGGGGCCGGCCACGGCTGCGGACTGGACCGCCCTGGGGAAGCTCTCCGGAGCTCTGCGGGACGAGGGGCAGCACCCCGGTGCCCGCGGGCACCTCCCGGCTGCGGGGCGTGTCGCGGGGGGCGGGCCGGGTCGGGCTGTACTGGCGCGGCGCGACTCCCGTGCGCACGTCCAGATCCCCGCCGCCAGCTGCAAGGTACGGGAGCGCGGGTGGCGGTGATGCGGGGCGTGGGGCCGGGACACGCGCGGGCAGGGCCGGCACGGGCACCTGCCGCAGTCCGGGGCCTGCGGAGCCCGGC